>JAYESA010000004.1:346724648-347090597 GCA_036927795.1 Iris macrosiphon
TACAGATATTCAATGCGTGGCCCACATTAGCTAAACCCTACCAATTTGACAAGCTAGGCCCAGCCAGGTCTATAAACTACAGAAAATTTATTCGTACATAATAATTTTAAGGAAATATGGTCAAAAGAAAACAAATTATTGGAAGTTTAAATTAGAGTTATATTTCACCAGACGGACTGACCGAAATAATACGGTTGGAGTTATATAGTTGGGTTTGTTTTGTTTGGGGTTCATTTGGTTTGCTACGTTTATTTGCAGTTGGGGATTTGTTTGTTTTGATTTTTTTTTTTTTTTTAAGAGAGGATTACATGTAGTTAAAGCTAGAGTTAACATTAATTTACAAAATATTTTTTGACAAGTATAAGTAGTTATCCCGAATATAAAAAAATTTATTTTTTTATTCATTTGTTAGTAAATCCAATTTAACAAGAAAAAATAGCTACTAATAAATATGGGGTTATTTACAATAATCCCATCTATGTTTTATGTTTATTACACGAATTTTTCTTATTTTAAAATTAATTACATGGACCTCCTCTATGATTTATGTTTTAAGGATGGTTAGGGTAATGACCCTTTACATAAAACAGAAAATAGAAAATATATGGAAGATCTGTGTAATAAACATAAAACATATGGGAGGTTAGCATAAATAACCCAATAAATAATTATATAGATTTGGATAAATAAATGAACTAGATGAATTAAGTATGCAAGCTCAAAATTGAGCCGTCTAAGCCGTATGTAAATATTTCACTAATAATATTATATTTTTGTAAATCAAAATATCTAAATTTAAATTTCTTGAAAAATTATATTCTCATGTTTGATAATATATAAACATTTTGTGGACTAATTAAACTAGGATAAAAAAAACTGAAAGAAAACAAAAAGAAAAAATTCTTTAGAAAATAAAAAATGTCCAAAAAAAACTTATGAAATCAAAAAGATAAAAAAAACCAAAAAACATTATAAATTTTGAAAAACATAAAAAAAATAAAAATTAAATTAAATAAAAATATTAAAAAAATCCCCAAAAAATAAAGACAAAAACAAAAACAAAAACAAAAAAAATCTAATAAAAAAGAACAAAAATGGAAGAAGGGGGGGGGGGGGGGGGGGGGGGGGTGGGGGGTGTTGTAGAACCCCAACATTATAAATGAAAAAGCTGGAAAAAAAACTGAAGGAAAAAAAAAAACACTATAAAAATGAAAAAAATTCTTTCGGAAAAATACAAATAATATTTCTTAAAATAATTAAAACAAAAAACAGAAATAACAAGTTAAAAAAAAATTAGAAAAACAGCAAAGAAAAATTTAGGAAAAAAATTATCCACATATTTTAATGTATAGGGTTCGCATATTTTGTTCGAAAAAAGAAATTATTTTGTATCAAACGTTCCCTAAATGGGTTTTCTAAAACATACTGCATTGATTTTGGTTTCTAAGAATTTATTAGACTATCTTTATCGGAAATTTCTATCTTCCATATTTATATGATAGAGATCATCTTTAGAAAAATATTTCTTCTGACCATGATTTCTATCATAGCTTTTATCATATGTGGCTGTGATTTAGGATAGAAAGATGTTATGAGAGTTTTTATATGCAAATATTCTCATAAATTTTTTTTATCTTTTAAAACAATTACTATTGGACTCTATATTATTAAATTATTATTTTACTTTTTATTATGTATGATAGAATTGGAGAAACATTTGAGCCATTTCTATATAGAAATCTATCAACTATAATAGAAACTTCATGAAAGTATAATAAGAAGTAAGATAGAAACTCAATTTTGTCTTAAAATTCCGGTACCACTACCACTGTACTGACACGATGAGAACCTACCATAAATTTGCAGTGTCTCCATGCCGAGAATATTTGGTTCCACAATTGGCTTGTTTTGAAGAGTTGGCTCCGTAGTATACATTTCGACTTGGTACACGCACACGGTGGTTAACGCCTCCACAAGTCCAACATTTATTTCCAACATTTATTTATCTAAATATTACAATTATAATATATGTCAACTCTCTTGCTTTAAGAATCTACCACTTATAACTCCATAACAAGAAGATATAAAATTATAAATTAAAGATCGCAAATAGAAAATAAAGTTCCTTACCAGATATTTCTAGTAGTACAACTCGGACGGATTGAGTTGGATTTAGTCAACCCGATGAATCATAAACTTAGCTCAAGTCTAAGTCCGACCCGATCTCGTGTTCAACATATGTAGCCCAAGTCCAAGTCCTAAGGATCGGGTTGAGCTCGGGTTGGGTCGGATGCATTGGGTTTATCGGACACTATTATGATATTTAAAATAATTTAAACAAGAGTAATATTAAACACATAATCAAATAGCAATCAAGTCTCAATAATTACAAAATACAATCTGAAACGAGATTTAGGATAAGGGAATTCAATTGTTTGAGCGGGAAAATTTAAGGTTTTAATTTTTTTTTAGATAAAATTTGAGTTGCACCATACTTTATTTATCATAATTCAAGGTGTACTCCACTACTTTACCATAATGAACAGTCCTCCCTACTTCTGTCAAAAGTTAACGGTTAACTCTGTTGACCATTAATTTTTGACCGAAATAACATTTTCCTCTTCCCAGCCCCTAGGTTAAGGGAGGGGGGAGCTGGTAATAATGATGATTTGTTAGCGATATTTCGGTCAAAAATTAACGGTCAACGGAGTTTCGAGTTGACCGTTAATTTTTGACGGAAGTGGAAGGGATGGGAGGGGGGTTGTATATTATGGTAAAGCAGTAGGGTGCACATTGAATTATGATAAATAAAGTGGGGTACAACTCAAATTTTTTTTTTTTATTTAAAAAGTATGAAAATATATATATAGTGTGGTACAACTCAAATTTTCCCTTTTTTTTATTTAAGAAGTATGAAATATATATATATATATATATATATATATATATATATATATATATATATATATATATATATATATATATATACAGTGGGGTACAACTCAATTTTTTATTTATTTAAAAAGTATGAAACTATATATATATATATATATATATATATATATATATATATATATTGGGTTTTGGGTTCTATGGGTACTTCGACATGAACTCAAGCTAATCCGATTTTTGATCGGGTTCAAATATTTTAATCCGAATTCGAGTCTGAACCCGAGTATCTTCAACCATAACCCAACCCATTAACGAGTTACCCGATCGAACTCGGATTTAGCCCGATCGAATTGCAACTCTAGATATTTCTCACCTAATAATTATTGTCCATAGTCTGATAGTGATGATCTAAATATGACGGAGCGGACAATTTTTTCTCTCTTGAAATGAACGTCCTACGAAAGCACTAGTCTCATAAAAGTTTGATGGAATCTTATTGAACCCAATAAAAGCATAGCCTTCTATAATGTATATAAGGGATAATAAATTATAATTTAATTAGAAAATCTAATTAGTCTTGGATTCCAAGTTAGTCTTACCATTCCATATTGGGTTGTCAGTTCCTATCAGTCTCACATAAAATCAGACTGAATTTTAAAAACTCTTCCTACTGTCAGATAAAAGGATGTTATTTCCATGGCTCCTCAAGAGTACTCCATGTCTACCATCCCACGACAGAGTTTATGCTCCTCATGATCAACTCCATATCCCCTTGATATCCACGTTCCTGTCATCTTCAGCTGCTTGACCACTTCGTCGATGCTAACTTTCATACGTAACATCTTGAATTAATGGCCTATCCTCGAGAATAACGACTCGACTAAAATCCTAGACCACCAGTCTTGTCGTTAGTTTTAAAAGGATAACATACTTACAAGTTTACTATTTGATTCTAGTTGGTTTGCACAATAATTAAGAAAGCGATAGTAAAATGTTTATTGATTTGTCTTAACAAGAAAGGAAAGAGGAATATGATGGTTTATTTTTTATGAGTAGGCTTGAATAATTAATTTTAATATAGATTTTTGATTAGTATGGCTTTAAATGAACGTATGATGAAGAATTAGTAAGTCCACATTAATAATTTGAATGCTTGTGCTTTAACATGATTACTTGTGTCAGATTTTAGGTGATTGGTTATGCTACTTACTTGCCAGTATATCATAATAATGTATTGACCATCAACATTTCAGGTACCAGAAGCGAGACTAGAGCATCGACGCAATAGTTGAATATATTTCTTTCATTGATAAAAATTTATTACTTCTAGATTATATGGATATAATGTATGGAATATGAGTTTTGAGTAAGCTTTGGTTGTAAAATCTCGGGTGGTCTCCATTTGGGACAAATTCAATATTAGGATTACGCTGCAAAGTTTATATATTCAAGTTCGACTCTAAAATGTTCTTGTAGTTACTTGGTTTAAATATTGCATATCTGTTTCATTGTAAGCCTTGAATATTCTGATACTTGATAATTTTTTTGATTTGAATCAAAAAATTATTAGGCTTGCATGAGTTAAGTTAGACATGTACGATATCACGTTTTAACTATTGATTTTGGGACATAGGTTGGACTCGGCATGCATCTGAGTTCGTGGAGAGTCTTGGCCTTGAAAGCTTTTGTAATCAATTTTTGGCTATTTATTCTCCTATTTGACGGAGTTGTCCAGTTCGGCCATATTTTGTTGATCCATATTGGATTTGGAATGGTTTGTCGGTTCTAATGACCCTTCCTTTTGGCCATCTGTTTGGAAAATATCTTTTTTAACTGTCAACAATCAACGGTTCTAAACAATGATGATTTGGTCTCCGTAGTACACATTTCTACTTGGTACACGCACACGATGGTCAACGCCTCCACAAGTACAAACATTTATTTGGACAAGTTGCAACATTTATTTATCTAAATATTACTATTATAATTACCAGAAATGCTAAGACTACTACAAAAATATTATAACCCACTTACAACTTCTGAGGTGGAGCTGATATGGCAAAGATGAAGTGGCACTATGAGAGAAAAACCAAAGTTCCCCATTTCTTCCCTAAAAAATTTTAGGGACGGGACGGGTACCTCTCTCTCTCTCTCTCTCCCTCTCTCTCTCTCTCTTCAACTTAACATTACGACATGAAACGAGGGCATGATGGCGACCTCACTTCTCGACGACGACGACGACGACCTCATTCAACCTCTTGAACCTAACAATACGGCCAGAAGAAGAAACAGGTACTTCTTCATCTTCTTCTTCTCTGTCTCTCCCTCCGTTTACCAGTGAAACTAGGACATGATGTACTGTAAACTACTGTAAACTTAAATTAGGATTTTTTTTTCTGAAATTAGGAAAGTTATTTCTGAACTTAGGATTTTTTATTTCTAAAATTAGGGTACTACTGTTTCATCATATTGAAGGTTCTTTCCCTCCTTTTCATGCTATATAATTACCAGGATATGATGAAATTAGTTTATTTTTTGTAATTTACATTTACAAGGATATGATGAATTTTCGTGATTACCTTCTGTAGGCATGGAAGCATAGCACTTGTCTGAAGAGTTCTTACAGGAAGAATATGTAAGCATGGAAGCAGAGTATCCAAATATATGTGATGGAGAATTGAAAGAAATGGAATTCATAGATGTAGTCACACCTGAGGTAGGGATGAAGTTTGAGGATTTAGAAAAAATATACGAGATCTTTAGATTATATGGCTACCACAAGGAATTTTCAGTGAGGAGACGGCATTCGAAAAAGGGTGATGATGGGAAATTGAGATATGTTGCACTTGAGTGTAGCCGAGGTAACAAGTTGTGGCAAAGTAAGGGGTTAAATGTGTTAAGGCCCAGACCTCAAGGTGGAACCGGGTGCAAGGTTAGGCTTTCAGCATGTTTAAACATTGACGACGAATGGGAGATTACAAAATTAGTTCTTGACCACAATCATGATTTAAGCCCTAGCAAACTCGTATTACATGATATAGCAGGAGTTAGACCAAACAAAAGTATCAATACAATTGTGGTTGAATCCGGTGGATATGAGAATATGGGATGTATAGATAAAGATGCTAGAAATTTTATTGAAAAAGAGAGGCGTCTACGATTGGGGGAAGGTGATGCTCTTGCAATCCAAAAGTATTTTTTGAAGATGCAAGCATCTAATACAGGCATTGTATTTTGTATGGATTTGGATCACAAAAATCGATTAAGAAATGTGTTTTGGGCAGATGGTAGGTGCAGAGAAGCATACAAAGAGTTTGGTGACGTCGTCACATTTGACTCAACATATCTAACAAACAAATATGATATGACCTTCTCACCATTTGTTGGTGTCAACCATCATGGGCAATCTATCTTGTTGGGAAGTGCATTGCTATCAAACGAAGACACAAATACTTTTGTTTGGTTGTTCACTACATGGCTTGAGTGCATGAACGGCGTAGCTCCTAAAGGAATAATCACGGATCAAGACAAAGCTATACAAAATGCAATTGAGATTGTGTTTCCTAATAGTAGGCACATGTGGTGTTTGTGGCACATAATGAAGAAGGTGAATGAAAAGCTCAAAAGTTATAATGATTATGATTATATCTGTGTTACTTTGAAAAATGTGATATATGATACCAAAATCACTATAGAGTTTGAGACTCTTTGGCTTGAGATGATTGATAAGTACAAATTGGAGAAAAATACTGGGTTAAGTGGATTATACAAGGAGAGGATACGGTGGGTACCTTGCTTCGTAAAAATAATATTTTGGGCTGGGATGTCAACTACTCAAAGAAGTGAGAGTATGAATTCCTTTTTTGATGGGTATGTCAATTCAAAGACAACTTTAAAGCAATTTGTAGAGCAATATGAAAATGCTCTAAGAAATAAAGCAGAAAAAGAGATGTATGCAAATTTTCAGTCATTTTCACAGGTTATTCCATGTATCACTTTTTACGAAATGGAAGCACAAGTTCAACAAGTTTACACCCTTCCAAAATTTAGAGAATTTATAGAGGAGTTGACAGGAAAGATTTACTGTAAAGTAATTGATACACGAGATGGTGCAGAGGCTCTAGAGTATGATGTCCAAGCGAGAACTTTGGTCGGTGGCTTTTGTAAAAATTAGGTCTTCACTGTTTCATTTCACATGCAGAAACGTGAATTTTTATGCAGTTGTCACATGTTTGAGTTTAGAGGAATTCTGTGCAGACATGTGCTTCATGTGCTTATCGAAGAATATGATGTCAATTCACTTCCAGAAAAGTACATTTTGAGGGGATGGAGGAAAGATGTGAAGAGATCTCACTCGAGGTATAAAATTACTTATAATGGTTGGATTGCTACTGCAGAAAAAAAAAGTATGATGAGCTCCAAAATCTTTTTTCCAAGGTAGCCGATTTGGGAGCAACAGATGATGAACGATACAATCACTATAAAGAGTGAGTAGAAAATGAATTGAAGCTACAACATATTAAAACCCCAATTTTTAGAAGTGGAAAGATTGTTAGATCAACCCAACAATCCGACTCTCATCGCATCATTGATTGTGCAGAAAATGCAAGTGAAGAAGTTGGGGACCCACTTTGTAAGACACCAAAAGGTCGGCCTAGAATACATCCATATGTTAAAACTTATGGTAAAGGAAAACGAGCACATCAATCTAGCGGAAAAAATAAGGTAAGTTTTTAAATTTTAGTAATTGTGAGTTATTTTTTAATTTTAGTGTTTATGAAATTATGATGGTATATAGTTTGTAGGAAAACAACATGGGAGATCATGCTCTTTCTCAACAAAGACCAAGAAGGGGAAGTATAAAACAAAAAACTCCCCAGGAGAAAGTGTCGGTGAGATGTATATGTATGATATTTAATTTTGCTTTCATTATTGGAATGTTTACAATCGTAAATCTATAAAATATTTTAATTTTGTAGAAAATTTTTACTCCTAACCTATCTCCTGCTCAAATGCGCAATAATTCATTTCTTTGCCCGCCACAAGCAAGTGTAAGTATCGTTTTACATTTTAAGAGGTCTTCATTTTTGTTATGGAGGCAATAATTTTTACGTTATGGTGCTTATTTTGTGAATATTGCAGACCGGTCAGATTGATTTTGGGGGAGGTTCAACTTTTGCCATGAATATGCCACATGCGTATGCGTATGGGATGCCTCGCCCTCCTACCCAACTTTTGGGGAGCTTCAACTTTTGGCATGAATGAACAAGAACCAATGTTGTTCCAACTTTTGGGGAGCTTCAACTTTTGGAGTGAACAATAGTTCGAACTTTTGGGCAACTGGCTTATAACTGCTTTATATAAATGTTCTTATATAACTCGTCATTTCAAATTTTAGATAACTGTATATATTGAGCAACTGGCTTATAACTGGTTCTTTTGTTCATTCTCAGATTGGTTTTTGGGGAGGTTCAACTTTTGCCATGAATGTGCCACATGCATATGCGTATGAGATGCCTCGCCCTCCTACCCAACTTTTGGGGAGCTTCAACTTTTGGAGTGAACAATAGTTCAAACTTTTGGGCAACTGGCTTATAACTGGTTTATATAAATGTTCTTATATAACTCGTCATTTCAAATTATAGATAACTGTATACATTGAGCAACTGGCTTATAACTGGTTCTTTTGTTCATTCTCAGATTTGATGTGGTCCAACTACTGAATTGTAACTGAACTAGCTAGCTGGCAATGATGACTTGGAGTAGGAACAGTTGACTTGGCAATGATGATGTGGAAGGCTCAGTCTTGTTTGGGGGGGGGGAGAAGACCTCCCAAAAAATTTTAGGGAAGAAATGAGGTCTGTTTGGTTTTTCTCTCATAGGTGCCACCTCATCTTTGCCATATCAGTGCTACCTCAGCAGTTGTAACTGGTTTGTAATATTTTGGTAGTAGTCTTAGCATTTCTGGTTTAATACTTGGTTTATCTGATACTAAACTGTATCCTCTGATACTCGGGTATGCTGGAAAATGTTTTAGCTAGAAATTAGTAATGGAGAACACAATGCTAGATTGCAAAGAAGAGCATCTTCATACTGAGCCATACTGATACTATGCCTGAGCCACTCTCTGATACTATGTTGTTACTACCATATCAAGCCTCCATACTCCATACTGAGCCAAGCTAAGCTAGCAATGTACAATGTAGAAGGGTCAAGCAGAGAAGTTTATGTCAGGTACTTATCATTATCATTTTGAGAAATGTTGAGAATCAACTATGGTTCCAAAAGAGCAAGAAGCTATCAATTTTCTGGAGAAGAAGAAGCATAATCCTTCGAGCAACTGATGGTTTTTATCTAATCCTTAGTTCATCTCAAGTTTAATATTTAGAATTAAAAGTTTACTTGATCTTCTTATCCTATCTAATCCTTAGTTCTTATTGGCTGTTTGGCTTTCAATATTTGAAATAAAATAGCCAAATTTACTGGGGTTTCATTTCTTCAAAAATTTAATGGTGTGGTATAGGTACATTTAATATGATATGGGTTCATCTGTATGGACATCTTGCCTATATTAACTCGTGGTGTTATTGCTGATCTGATCATCATTTGCTTGCAGGAGAGAAGAATTATGCTGCTCCTGGCCAATGGTGTAGTGTTTGGTGATATAGCTATGGATGTAATGAAAGCTTCAATTTTATGAAGCTTGGAATTTATGAACTTACATATATTGACTCTATGTACTAATTTGTTCCCAGGCTACAATAAAATATTATCCAGCTCTGTTCTGCTGATCTCTGTTCGACTGATGTAATTTGTTCCCAAGCTACAATGAAATATTATACAATAAATTTTTTTAGAACTGTGGATGTAATGATGTTTGGATGGGCATGTGTAGTTGTACTATTGAAATGTTTTTCATGACTTTAAGATGTGCCTTAAAGTTATTAAAGCAAGATAATGAGGGGAAGGAGTTTGTGAAATGGACAAGTAAATGACTTCATGCCTTGAGATATCATATTCGTAGTTACTTTTGGGTTGACTTTTAACAGTTTAATGACATTTATTGCTATAAAACAGAGCAGTACTCTCATACTGCAGTTAACAAATTCAATGCTATACCAGACTCTCTTCTTGAATGGGTAAAATGCCAACTTGTGGTGGATATTTCATTAGCAATGTTAGTCCTGCTGCCCCTGGCATGATAAATAGGATGTATCTCAGCAATCAGATGTTCAATTCCTACCACACTGCTCCCTGTTTCAGATCAAAGATGGTATGGATCCAGGAAGTAAACTTTTAATATCAGTGCAGGAGAGTATCAGAGAAGTAGGCTCAGTTATAACAATACTCCTCTGTGAACAGTGTATTTGCTCAGTTTAGTAAGCAATGAAGATTAACAGCTCAGTGTAGTCTAGTAGCTCAGTACAGAAGGCTAAAATCTAGTATCAGTTAGTGTCAGACAGTTGATAAAGATTAGCCTTGTATCAGTACAAGTCATTTGCATGCCTAAATTCATCAGTGCAGGAGAGTATCGAAGAAGAATCAGTACTCATATCCAGCTCAATTTGTGTCCAGCTTAGCTCGTGGAAAATGAAGAGAGTTGGGAACCAAGTTAGTTAGGGGAATACTTCTATTGTATTCATCCTTTGCATGTGCAATCGAGTATCAGTAGTAGTATTAAAACTGCCAAAACATATGACACAAGACATGCAAAGTTCAACAACAGTTCCGACACTAGACAGTCAATATTGACCTAAAATAAAATAGAAAATGGTAATTATATTAACACAAACATATGATACAATGCCAAAATATTAGAGTTTTGAGACAATTGAACCGAGAGGTTTTTAGTCATTACAATACAATTACTAAATCTTAAATCCTCCAAATTACTAAATATCCCCCAAATTTTTTCAAAATGGAACCATATACTTCGACTTGACGTTGCGCTACACGGTGTTCAATTTCAACTTCCAATAGGATCTCCTTCATGATATCCTTGTCCTATCCCGGAGAACTAGTAGCCCCATCATCTACTAGTTTTTGTTTCTTCTTTGTCTTTGAAGCCTTAGATTTTTACATCCAATCAATATATTCACAACCTGGATTTTTCCTCTACACATATTAAACAAACAAATTATAATTGTAATCACAGTTACACATAAATAATAATTGACTTTTTGTGAACAAAGTAAAAAAAAATTACTTACACTAGTAGATGATGGACAACAATAAAACTTTTGTCCTAAGCTCATAGGAATCTTCGATGTTCTTATTTTGCAAAAGCCGGATTCGCAACGACAAAACCGAAGTTCATCCGCCCAACACCAAAAATCACATCCATCATTCTATGTAAATCAAAATAAGAACAATCAAAAAAATATTTCAATTTTGCAAAAATGAAAATAATGATCTAAACTACAAAAAAAAAAATCATACCTCCTTTGCACATTTCAGAAATTTGCAACCACGATTGCAAGGAGTATTTGCAGTGAGTAATTTGCACATAGAAGTAACATCACAATAACATGGGATCTTCGCAAGATCCCGTTCAGCTTTAGTTGTTTTATTTTGTGCCATTTGGGAGCCTAAACATGTTAGGACATTAGGATTTCAATATGCTAAACTAAACATTAGAATTTACTAAAGCTTTGAAATAACAGAAAAGAAAATTTAGTTACCATCATCCAACGTCTAATATGAGGAAGAAAATATCACCATAATGATCAAATACTTGTGTGGAATGGCTACATAATTTCCCAAATGAACTAACATGATTGAATTTAATGGTCAAATACTTGTTATTTAGCATTGAATTACTTCTAAAACTATCTAAAATTAATGAGTACCACCTTAACAATTGCCAAGTCAAATATGATCGAAGAAGCGTTTGTGTGAATTCAGTAAGGCATGCATCCACCACCTGGGTAGTTTCAGAAGTATTTTAATACTATGTAGCCCCTTATACTAAGAAGAAGAGGGATTTGCAAGAAAAAATATATATAAAACCCTCATTTCAGAAATAAAAACTCTAATTTCAGAATCTAAAGTTCAAAATCATAACCCTAATATCAGAATTAACATCAAAACGAAATCCTAGTTTACAAATTTCAGTTTTTTCTTGTTTAAATTTTCATTTTCTCCTTGTTTCAGTTTTCCCTTAGTTTATAGTAAGAGCTGGTATAGAGAGAGAGTAGAGAGAGAAAAATTAGGGTTTATATGTTCTTACCCTTGACCACCATTTTCAGAGGAGTCAGAGTTTGAGAGGGAGAGAAAGAGGGAGAGTTTTAGAGAGAGAAATTGAGTGAGAGGGAGAAGTACCCGTCCCTTCCCTTCAGTTGCCGAAGTCCGAGCCGCCGAAACCCGATTCAAGCCCCAGGCTAAAATCTAGTATCAGTTAGTTCAAAATCTAAGCCCTAGGGTTTCCATGGACGGAGAGGAAGATCTAGGGTTTTCTCAGTTATACAACTTCTGTTTGGTTGTTTACTCTCTCTCATGAATAAATGCCACCTCATCTTTGTCATATCAGTTCCACCTCAGCAGTTGTAAGTGGATTGTAATGTTTTGGTAGTAGTCTTAGCATTTCTGTATAATTATAATATATGTCAGACTCTCTTGCTTCAAGAATCTACCATTTATGCCTCCATAGTAAGAAGATTAAAATTTTCAAATTAAATATCGTAAATAGAAAATATAGTCCTTACAAGATACTTCTCACCTAACAATTGTTGTCCATAGGCCGAAAGTGATAATCTAAATATGACGGAGCGGACAATTCTATGATTAAAATCATTCTTCTCTCTTGAAATGCACGACCTACGAAAGCACGAGTCTCATAGAAGTTTGATGGAGTCTCAATAACCCTATAAGAGCATAGCCTTCTATAATGTATATAAGAAAAATTAAATTATAATTTAATTAGAAAATTTAATTATTTTTGGATCCCAAGTTAGCCCTACCATTCCATCTCGGGCGCCCTGTCAATTCCTATCAGTTCCACATGAAATCAGACTGAATTTTTAAAACTCTCACTGCTGTTAGATAAAAGAGTGTTGTCCCCATGGCTCCTTAAGAATACTCCATATCTATCATCCCGCGACAGAGTTCATGCTCCTCGTGATCAATCCCATATCCCCTTGCTGCTCCACGTTCCTGTCATCTTCAGCTGCTTGACCACTACATCGATGCTAACTTTCATACGCAACATCTTGAATTAATGGCCTATCCTCGAGAATAACGACTCGACTAAAATCCTTGACCACCAGTCTCGCCGTTAGTTTATAAGGATGAAACCTTATGAGTTTACTATTTGATTTTAGTTGTTTTGCGTAATAATTAAAAAAAGCGACAGTAAAATATTTATTGATTTGTCTTAACATGAAAAGGAAAGCGGAATATGGTGGTTTATTTTTTATGAGTAGGATTGAATAAATTTTTTTTTAATATAGATTGTTGATTGGTATGATTTGAAATGAACGTATGATGATGAATTAGTAAGTCCACATTAATAATTTGAATGCTTGTGCTTTAACATGATTACTTGTGTCAGATTTTAGGTGATTGGTTATGCTACTTACTTACCAGTATATCATAATGTATTGACCATCAACATTTCAGGTACCAGAAGCGAGACTAGAGCATCGACGCAATAGTTGAATATATTTCTTTCATTGATAAAAATTTATTAGTTCTAGTTTATATTGATATAATGTATGGACTATCAGTTTTGAATAAGCTTTGGTTGTAGAATCTTGGATGGTCTCCATTTGGGACAAATTCAATAATATGATTATGTTGTTTCTGATTCTAAAATGTTCTGATAGTTGATATTTCTTTAGATTTGAATCAAAAAATTATTAGCCTTGCACGAGTTAAGTTAGATTATGCTGCAAAGTTTATATATTTAGTTTCCTTGAATTTTATTTTTGCAACCCTCTCTGTAACAAATAAAATAAAAATAAAAAAGAAGGAAGAAATAGATGCTGGCCATTATGGACTAAGAGAGTCCTTAAATTAATTGTAAGGGCTGTGTCTAACTGGTTTAAACAAGTACCCAAGTGTTCTTGTTAGGTTCCATGTCAATTGATCTTAGGTCATACTTGTGGCCCTCTGAAAAAATATTTTGTACATTTTGGTCGAGACTAGTCCTAACTTTCTTGAATGCTTTGGTTGGCACTCGTTGCTCATGTGGGCATTAATTATGTTCAAGAGCAGTGACTTCTTGTTCGACCTGGCATGGCGTCGGCCAATAATTTGGAGAACTACCCAACTAATACCTTTGTTATATTATTTGGCAACAAACGTATTCAATTTTTTTTATATATAATTTATGGGTGTTCAGAAAAAGATTCCTACAGTGTTAAGGAACACATTATCAGGCACCCGTAATTAAAGACTGGATCTCTACAATCATTTAACAACTACTAGTAAATGCACGTAAATTATATATAAAATAAAATTTTAAAATTTTATTATAAAATAGTTTAAATATTTAAAGACTAGCTCTCTAAGCTCTACTTATATTCTCTTAAAAATTAAAAATTAAAAAAAAATTAGTTAATTGTTTAACTGCATAATATTATATAACTATAATCAAACACATGTTCTAGTTCATGTGGTTAAAGTGTGATGCATTCTTCTTAGTTGGTGAAGTTCGATTTTTCATGATATAATTTATAACAAATTAATTTTTTTCTAATAATTTTTTAAATAAATAGTTGAGTATTTACAAACGGTTTAGACGACTCATTTTTGAACAGTTTTAAAGTCTCATTAGGAGAGTAAAAATTACGATTATGGAGAACTATAAAGTTTCTTGAACCAAGTACAAGATGAATTAGCAGAAAATATGAATAATAAATCAAAGAAAAAAATTGGGACTAAACTGGTTCGAATGCATATGATCAATTATTGGTTGATAGCTCGATTATATATGGGCGCATGTCTTTGTTGGATTAGCAGCAACGACTTACCATACGTTTGTAACGACTCCTACCCCAATAACAACAAGTTCTTCAAATTTAAAAAAATAAAAATAAAAAATAAACTAATACTATAATTGTTATATATTAGTTTAATTTTATGGAAAGAAGAAGGAAGCCAACTTAGAAAGAAAACAAAATTCCTACAGGAACACACGTAAAACTTGACTATAAAAAATTATTGGATTACATGCATCATCAGATCCCTTCATTTATTTCAAAAAACTAAGGAGTAAACAAAATACAATTATATTGTTAATAAAATTGACGTGTCACATTTGTAAGTTATCATGTTGAGTTTTTATTTGAATTTCTATAGTCGATATGTGTAGAAAATAATTTCTGTTCATGTCGAAAATATTTTCTAAATTATCGATAACTGTAACCATCGTTAGATCTTCTTTTTAATTAATGGATGGTATGGATGATTGCTGACTGTGTTGGGAAAAACAAGACCTTTTCCGTCTTTGTGATGAGATGAGAATATAAAATAGAAATGGAAAAGAAGCAAAAAAAAAAAGAGATACACACACAAGATTTACCGAGGTTCGACTCAATTTGAGCCTACGTCCTCACCCGCTCCTTCTTCGCCTTTTTCACTATAATCAAATGAAAGATTACAAAGAGCTCTTCTTCAAGTTGGTACAACTTCACTTGAGGATCACTATCTCTCAAACTCACTTGAAAAGAATTACAAGTGTGAGGATTACAAGTTGTGTTCTAACCTTCACCATCTCCCCTCTATTTATAAGGAGGATAAGCCTCTTGGGTACACCACTCTATGTATGGAGAAGTCCAAAGGGCAGCCCTTTCATCTCCCAAGATTAGTCCTTCCATCTTCCAATGCATGGAGAAAGGCAATACATCATTATTGCATGCAAGATGAATACATGCAGAATATGAACAGATAGCCTACTTTCGAGAGCCATAACTTCTTCAATACACCTCAGAATGATCTGGTTCAAAGCTGGAAAGAAAGAGAAAACTTTTTCCAACAACTTTCGCGTTGAAGACCGAGCCTAATTATGTCTGCAACAGCTCCGAAAACGGCTCCCAAAACTGTATCTAGTCACAGAAACTGCACCCAGAAAAATGGCTAAGTACTTGGCCGAACCCAACCATGGGTGACCGATTTTCATGGATCAAATCCATATTGGTTCATCATGGGGATGGACCCCGTTCCCATCAATCTCCCCCTCCATCCACATGAGGGGAGAGGTTTTCAAACAGTAGTCATACCTGCCTTCCTTCGGCAGAAGTCATGCTTCTCTTTTGGTAGAGGCTTCGTCATCATGTCCGACGGATTTTGGCTTGTATCAACCTTCTTAATGTGCATCAGTTGATTCTCCAAAGCATCTCGGATCCAGTGATGGCGTACGTCGATGTGCTTTGTCCTTGAGTGATATGTAGCGTTTCTACTCAAGTAGATGGCGCTCTAACTGTCACAGTAAAGAGTGTACTTCTCTTGCTTGAGCGATAACTCCTTTAGGAAGTTCTTCATCCACAAGAGCTCCTTGCTAGCTTCTGTGGCAGCGATATATTCAGCTTCTTTGGTGGATAGAGCGATACACTTTTGCAGCTTTGATTGCCATGATACGGCTCCCCCTGCAAAGATAAATAAGTATCCAGATGTGGACTTTCTTTTGTCCAAGTCACCTGCCATATCAGAATCAGTGAAACCCTCCAAGATAGGTCTGCCATCTCCAAAACATAAAGAATATTTAGAAGTTCCTCTAAGATATCTTAGGATCCATTTTACTGCTTCCCAATGTTTTTTACCCGGATTGGCAAGAAAACGGCTTACCACACCAACTGCATGTGCTATGTCGGGTCTTGTACAAACCATGGAGTACATCAAGCTTCCGACGGCTGAGGCAAATGGAATGCTCCTCATCTCCTCCTTCTCCTTCTCTCTTGAAGGACTTTGTTGTGAGCTTAGCTTAAAATGAGCTGCTAGCGGTGTGCTGACCGGCTTGGAGTTCGACATATTAAACTTCTCCAGAACACGTTCAATGTATCTTTCTTGCGATAGCCACAACTTTTTCGCATTTCTGTCCCGAGAGATTTTTATTCCCAATATATGTTGTGCCGCTCCTAAGTCCTTCATGTCAAAGGACTTGCTCAGCTCTTTCTTCAACCTGTCAATTTTAGACATATCTTTTCCAACAACAAGCATATCGTCAACATATAGAGAGAGAATAATGAAATCATCATCAGAGAACTTTTGGATATAAACACAATGATCTGCAGATGTTCTTTTATACCCATGGTCAAGCATAAAAGAATCAAACCTTTTATACCACTGTCGCGGTGCCTGCTTGAGCCCGTACAAGCTTTTCTTTAATTTGCAAACCAACTGTTCTTTGCCTTTTACCTTGAAACCCTCTGGCTGCTCCATATAGATTTTCTCTGCCAAATCACCATGGAGGAATGCAGTCTTCACATCTAACTGCTCAACTTCAAGATCTTGAGAAGCGACAAGACCAAGAATAACCCGAATAGAAGACATATTTACAACAGGAGAAAATATTTCTTCATAATCAATACCTTGCTTCTGACTGAAACCTTTCACCACGAGGCGAGCTTTGTACTTGACTTGGTCATTTCCTTCATTCTTGATTTTGAACACCCATTTGTTCTTCAAGGCTTTTCTGTTCTTCGGTAGCTCCACCAAGTCATAAGTGTGGTTCTTATGCAAGGAATCCATCTCCTCTTGCATGGCTTTCTTCCACTTGGTATGATCTTCATGTACTTGTGCTTCATGGAAACTTTCTGGTTCACCTGCATCTGTCACCATAGTATATTCTGAAGTAGGATATCTGGTTGAGGGTTGTCGATCTCTATCCGACCGTCTCAACTGAGGTGCTTGTAGCTGATCCATATGAGATGGCTCTGCATGTTCATGCTCCCCCTGATCAAAACCTGGGGAACCTGTAATTTCTTCTTCTTCCTGCACATCTTGAAAATCATTATTTTCTAACATAGGAGAAGGTAAAACAACCGGTGTGGAGATTGGATCTGGGACGATGTGAGTGTTTTGTGGCTCCTCTTCTTTTTCAAAATCAGTAAGTGTTTTATCTTCACAAAATACAACATCCCTGCTCCTCACAATTTTTTTGTTTTTAGGATCCCACAACCTATATCCAAATTCATCATTTTCATATCCCAAGAAGATGCATGGAATGGATTTGTCATCAAGTTTTGTTCTTTTCTCCTTAGGTACATGCACAAATGCTTTGCACCCGAACACACGCAAGTGGGAATAGGAAATATCCTTTCCACTCCAAACTCTTTCAGGAATATCTCCATCCAAAGGAACCGAGGGGGACAAATTTATCAAGTAGCAGGCTGTTCGTACTACTTCTCCCCAAAATATTTTTGGTAATTTAGCTAAGGATAACATACTCCTTATTCTTTCCACAATTGTGCGGTTCATTCTTTCTGCAACCCCATTGTGTTGTGGTGTGTGTGGGACAGACTTTTGGTGTCTAATGCCATATTTAGAGCAATAGTCTTCAAACATCCTTGAAGTATACTCACCACCATTATCCGTGTGAATACACTTCAAGAGCTTTCCGGTTTCTCTTTCAACTTTGGTATGAAAATCTTTGAAAACTTCAAAGACTTGATCTTTGGCTTTTAGGACATACACCCATACTTTTCTAGATGCATCATCAATGAAGGTCACAAAGTAGGAGGTACCACTAAAGGTTTTTACATTTATGGGTCCGCATACGTCCGAGTAGACTAAGTCCAATATGCCGGTTTCCTTTTTGTTATAGTTTTTAACAAAAGCTACCAGATGTTGTTTTCCAATTAAGCAATGATCACAGTGGGATAATGATATACCTTGCATGGATGGAAGTAGTTGCCGCCTTGCGAGAGTTTGTAGTCCTTTCTCGCTCACGTTGTAAACCCCCTGATTTTTCAAAATTTTAAAAATTGGATTTTTCACAATTTTCTGGAATTTTCTGAAAATTTTCTATAATTTAAAAATAGGGTTTTATTTATTAAATGATTTTTAAATGATGATAAATAATATTAAAATATTATAAAAATATGATTTTATGGTGTAAAATAGAAAACCGGACTTAGGGTAATTTTCTGAAATTTTATTGGGCCTCGGACCTATTTTTAACAGCCTAAAAACTAATTTCCAAATTAAATTAATTAATTATTCTGTTATTATTATTATTATTATTATTATTATTTGTTTCTTGGGCCCGGCCCAGTGGGCCGAGCCCCTTGGTGCAAGCCCAGCCCAACCTAAACCCCTAGCGGGTCGGGCGGGTCCGCTCACCCGGAGCCCGCCGCCCGACCCGACCCGCTTCATCATCACCTTCCCACGTCGCCTGCGCCCGCGACCCCCGCTCCGCCGCCGGAAATCCCGCCGCCACGACCGCCTCCCCTCCGCGAGAGCCCCCACGTCGCCTCCCCTCCGGATCCCTCGACCACGACGCCCCGACCAACCCCTATAAGAAGCCCCCTCGCTTCCTCCACCGCCCTCACTCCCCTAACGCCCAACCACCGAGCCCTAACCCTACCCCACTCCGGCGAGCCCCCGTCCGGCGACCCATGCCTCAGCCCCTGCGCCGTCCTCCTCCCAGGCGGAGCTTCCCTTCCCCTTCCTCTTCCTCCTCCTCCCCCGGGCGGAGCCGACCCCGGCCTCCAGAAACCCTCCCCGCTGCTCGATCTGCCGGCCGACCCCCTCGGCGCCGCCCAGCCTCTCCGGCAGAGCCGCGGCCACCGCCCCGAGTCGCCTCGACCGTCGGCCAGTCCCCCAGAGTCCCGGACACGCGGACACAGCCCTGAACCCTAGCCCTTGCCGAGGACACGTGTCCAGGACACGATTCGGACACAGAAAACCCCGGTTTCTCGGGTCCCCTTCAGGTACTCGTATCTTGCAACTCGGATCTCCGTTTTCGATTCTGTAAATTTCTACGCGAAGCCTGTATGACCCTCTCGATGCCCGGACAAACCGCTCGGGGCATCGCGTCCTGTGGTGATCGCACACCGCCATCCAAAAACAGAAAAAATCAGACCCTGTTTCACCCCGGAACTGAGTGCGCCCCGCCAAACGGGACGACTTGATCGCGTGCGGTCTCCACAGATACGTGCGCCTCGTCGATACGGACGTGTGGGATTTCGCAGAAGCTGATTCGGGTGTGCGTGCACACCGGAATCAACGCGTATCCGCGGACATCGCTCCGTATCTGCCTTTTCTGCATTTCACCCTAACTTCGTGCACACATGTCAGATCGAGACGAAACTTGCGCCATCGGACTCGTAGCGATACGCTGGTCCTGTGGGTCAAGTTTGGTTCGATTCTGAGAACGTTGACGAAATTGCATGTCGTGGGCCCCACAGGCCCCGCTCGACGGGCGATTTCGTGATCGGCTCATCGGAATTCAAATCTGAAAGTTCCGTTGGGTTCGTATCAGCATTTCTGACCTGTTGACACTAAGTTTGATGAATTTGGAGACCATTGACCCTGACACATTTTTCGGTGCAAAGCGGGCCACCGGTGGACCCCGTTTTGACCCGAAACTGTCGTTTCTGCCCTTGTCTCCAAATTGGACCCAAGGACAGACATTTCTAGCTGATTGATATTTTCTGGATCTGATGGTGATGTTTGTTTCAGCAACCGGAGTACCGCCTGCAAATCCAACCGAAGTCAGAACCGCAAACATAGCCGGAACCACAGGCAAGTGTACCTTGCCAAACGCTGCAGCTTGCTATATATTTTTCTTGGTTAATTTTGCATCAGTGAGAACATAGAGCTTGTAAATTCTCAGAAATTTCTGTTATAGTATTTTACTTGAATTCTGGTAGATCCATAGGTAAACTTGTTTTAACTGCTTAACCTAGGAAACGGGTGACGTGCTTAGTGTCCGATCATAGTCGGGTGCCAACTCCGTACGCGGGGTTGTGTAACATCACATAGACATGGATATCGAGACCCGATAATGCTCGTACTTGTCTTACCAAGTACTTCAGAACCCAGGACACTTGACACTATTTCATGAGACAGAGTCTTCCTGAGACATTCGAGGTGATTCTGTATAGGATGCATGTTTCATGACATAGACTTTACATTCTTAGACATTTGATTCATAGCTATCAGACTTGCTGCATTAGTTATAATCGTGCGTGACATGGACATGAGGCATCGTGGACATGAGACGTGGGATTACATTGGGTGGGGAGAGACACACAGACTACAGGCTGATATTATATATATAAAACATAGTATATTTTAGAGTATAATTCATAGTTATTGCCGCTACCGGCTCCCCGACACAGAGCTTGTAGTGGCTTCAGCCTGAGTTCTAGTGCTGCTCTCATATGGCATATCACTTAGCTGGTTACATAGCTTACCCTCTTGTTTAATTATCTGCTGCACTGTATTTATTCTTGGCTTGTATTTTCTGTACCTTGCTGTCCCCTGAGGACCTGGATCCGGATTATGTCCCCAGGTACAGCTGAAGAGTACTACCCAGAGGTGTACGGTACAGGAGCACTCCTTGGAGCAGAACCAGGAACAGAGGACGAAATAGTGGCCGAAGATTTCTCCTGAGCACCGGCTTCAACTACACAGTATTTACATTTTCAGCATTTCAATTCCTGTCTATTGTTCCTTAAATGTAACAGAATATTTCTCAGATTTGTTTCCCGAGATAACCTTATTTGATATTGCATATTTATTTCCATTGCATTATTTCTGGCAATCAATCTGTGTTATTCTGTGGATGAGATTAGTAATACCTGAGACTTGTACTTAGTCCTGCTAGACTACAGCTTAAGCATGCCCTGATGGATACATTAAATTGGGTTGTCCATCGGTGCGTGTTGCTGGCCATTGCTCACGTGCTCAGTCCCTCGTCATTTTGGGTCTGGGGCGTGACATGGTTTTTGTGGTAGTCCATGCAGGTCTACGACTAAATTGTTCGGTTTCAACCTAGGGACCGAACAGGCCTGCAATAAAACTAGGATAAGTTTTAGGATCTCATCCACTTGCTTGAATCATTTTTGATAATCAGTATCGCATTCGAATAAATTCATTTGACTTGCATCTTGCCTTGATTCCTGTACGCCTCTTACTGGGTATTTTGGATGCAGGAAAATGGACCCACAAGAATGCAACGAGACTCCCGTCGGAACACCCCAAGCTACAGGTGTCACCTATGACAACGAAGTGACCCCAGTCGGAGAAGTTCCACCAACTCAACAGAGCCAACAGGCAGGTCAACCTAACTCCCGATTCCGACGCGATGATATTCCACCTCCGCCGCAGTTCGTTCCACCAACGCCCGTACTCCCACCAGGACAGCCGATTGACGGGCAGCAGATATTCCAACTGATCTACGCGATGATGCAAGCACAGCAACAAGTCCAACACGAGGCTCAGCGTCGCGAAGCTAATTTCTTGAGGGACAGCATCGTAACTGTACTGGAGCATGCCAACCTACCAATTCGACGGCCAACTACAGGCTCAATCACTGACTTCCGCCAACTGAAGCCCCATACCTTTTCTGGAAAAGAGGAGCCCACCGAAGTTCATGAGTGGCTCACCAACATACGGCATCAACTTGAAGCAGCTGAGCTTCCACGGGAATGCTGGATGACTGCCGTCCGAATGCAGTTGACAGGCAACGCGCACCACTGGTGGTTGTCTGAGGAGGCACGACTCGGACCAGACCGGGTCACTTGGGAAGAGTTTTCCAGGCTCTTCCAGGAGATGTACATTCCGGCTATCGCACGATCAGAACTGCGGGACAAGTTTAATCGCCTCACTCAGGATACTATGACGGTGGAAGAGTACAACGCGGAATTCATTCGTCTAAGCCGCTTCGCCCCAACCCTGATCCCGACAGAGGAAGAGAAGGCCGAGAAATTCTTCGACGGACTGAACTTCGAGCTACAGAGACTCATCAGATCTGTCGCACCAACCTCCTACTCGGACGTTCTCGCTGCAGCCCGACGCATGGAACGCGTCACCAGGAGAGAGTCTCGCCTCAAGCGGCCAATCACCTCAGCACCAGACAGATCATCACAGGGAGAATCTGCAAAGAGATCTCACACGCACCAGCCACCGAGGACAGCTTCGCAGACCCTTCCTACCTGTCACTACTGCGGCAAGATAGGCCATGTCGAGAAAGACTGCAGACGCAAGTTGGAATTATGCTTGATTTGCGGCACCAATCAACACATAGCCAAGGACTGTCCCCAGCATCGAGATGGAGCACCAAGGGCAAACCAACCAGCTTTGCCAGCACCGAGGCCACCTCTGGCACCTCAGGCGACACTTTTCCAGCAAGCCCAACAGCAGCAGAGGAATCCACCACAAGGACGAGGGCAAGCTTATGCGATGACTGTGTAGGACGCTGATGCGCGTAAGTGAATCGTAGTTATCCGTTTCTAGTCTTGTTTTAGCTCGTGCCTATTGGTTCGTGACCTCAGCCCCAACCTAGTAAATTACAACCTGTTAATAACAACCTGATTTTCATAAAAGTTGTAGATCTTTTGTTTTAACTAGATTTTCTGGAAGTGCATAACTTTCCTTTTTAGGAAAACGGTATTTCCCTAAGTATCTTGTGATGTGTTTTCAAACGATTCCTGCGACCGTGTCATCTCTGCTGATCGGTTATTCTTTGGATTGCGAGGACGCAATCCTCTTAAGGGGGGTAGGTTGTAAACCCCCTGATTTTTCAAAATTTTAAAAACTGGATTTTTCACAATTTTCTGGAATTTTCTGAGAATTTTCTGTAATTTAAAAACAGGGTTTTATTTATTAAATAATTTTTAAATGATGATAAACAATATTAAAATATTATAAAAATATGATTTTATGGTGTAAAATAGAAAACCGGACTTAGGGTAATTTTCTGGGATTTTATTGGGCCTCGGACCTATTTTTAACAGCCTAAAAACTAATTTCCAAATTAAATTAATTAATTATTCTGTGATTATTATTATTATTATTATTTGTTTCTTGGGCCCGGCCCAGTGGGCCGAGCCCCTTGGTGCAAGCCCAGCCCAACCTAAACCCCTAGCGGGTCGGGCGGGTCCGCTCACCCGGAGCTCGCCGCCCGACCCGACCCGCTTCATCATCACCTTCCCACGTCGCCTGCGCCCGCGACCCCCGCTCCGCCGCCGAAAATCCTGCCGCCACGACCGCCTCCCCTCCGCGAGAGCCCCCACATCGCCTCCCCTCCGGATCCCTCGACCACGACGCCCCGACCAGCCCCTATAAGAAGCCCCCTCGCTTCCTCCACCGCCCTCACTCCCCTAACGCCCAACCACCGAGCCCTAACCCTACCCCACTCCGGCGAGCCCCCGTCCGGCGACCCAGGCCTCAGCCCCTGCGCCGTCCTCCTCCCAGGCGGAGCTTCCCTTCCCCTTCCTCTTCCTCCTCCTCTCCCGGGCGGAGCCGACCCCGGCCTCCAGAAACCCTCCCCGCTGCTCGATCTGCCGGCCGACCCCCTCGGCGCAGCCCAGCCCCTCCGGCAGAGCTGCGGCCACCGCCCCGAGTCGCCTCGACCGTCGGCCAGTCCCCCAGAGTCCCGGACACGCGGACACAGCCCTGAACCCTAGCCCTAGCCGAGGACACGTGTCCAGGACACGATTCGGACACAGAAAACCCCGGTTTCTCGGGTCCCTTTCAGGTACTCGTATCTTGCAACTCGGATCTCCGTTTTTGATTCTGTAAATTTCTACGCGAAGCCTGTATGACCCTCTCGGTGCCCGGACAAACCGCTCTGGGCATCGCGTCCTGTGGTGATTGCACACCGCGATCCAAAAACAGGAAAAACCACACCCTGTTTCACCCCGGAACTGAGTGCGCCCCGCCAAACGGGACGACTTTGTCGCGTGCGGTCTTCACAGATATGTGCGCCTCGTCGATACGGACGTGTGGGATTTCGCGGAAGCTGATTCGGGTATGCGTGCACACCGGAATCAACGCGTATCCGCGGACATCGCTCCGTATCCGCCTTTTCTGCATTTCACCCTAACTTCGTGCACACACGTCAGATCGAGACGAAAATTGCGCCATCGGACTCGTAGCGATACGCTGGTCCTGTGGGTCAAGTTTGGTTCGATTCTGAGAACGTTGACGAAATCGCGTGTCGTGGGCCCCACAGGCCCCGCTCGACGGGCGATTTCGTGATCGGCTCATCGGAATTCAAATCTGAAAGTTCCGTTGGGTTCGTATCAGCGTTCCTGACCTGTTGACACTAAGTTTGGTAAATTTGGAGACCATTGACCCTGACACGTTTTTCGGTGCAAAGCGGGCCACCGGTGGACCCCGTTTTGACCCGAAACTGTCGTTTCTGCCATTGTCTCCAAATTGGACCCAAGGACAGGCATTTTTAGCTGATTGATATTTTCTGGATCTGATGGTGATATTTGTTTCAGCAACCGGAGTACCGTCTGCAAATCCAACCGAAGTCAGAACCGCAAACATAGCCGGAACCACAGGCAAGTGTACCTTGCCAAACGCTGCAGCTTGCTATATATTTTTCTTGGTTAATTTTGCATCAGTGAGAACATAGAGCTTGTAAATTCTCAGAAATTTCTGTTATAGTATTTTACTTGAATTCTGGTAGATCCATAGGTAAACTTGTTTTAACTGCTTAACCTAGGAAACGGGTGACGTGCTTAGTGTCCGATCATAGTCGGGTGCCAACTCCGTACGCGGGGTTGTGTAACGTCACATAGACATGGATATCGAGACCCGATAATGCTCGTACTTGTCTTACCAAGTACTTCAGAACCCAGGACACTTGACACTATTTCATGAGACAGAGTCTTCCTGAGACATTCGAGGTGATTCTGTATAGGATGCATGTTTCATGACATAGACTTTACATTCTTAGACATTTGATTCATAGCTATCAGACTTGCTGCATTAGTTATAATCGTGCGTGACATGGACATGAGGCATCGTGGACATGAGACGTGGGATTACATTGGGTGGGGAGAGACACACAGACTACAGGCTGATATTATATATATAAAACATAGTATATTTTAGAGTATAATTCATAGTTATTGCCGCTACCGGCTCCCCGACACAGAGCTTGTAGTGGCTTCAGCCTGAGTTCTAGTGCTGCTCTCATATGGCATATCACTTAGCTGGTTACATAGCTTACCCTCTTGTTTAATTATCTGCTGCACTGTATTTATTCTTGGCTTGTATTTTCTGTACCTTGCTGTCCCCTGAGGACCTGGATCCGGATTATGTCCCCAGGTACAGCTGAAGAGTACTACCCAGAGGTGTACGGTACAGGAGCACTCCTTGGAGCAGAACCAGGAACAGAGGACGAAATAGTGGCCGAAGATTTCTCCTGAGCACCGGCTTCAACTACACAGTATTTACATTTTCAGCATTTCAATTCCTGTCTATTGTTCCTTAAATGTAACAGAATATTTCTCAGATTTGTTTCCCGAGATAACCTTATTTGATATTGCATATTTATTTCCATTGCATTATTTCTGGCAATCAATCTGTGTTATTCTGTGGATGAGATTAGTAATACCTGAGACTTGTACTTAGTCCTGCTAGACTACAGCTTAAGCATGCCCTGATGGATCCATTAAATTGGGTTATCCATCGGTGCGTGTTGCTGGCCATTGCTCACGTGCTCAGTCCCTCGTCATTTTGGGTCTGGGGCGTGACACATGTGGCCAAGCCGCTTGTGCCACAAATCCATAGAGGTACCTTCCACTGTTCCAAGTCCATCATTCTCCAAGTGGAACTGAGTTTTGTAGAGAATGCAACACTTCTTTCCTCTCGCAAGTACAAGTGAACCTTTGGTAAGCTTCCAACATCCTTTATCAAAGTTGCTTGTGTATCCTTCTTCATCAAGCTTGCCGGTGGAGAGAAGATTAAGACGAAGATCGGGCACAAATCTAACATCTTTTAGAACCATCTTTGTTCCAATGTTAGTGGTAACACAAATATTTCCAATGCCAAGAATTTGAGAAGAGTTTTTGTTACCCATTTTTACCGTCCCAAGGTTACCTTCACGAAGCGAAGTGAAGTAGTCCTTCCGGGGAGTAGCATGGTAGGAGGCACCAGAATCAATCATCCATTCCGAGTCTTGGCAAGTGAGATTTGTACAGTCTTCTTCACATGCCGAGAAAAGCACAATTTCATTGCAATGGCAACGGCTGCACTTTCAGTCTTTTCTTGCTTCTCATTGGTCCTTCCTTCCTTTTGTTCTCGCTTGAGCTTGCGGCATTCCCGTTTTATGTGTCCACTCTTCCCGCAGTGATAGCAACTGATGTCCTTTCTAGCCTTTGATTTTCCTCTTGACTTGTCACGGTTCTGAGGATATCGGCTTTTGCTCCTCCCCCTATTCTCGGTAACAAGAGCATGAGAATAGGAGGATCCGGATGACTTTCTTCGAATTTCTTCATTCAAGAGGCTGCTTGTAACTTGGTTCATGGATACAACTTCGTCAGGTGCTGAGTTGCTAAGAGACACCACCAGAGTCTCCCAACTGTCTGGCAATGAGCTAAGCAAGAGAAGGGCTTGAAGCTCGTCGTCCAACACCATCTTCATGGCTACAAGTTGATTCACAATACTTTGAATTTTATTTAGATGTTCAGATATAGAGTCACCTTCTTTGAACTTGAGATTGACAAGCTTCCGAATCAAGAAAGCTTTGTTGCCGGCGGTCTTCCTCTCGTAGAGATCTTCAAGTTTCTTCCACAGGCTATTCGCCGAAGTCTCATTTGACACATGGTGGAATACGGTGTCATCCACCCATTGTCGAATGGTGCCAATGGTCTTCCGGTCGAGCTTCTTCCAATCTTCTGCCGTCATAGACTCCGGCTTGGAAGATACTCCTTTAACCGGTGCATAGAGGTCCTTGCAATAGAGAAGGTCCATCATCTTCGCCTTCCATATCATCCAATTGCGGCCATTCAAGCTAATCATACGAACGCCGCCGATGGGAGTCTCCATCTTAACACAAGAAGATTAGCAACCTGGCTCTGATACCACTGTTGGGAAAAACAAGACCTTTTCCGTCTTTGTGATGAGATGAGAATATAAAATAGAAATGGAAGAGAAGCAAAAAAAAAGAGAGATACACACACAAGATTTACCGAGGTTCGGCTCAATTTGAGCCTACGTCCTCACCCGCTCCTTCTTCGCCTTTTTCACTATAATCAAATGAAAGATTACAAAGAGCTCCTCTCAAGTTGGTACAACTTCACTTGAGGATCACTATCTCTCAAACTCACTTGAAAAGAATTACAAGTGTGAGGATTACAAGTTGTGTTCTAACCTTCACCATCTCCCCTCTATTTATAAGGAGGATAAGCCTCTTGGATACACCACTCTATGTATGAAGAAGTCCAAAGGGCAGCCCTTTCATCTCCCAAGATTAGTCCTTCCATCTTCCAATGCATGGAGAAAGGCAATACATCATTATTGCATGCAAGATGAATACATGCAGAATATGAACAGATAGCCTACTTTCGAGAGCCATAACTTCTTCAATACACCTCAGAATGATCTGGTTCAAAGCTGGAAAGAAAGATAACTTTTTCCAACAACTTTCGCGTTGAAGACCGAGCCTAATTATGCCTGCAACAGCTCCGAAAACGGCTCCTAAAACTGTATCTAGTCACAGAAACTGCACCCAGAAAAATGGCTAAGTACTTGGCCGAACCCAACCATGGGTGACCGATTTTCATGGATCAAATCCATATTGGTTCATCATGGGGATGGACCCCGTTCCCATCAGACTGAACCACAAAATTAAAATTATTATTTTTTTGGTTGGAATCAATGAATGTTTTTTCAAAGACATGGAGTAAACAGTAAATGTTTATTGTATCAAAAATTTTCTTTTTCTTAGAAATTTATTCTTATATGGCAGATTTTGCCGTGGAACTATTTTTTTTCAGAAGTGTTCATTTTTAATTCTATATATAGCTACTAATAATTATACACTTGTAACTACAATAAATTATTCATAATTTTAAAATTAAATTTATTAAAAATAAGTTATACTATTTTAAGATAGTTTGTCATGAAAGACACTATAATGTGCGAGAGGTGCAATGTAGATACACGATTTCTAGTATTTTTAATATAATAATGAGTTAGGCATCAGCAACACGTAGATTCAAAATGACCTAG
Source organism: Iris macrosiphon (assembly GCA_036927795.1). Classification (NCBI taxonomy): domain Eukaryota; kingdom Viridiplantae; phylum Streptophyta; class Magnoliopsida; order Asparagales; family Iridaceae; genus Iris; species Iris macrosiphon. The sequence continues at coordinate 346,753,680 of JAYESA010000004.1, forward strand.
AAAAAAAATAAAAGAATCCAAAAGAAAAAGGTTACGACGTTATATGTAAATGCCATATTATATCATATGAAATGTACGTTACCTCAAAAAACTAGTGCTCCATAATGCTGTCCTCTTTCGATATCCAATCCGACATTGTGGAAAAGGAAGACGTTAATATTATATAATGTTTGTCGACATTAAGTTTGTTCCTTTTGTTATCTCATCGAAAGAGAAAATATTCAGAAAATATTCCTAGTAAAATCAGAAATTAATTGACAGTGTAGATGCATCATGGAGTTTAATCCTATAGATGTAGAAGATTATATATTTCTTCCGAATCATAGAATTAACGAAAAATTTCGTTCAGAGTAACGAAAATACTAAAATTTTTATTCTGAGCATACAATTTTAAAAAAATTCAACAACAGCAACGTAACGTCCTTTTAAAAGAAGTTTTACGCTTTTTCGTCCGCTCCGTTAGAAAAAAAAAATCGTTAAAAAAAATAATAATAATAATAAAGAATGAAAAGCGTTCTTTGAAATAACGTTTTTTCTAGAAAAAATGTCATTCCAAAAAACGTTTTTTATTTTTTATTTTTTTTCGTTTTCTCTCTCCTCTCTCTCACTCACTCACACTCTCTCTCTTCTCGTGTCTCTCTCTCTCTCTCTCTCTCTCTCTAACTTGCTCTCTCTCTCTCTCTTCTCTCACTCACTCACTCTCTCACTCACTTTCTTCTCTTCTCTCACTCGCTCTCTCTTCTCTTCTTTCCCGACCGCAACCACTTAGACCTCCTCCTCCGTGCTGCGGGCTTCGTCGAGGCCAATGACCCCGCGACCGCCCACATGATATTGGTGCGGCTCAATCACGCATTTTCTCCCTCGACCTCGACCTCGTCCACGTCCACCCCCCCCCACCCCCCCCCCTTCCCCGCGCGCTCCACCGAGCCGCGCTCCATATAAACCCCCTGATTTTTCAAGATTTTCAAAACTGGATTTTTCACAATTTTCTGGAATTTTCTGGGATTTTTCTGAAATTAAAAGCAGGGTTTTAAATTATTAAATGATTTTTAATTGATAATAAACAATATTAAAATATTATGAAAATAATATTTTTGGGTGTAAAATAAAAAACTGGACTTAGGGTAATTTTTCTGAAATTTATTGGGCCCCGGACCTATTTTTAAATCACATGAAAATAATTAATTAATTATTATTTATTTATTTATTTAATTAAGTATTTTATTTAATTAAATAAAACCCTAAACCGGCCCGGCCCAAGCCCACTGGACCCAGGCCCACAGACCGGCCCAGCCCGCATCGCTAGCGGGTCGGGTCGGGTCGGCCAGACCCGCCCGCTAGCCCGCACCCGGAGACCCGCCCCCCCACGGAACCCCAGCCCCCCCCCCCCCCCGCGTCTTCCGGCGGCGCCCGCTTCCCGCGCCGCCCCGCCCGCCTCGCTCGCCCACGACCACCCCCTCTCTCCGCCTCCTCCGTCCCGCTCGAGCTCCCCCCAGCCCTATTTAAACCCTAGGCTCCGGCTCCCCCTCCCTATCGACGCTACCTCGCCACCGGCTCCTCCTCCGCCAGCCCAGCCCGCCGTCGACGCCGCCCGGCCCTCCTCCTCCGTCAGCCACCTCCCTCCTCCCTCCTCCTCTACTCGTCGACGATCACCGGCGACGAACAGCAGCAGCACAGCAGCAGCTCCGGCAGCTCCCCGCGCCGCCTCCGCCGCCTCCGACGAGCCCCGGCCGCCGCGTGCCTCGCCGCGCTGCCCCCGGCCCCTCCGCCTCAGCCCGGCCGCCCAAGCCGCCGTCTCCGCCGGCCAGTGAACCCAAACCCTAACCCTAATCCCCCCCCCCCCCCGTGTCGGACACAGGACACGTGTCCTGTGTCGTGTCGGACACGATTTAAACCCCAATTTTTGAGCCCTGTTCAGGTGCGTGTATCTTCTTGCTCGTAGCTCTGTTTTCGATTCCGTCTATTGCGTTGCGAAGCATGTATGACCCTCTCGGTGTCCGGATAAACCGCTCGGGGCATCGCGTCCTGTGGTGATCGCACACCTCGATCCAAAAACAGGAAAAATACCGACCCGATTCACCCCGGAACTGGGTACGCCCCGCCAAACGGGACGACTTGGTCGTGCGCGGTCTTCACAGATACGTGCGCGTCGTTGATACGGACGTGCGGGATTTCACGGAAGCTGATTCGGATGTGCGTGCACACCAAAATCAACGCGTATCCGCGGACATCGCCCCGTATCCGACTTTTTCTGTATTTTATCCTAACTTTGTGTACACACGTCGGAACGAAACGAAACTTGCGTCATCGGACTCGTAGCGATACACTGGTCCTATGACCCAAGTTTGGTTCGATTCTGAGAACGTTGACAAAATCGCGTGTCGTGGGCCCCGTAGGTCCTGCTCGACTGACGATTTTGTGATCGGCTCATCGAAACCCAATTCTGAAAGTTCCGTTGGGTTCGTATCATCGTTCCTGACCTGTTGACACTAAGTTTGGTGAATTTGGAGACCTTTGACCCTGACACATTTTTTGGTGCAAAGCGGGCCCACATGTGGACCCCATTTTGACCCGAAACTGCCGTTTCTGTCCTTGTCTCCAAATTGGACCCAAGGACAGGCGTTTCTAGCTGATTGATATTTTTTGGATCTGATGATGATGTTTATTTCAGTAACGGGAGTACCGCCTACAATTTCAACTGAAGTCAGAGCCGCAATTGGAACCGGAACCACAGGCAAGTGTACCTCGCCAAAACTTGCAGCTTTGCTACCTATTTCCTTGACTTGGTTATACATCAGTGGGCAAGTGTACCTCGCCAAAACTTGCAGCTATGCTACCTATTTCCTGGACTTAGTTATACATCAGTGGGCAAGTGTACCTTGCCAAACCCTGCAGCTTGCTAATTATTTCCTTGGCTTAATTTAGCATCAGTGGGCAAGTAAAGCTTGCCAATTCTCAGTAATTTCTGTTATAGTATTTTAATTGAGTTCTGGTAGATTCATATGAAAACTTGTTTAACTGCTCAACCCAGGACACCTGACCTGTAAACCCCCTGAATTTTCATAATTTTCAAAACTGGATTTTTCACAATTTTCTGGATTTTTCTGGGATTTTTCTGTAATTTAAAACAGGGTTTTAAATATTCAATGATTTTTAATTGATATTAAACAGTATTAAAATATTATGAAAATAATATTTTTGGATGTAAAATGAAAAACTGGACTTAGGGCAATTTTTCTGGAATTTATCGGACCCCGGACCTATTTTTAAATACCTAAAAACTATTTATTTAATTTATTAATTAATTTTCTGATATTATTTGTTATTATTATTGATTTTATTATTTTTATTTTTATTTTCTTCGGCCCGCGGCCCGTTGGGCCGGCCCGGCCCAGCCCAACCCGGCCCAGTACCCGCCCCAGCGGGTCGGGTCGGATCCGCCGCCGCCCGACCCGAACCCGCCCGCTCGCCCGCAACCCGCCACGACCCTCTCCCTCTCTCCCCGACTTTCCCGGCGCCCCCGCCGGCCACGTCGCCGCACCCCCGCGCCCCTCGGCCCCTCCGCTCCGCCACGCCCCCGCCATTTCAGGCCACCCCCGACTCCCCAGCCGCCTATTTAAACCCTAAGGCCACCGCCCTAGCCTACCCCGCCACCACCACCGTCCCACCAGCTCCCCCGCCGACGCCGAGACTCCGCCGCCGACCCTACGCCGCCAGCGCCGCCCGCCGCAGCTCCCTCCTCCGCCTCCCCCTTCGTCTCCGGCGCCTTCCCCCACCGCAGCCACAGCAGCAGCAGCAGCAGCAGCGGCAGCTCCGCCGCCGTCCACGCGCCGCCGGCGAGCCTCGAGCGCCGCGCCGCCTCGCCGCAGAGCCCCGGCCCCCTCCGCCGCAGCCCAGCCGCCCTCAGCCGCCCCTGCCGCCGGCCAGTACACCCCAAGCCCTAACCCTAACCCTAATTCTCGATTCCGTATCCGACACGAATCGGACACGTGTCGGACACGTGTCGGACACGATTCGATCCGGTTTTTCGGGTCCCCTTCAGGTGCGTGTAACTTTTTATTCGTAGCTCCGTTTTCGATTCTGCAAATTGCGTTGCGAAGCCTGTATGACCCTCTCGGTGTCCGGACAAACTGTTCGGGGCATCGCGTCCTGTGGTGATCGCACACCGCGATCCAAAAACATAAAAAACTAGACCCCGTTTCACCCTAACTTGGTGTACACACGTCGGATCGAGACGAAACTTACGCCATCGGACTCGTAGCAATACGCTGGTCCTGTGAGCCAAGTTTGGTTCGATTCTGAGAACGTTGACGAAATCGCGGGTCGTGGGCCCCACAGGCCCCGCTCGACGGGCGATTTTGTGTTCGGTTCATCGGAATCCAATTCTGCAAGTTCCGTTGGGTTCGTATCAGCGTTCCTGACCTGTTGACACTAAGTTTGGTGAATTTGGAGACCTTTGACCCTGACGCATTTTTCGGTGCAAAGCGGGCCCACATGTGGACCCCGTTTTGACCCGAAACTGCCGTTTCTGCCCTTGTCTCCAAATTGGACCCAAGGACAGGCGTTTCTAGCTGATTGATATTTTCTGGATCTGATGGTGATGTTTGTTTCAGCAACCGGAGTACCGCCTGCAATTCTCGCCGAGGTCAGAACTGCAAACCGAACAGGAACCACAGGCAAGTGTACCTCGCCAAAACTTGCAGTCTTGCTAAATAGTTCCTGGACTTAGTTATACTTCAGAGGGCAAGTTTACATTGCCAAACCCTGCAGCTTGCTAGTTATTTTCTTGGTTTAATTTTGCAACAGTAGGAACATAAAGCTTGTCAATCCTCATATATTCATGGTTATAGTATTATACTTGATTTATTGTAGATTCACATATAACTTGTTTAATTGCTTAACCCAGGACACCTGACACTGTTCATGTGACAGAATTACCTGACATATACATGGTGATTCCGTATAGGTTGCATTTTCATGTCATTTCCCGTTTAAATGCGTAGATTCTAGCCTGACTCATTGCATTAGTTCAAACTTGCGTGACTTGTACCTGATATATTCTGGAACTGCGACATGAGATTACATGGGGTGGGGAGAGTATAATCATATCAAGGCTGAATATAATATAATATATTTACTATTATCTGGCGGTGCCTTAGACTCTGATACAGAGCTTTGGTTCCTTACTGGCTCTTCGAGAAAATACTGCTATGGTTTCTTTGACACTGATACTGTAGTAGTCAGCCTGAGTATGACTAAACTCTCACATGCATATCACTAGCTGGTTTACATATTTACCCTGCTGTTTCATTATTGCTGCACTGCATATGTTTTGGCTTGTGATTTTCGTACCTTGTTATGTCCCCTGAGGACCTGGAATGGATTATGTCCCCAGGTATAGCCGAGAAAAACTTCCCCGAGGTGTACGGTACAGGAGCACTCCTTGGAGCAGAACCCGGAACCGAGGACGAGATAGTTGCAGAAGACTTCTCCTGAGCATTGCCTTCAGCTACACAGTATTTCCTTTTCAGCATTTTATTTCCATTCTATGTTTCCTTAATTGTAACAGACTAATTCTCGGAGTTGTTTCCCGAGATAATCTTATTTATTGCTTATTTATTTCCATTGCAATATTTTTGGCATTACTCTATGTTTATTCTGTGGATGAGATTAGAAATACCTGAGACTTGTAACATTCTACTGTTAGACTACAGCTTAAGCATGCCCTGATGGATCCATTAAATTGGGTTGTCCATCAGTGCGTGCTGCTGGCCATTGCGCACGTGCTCAGTCCCTCGGCATTTTGGGACTGGGGCGTGACATGGTTTTTGTGGTGGCCCATGCAGGTCAACGACTAAATTGTTCGGTTTCAACTTAGGGACCGAACAGGCCTGCAATAAGATAGGATAAATTTTAGAATCTCATCCACTTGCTTGAATCGTTTTTGATATCTGTATCGTATTCGAACTAACTTGAACTTGCATCTTGCCTTGTTTCCTGTGCGCCTCTTATTGGTTATTTTGGATACAGGGAAAATGGACCCACAAGAATGCAACGAGACTCCCGTCAGAACGCCACAAGCTACAGGTGTCACCTACGACGACGACGTGACACCAGTCGGAGGAATCCCCACAACTCAACAGAGCCAGCAGGCAGGTCAACCTACCTCCCGATTCCGGCGCGACGACATCCCACCTCCGCCGCAGTTCGTCCCACCAATGCCCGTGTTCCCACCAGGACAGCCAATCGACGGGCAGCAAATATTCCAAATGATCTACGCGATGATGCAAGCACAGCAACAAGTCCAACACGAGGCTCAGCGTCGTGAAGCTAATTTCTTGAGGGACAGCATTGTAACTGCACTGGAGCAGGCCAACCTACCAGCTCGACGGCCAACTACAGGCTCAATCACTGACTTCCGCCAACTGAAGCCCCGCACTTTTTCTGGCAAAGAGGAGCCCACAGAAGTTCATGAGTGGCTCACCAACATACGACATCAACTTGAAGCAGCTGAACTTCCACGGGAACGCTGGATGACTGCCGTCCGAATGCAATTGACGGACAACGCCCATCACTGGTGGTTGTCTGAGGAGACACGGCTCGGACCAGACCGAGTCACTTGGGAGGAGTTCTCCAAACTCTTCCAGGAGATGTACATACCTGCCATCGCTCGATCAGAACTGCGGGACAAGTTCAATCGCCTCACTCAGGAGGCTATGACGGTGGAAGAGTACAACGCTGAGTTCATTCGGTTGAGCCGCTTCGCCCCAACACTGATCCCGACTGAGGAAGAGAAGGCCGAGAAATTCTTCGACGGACTGAACATTGAGCTGCAGAAACTAATTGGGTCCGTCGCACCAACATCATACTCGGACGTTCTTGCTGCGGCTCGACGCATAGAGCGCGTCACTAAGAGAGAGACCAGACTGAAGCGGCCGTCCCCATCCGCACCAACCAAAGCAGCACAAGAGGAGTCTACAAAGCGTCAACAAGTAAGCTCGCCACCAGCAGCAGCACCAAAAGCCTTCTACCTTCCTACCTGTTACCACTGCGGCAAGATAGGCCATGTCGAGAAGGAATGTAGACGTAAACTCGGACTATGCTTAGGCTGCGGATCCAGACAGCATGCAGTAAGAGACTGCCCTGAGCGAAGAGAAGGAGCACCAAGGGCGAACCAGCAAACTCCACCAGCGCCTCGAGCAGCACCCTACCAGCAAGCTCAGCAACAGCAGAGAAATCTACCTCAAGGACGAGAGCAAGCTTACGCGATGACTGTGCAGGACGCTGATGCGAGTAAGTGATTCGTAGTTATCCGTTTTTAGTCTTGTGTAGTTCGTGCCTCTTGATTCGTGACCTCAGCCCCAATCTAGTAATTTGCAACTTGTTAATAATAACCTGGTTTTGATAAAAGTTACAGTTTTAACTAGATTTTCCTGGAAAGTGTATAACTTTCAATTTTTAGGGAAACGATATTTCCCTAAGCCTCTTGTGATGTGTTTTCAAACGATGCTTGCGACCGTGTCATCTCGGCTGACCGGTTATTCTTTGATTGTGAGGACGCAATCCTCTTAAGGGGGGTATATTGTAAACCCCCTAAATTTTCATAATTTTCAAAACTGGATTTTTCACAATTTTCTGGATTTTTCTGGAATTTTTCTGTAATTTAAAACAGGGTTTTAAATATTCAATAATTTTTAATTGATATTAAACAGTATTAAAATATTATGAAAATAATATTTTTGGATGTAAAATGAAAAACTGGACTTAGGGCAATTTTTCTGAAATTTATCGGACCCCGGACCTATTTTTAAATACCTAAAAACTATTTATTTAATTTATTAATTAATTTTCTGATATTATTTGTTATTATTATTGATTTTATTATTTTTATTTTTATTTTCTTCGGCCCGCGGCCCGTTGGGCCGGCCCGGCCCAGCCCAACCCGGCCCAGTACCCGCCCCAGCGGGTCGGGTCGGATCCGCCGTCGCCCGACCCGAACCCGCCCGCTCGCCCGCAACCCGCCACGACCCTCTCCCTCTCTCCCCGACTTTTCCGGCGCCCCCGCCGGCCACGTCGCCGCACCCCCGCGCCCCTCGGCCCCTCCGCTCCGCCACGCCCCCGCCATTTCCGGCCACCCCCGACTCCCCAGCCGCCTATTTAAACCCTAAGGCCACCGCCCTAGCCTACCCCGCCACCACCACCGTCCCACCAGCTCCCCCGCCGACGCCGAGACTCCGCCGCCGACCCTACGCCGCCAGCGCCGCCCGCCGCAGCTCCCTCCTCTGCCTCCCCCTTTGTCTCTGGCGCCTTCCCCCACCGCAGCCACAGCAGCAGCAGCAGCAGCGGCAGCTCCGCCGCCTTCCACGCGCCGCCGGCGAGCCTCGAGCGCCGCGCCGCCTCGCCGCAGAGCCCCGGCCCCCTCCGCCGCAGCCCGGCCGCCCTTAGCCGCCCCTGCCGCCGGCCAGTACACCCCAAGCCCTAACCCTAACCCTAATTCTCGATTCCGTGTCCGACACGAATCGGACACGTGTCGGACACGATTCGATCCGGTTTTTCGGGTCCCCTTCAGGTACGTGTAACTTTTTATTCGTAGCTCCGTTTTCGATTCCACAAATTACGTTGCGAAGCCTGTATGACCCTCTCGGTGTCCGGATAAACTGTTCGGGGCATCGCGTCCTGTGGTGATCGCACACCGCGATCCAAAAACTGGAAAAACCAGACCCCGTTTTACCCTAACTTGGTGTACACACGTCGGATCGAGACGAAACTTACGCCATCGGACTCGTAGCAATACGCTGGTCCTGTGAGCCAAGTTTGGTTCAATTCTGAGAACGTTGACGAAATCGCGGGTCGTGGGCCCCACAGGCCTCGCTCGACGGGCGATTTTGTGTTCGGCTCATCGGAATCCAATTCTGGAAGTTCCGTTGGGTTCGTATCAGCGTTCCTGACCTGTTGACACTAAGTTTGGTAAATTTGGAGACCTTTGACCCTGACGCATTTTTCGGTGCAAAGCGGGCCCACATGTGGACCCCGTTTTGACCCGAAACTGCCGTTTCTGCCCTTGTCTCCAAATTGGACCCAAGGACAGGCGTTTCTAGCTGATTGATATTTTCTGGATCTGATGGTGATGTTTGTTTCAGCAACCGGAGTACCGCCTGCAATTCTCGCTGAGGTCAGAACTGCAAACCGAACAGGAACCACAGGCAAGTGTACCTCGCCAAAACTTGCAGTCTTGCTAAATAGTTCCTGGACTTAGTTATACATCAGAGGGCAAGTTTACATTGCCAAACCCTGCAGCTTGCTAGTTATTTTCTTGGTTTAATTTTGCAACAGTAGGAACATAAAGCTTGTCAATCCTCAGATATTCCTGGTTATAGTATTATACTTGATTTATTGTAGATTCACATGTAACTTGTTTAATTGCTTAACCCAGGACACCTGACACTGTTCATGTGACGGAATTACCTGACATATACATGGTGATTCCGTATAGGTTGCATTTTCATGTCATTTCCCGTTTAAATGCGTAGATTCTAGCCTGACTCATTGCATTAGTTCAAACTTGCGTGACTTGTACCTGATATATTCTGGAACTGCGACATGAGATTACATGGGGTGGGGAGAGTATAATCATATCAAGGCTGAATATAATATAATATATCTACTATTATCTGGCGGTGCCTTAGACTCTGATACAGAGCTTTGGTTCCTTACTGGCTCTTCGAGAAAATACTGCTATGGTTTCTTTGACACTGATACTGTAGTAGTCAGCCTGAGTATGACTAAACTCTCACATGCATATCACTAGCTGGTTTACATATTTACCCTGCTGTTTCATTATTGCTGCACTGCATATGTTTTGGCTTGTGATTTTCGTACCTTGTTATGTCCCCTGAGGACCTGGAATGGATTATGTCCCCAGGTATAGCCGAGGAAAACTTCCCCGAGGTGTACGGTACAGGAGCACTCCTTGGAGCAGAACCCGGAACCGAGGACGAGATAGTTGCAGAAGACTTCTCCTGAGCATTGCCTTCAGCTACACAGTATTTCCTTTTCAGCATTTTATTTCCATTCTATGTTTCCTTAATTGTAACAGACTAATTCTCGGAGTTGTTTCCCGAGATAATCTTATTTATTGCTTATTTATTTCCATTGCAATATTTCTGGCATTACTCTGTGTTTATTCTGTGGATGAGATTAGAAATACCTGAGACTTGTAACATTCTACTGTTAGACTACAGCTTAAGCATGCCCTGATGGATCCATTAAATTGGGTTGTCCATCAGTGCGTGCTGCTGGCCATTGCGCACGTGCTCAGTCCCTCGGCATTTTGGGACTGGGGCGTGACATGACCCTATTCATGTGACGGAATTCCCTGAGATATACATGGTGATTCCGTATAGGATACATATTCATGACATTTACAGTTTACATGCTTAGAAATATTTCTGACTCATTGCATTAGTTCAATCTTGCGTGACTTGTACCTGAGATTCTCTGGAACTGTGACGTGAGATTACATGGGGTGGGGAGAGTATTATCATATCAAGGCTGAATATAATATAAATACTGTTATCTGGCGGTGTCTTAGACTCTGATACAGAGCTTTGGTACCTTACTGGCCCTTCGAGAAAATACTGCTATGGTTTCTTCGACACTGATCCTGTAGTAGTCTCAGCCTGAGTATGACTAAAACTCTCAACTTGCATATCACTTAGCTGGTTATATAGTTTACCCTATGGTTTCATTTATTGCTGCACTGCATTTATTTTGGCTTGTATTTTCTGTACCTTGTTATGTCCCCTGAGGACCTGGAATGGACTATGTCCCCAGGTATAGCCGCAGAGATCTACCCCGAGGTGTACGGTACATGAGCACTCTTTGGAGCAGAACCCGGAACCGAGGACGAGATAGTGGCCGAAGACTTCTCCTGAGTACCGGCTTCATCTACTCAGTATTTCCATTTCCAGTATTTTATCTCATGTCTATTTCCTTAATGTAACAGACTGATTCTCGGATTGTTTTCCGAGATAATTTTATTTGAGATTTGTTTAGTTATTCTATTGCCTTATTTCTGGCATTAATCTGTGTTTATTCTGTGGATGAGATTAGAAATACCTGAGACTTGTAACATATTACAGTTAGACTACAGCTTAAGCATGCCCTGATGGATCCATTAAATTGGGTTGTCCATCGGTGCGTGCTGCTGGCCATTGCCACGTGTCCAGTCCCTCGATATTTTGGGACTGGGGCGTGACACTCCACTTCCGAGACGCCCTCCTCTCCCTCCTCCCCATCTCCAACCCCCCTTCCTCCTTCCCTCCCCCTTCCCCTCTCGTGACCGACCACCGAATCACCGTGCAGAAGTCCTTCTCCGACCTCTCCCCGATCCCCCAGTTCACCAGCTTCACCGCCAACCAGATCCTACTCGAGTCTTTACTCCTGCTCGACCACATTAGCAGCACTACTACCTCCTCCCCGTCACCCACCTCCATCCACATCATCGACTTCGAACTCGACCTCGGCGGCCAGTGGTCCTCCTTCGCGCAGGAGATCCACGCCAGCAGCCGATCCCTCCGCACCACCCCTCCCGCCGTCTGCATCACCGCGGTCGTCCCCGAGGAGACCGTCGAGACGGGAAAGAAGAGGAGGAGAGAGAAGAGAGAGAGTGAGAGAGAAGAGTGATTGAGAGAGAGAGAGAGAGAGAGAGAGAGAGAGAGAGAGAGGAGAGAGAAAACGAAAAAAAATAAAAAATAGAAAACGTCCTTTGGAATGACGTTTTTTCTAGGAAAAACGTCCTTCCAAAGGACGTTTTTCATTCTTTTTTATTTATTTATTTTAACGAGGGTTTTTTTTTAACGGAGCAGACGGAAAAGCATAAAACGTCCTTCCAAAGAACGTTATGATGCTGTTGTTGAATTTTTTTAAAATTGTATGTTCTGAGTGAAATTTTTAGTATTTTCGTTGCTCTGAACAAAAAATTTCGTAGAATTAACCATTTAATTAGAATTTGAATGTATGTCATTTGTACCGGAACTAGCCGGTCTTTGAAGACGACTGACTGAGTAACCAATTAAGCATTCAAATTTTATTAATAGAAATTATAATTTTTCAATGGAAAAAGAAAGAACAATGAATTTTTCCGCCAATCAAACGATTCCTCATATTATCATAAGTGATGAAAGTATTGATACATAAATATCAATATCTAGAATATTATTATATTATAATCAATAGGATTCTAATATATTTATATCTATTATAAATTGGTAGAAAATTAAATCCTTACTATATATTGATAGAAGATTAATTATCTACATAAATATTAATATTATTGTAAAAAATTAATTACTTACTATAAATTAGTAGCAAATTAATTACCTACATAAATGTTAATATTTTAAACGCATGAGTGTAGAAAATTAATTACCTACTATATATTGGTAGTTACCTAATTTGATTATATTATATATACAGAAAATTTATTGTAACGAAATAAATTTATATTAAATTCATTCAAACGAAATAAGTTTGTAAAATTTTGATATAGAGACAGAGTCCGCCAACAGTGTTGACGGAAAATACAATAGACGTACACGTAGGCAGGAAAAAAAAATGGATCCCACAAGCCAATTTCTGCCAAGCAAACACCGTTGGCTGAAATTGGCGGCCAAATTTCAGCCAAATTGGATGTGGGGGTCCACGGATTGGGTTGGGTTGGTTTTGTTTGGTGGTTTGGTTTGTTTTATTAGTTTGTTTTAATTAGTTATGTTTTGATTTTATTTATTTAGTTTAGTTTTGTAATTAGATTTAAGAGAATTTATTTTAACGAAATAAAATTAAAATAAATTAATTGTAAAGAAAAATTTAGATTTTTTTTTTCGAAAATTTGCATCAAAAGCATCAAAATTTGTATAAATTCTATCTAAAGCATCAAAGTTTAAAAAATTACGAAAAAAGCATCAAAACGTCCTTTGGGCGTTAATATTTTTTAATATTATATTCCTATCGTTAATTTTCTTGTCGTTAACAGATCTTAAAAAAATAATAATAAAAATCTGCCGTAAGAATATTACGTCTGTCGTCGAGCAGACTTCGAGCAGGCATAACTATTTGTTTTGAAATCGTTTTTTGTTAAACAATAAGTCGATTTGTATGTTTTCGACGAGAGTAACACAAATCTTGTAGAATTTTTTTGTATCCAAAGCAAGACGCACATGTTACAGGCAAAAATATAAAATTTAAAACTTTAAAATATAATAACTTTTGACTGAGAGATCGAAACAAGGTCTAGTTTGTGTCAAAATGACCATATCGAAAAGTATTACGAGATAAACCGTTTCACCATTGGACGGACTTCTAAAATTTTTAGAATCGCAAAAAAATTATATTTCGACCTCCAAATTTTACTTCCGGTAATTTTATTTTCCAATATTTAAAATTTACTATAGCGAAATTAATTTATATTGGGTGTGAGGGCCCACTGATTTAAAACGATGTTTCGACCTCCAAAAAATAATTATGAAAAAAATTTAAAAAGAAAAAATTTAAATTATTTGTTTTAAATCCGTGAGGCAAAAATAGTGGACATGTGCGAAAAAAATATTTCTAAATATTTCTTTACAATTATTTAATTTTAATTTTATTTTGTTAAAATATATTTTCTTAAATCAAATTCCAAAACTAAACTAAATTTAAAAAAATCAAAACATAACTAATTAAAACAAACTAATAAAATAAACCAAACAAACCAAACCAAACCAACCAAACAAAATCCAACCACCCAAACTAACCCGCGGGTCCCACAATGCCAAATTTTGCCAACACTGTTGGCTGAGCCAACAATGTTGGCAAAATTTAGGCTTATGGAGTCTACTTTTGACTTTTTTGACTACGTGTTTGTTTTGTTTTTCCGCCAACATTGACTGATTCTGTCTCTATTTCAAAATTATTCAAACTTGTTTTGTCTGCATAAATTTAATATAAATTTATTTTGCTACAGTAAATTTTATATTATATATATCTAGTTTTATTCAATCGAATGAGTATGCTATAAGTTTTTTCAATTTTTTTTTTCTCAAATGCAATAAGAAGTATGCTAACCATTCCTCGAAAGTTTCCATGAGCTAAATTCCTAACCGATTTCCAAAAAACAAAATCGTTATATTCAATCAATCAATGTGGTATGTATCAAAATGTAAAAAAATAAAAAAAAATCAAAGTAAAAAAAAATCATTTTGAATTCACTCAAATTCACAATTGAGGAGAGACAACATCCCTAAAGCCGCACCGGAGCGTATCAATCCATCCACACTAGTAACTATTGTGCCACGGCCATCGTCGTCGACGATGCCACCGTCAAGCTGACGTCCGAGTACCTGGCCGCCAATCGTTCTACCTCCGCCGCCACGGCCCACCTCCTGCATATCCTCCCCAATGACGCAGCCTTCCTCCGGCTCCTTTCCGTCCCCGACGCCATCATTTCCCATATCACCCACTCCAACCCCGGAATGCCGGTCAGTTCCACTACCAGATTCCCTCCACCTGCCTTCCGGCACAGGTAAACCAGCGCCGACGCCGCATTCTCCCGGCCCGACTCTGTCCCGTTCCTCAGAACCCGAGCCAATTTAGTAACCACGCCTTCCTGCACGCCGAGTTCCTGCGCCCCGCCCCTCTTCGCCAGCGCTGCCAGAACCGCCACCGCCTCGTCGGCCGACTCGTCATCCTCGACGGCTTCGAGTGCCACCTCGATCAGGCCGCTCTCTACCAGACGCCGGATGTTCTCGCGGTCTCCGGCCAGGCTGGCAAGCGCGTGGAGCGAATCATTCTTCGTGCTGATCGGCCCCACATTGACCAAATTGACGAGCTCGGCCACAATGCGCCTGTCCCGACCGAGCCGTCTCCTGTAGGAATGTGCCACGGACAAGCTGACCACGGCCGCAGCCGCGTTCTCCCTCGCCCGCCACGTGGCACCGGACGACAACACGCGGACGATCCCGTCGACGGCGCCGTCGGCGTGCATTATGCGTTTCTTGTTGGCCTCCAGGATGGACAGGTTGAGCAGCGCCGTGACGGCGTTCACCTGGAGGTTCGGCTCGGACGAGGAGAGCAACGGCACGAGCAGCGGGATCCCGCCGGCGCTGCCGATGAACGAACGGACGTCGGGTCCGGACCTCGCCAGCTGGCGGAGCTCGTGCACGACGTGGTTCGTCGCGTCGGTCTCCGTCGACACCGCCAGCTTCTCCACGAGGAACGACGCCGTCATCCTCGCCGCCTCCGTCGCGGCCTTGTTGGCCGTAACGGCGTTCGGCTCGGATTCCGTATCGTCGAACGGAATGTTCTGCTCCCGGCACCAGAGGGCGATGAGATTCTTCAGCGCTTTGTTCGGGACGAGGTTCTGGTGGGCCAGCGCCTGGCCGGTTTTCGGACACGTGGCGTGTCCGGATGCGATCCAGCGGGAGATGGACTCTCGGTCGTACGTCTGTCCGGTCGCCACGACGACCGGGTCCTTCATCAGCTCCAGGGAGATCGGACACCGGAAGTCTGCCGGCACTGATACCTCCGCCGCGGCGGCGGCGGCGGCGGAGAAGACGAGCTTGCCTGTATCGGGTTCGTGTCGGGGAGTGGAAGCTCCGAATAAGACGCACTTCGCGTAGCGGACGAGCCCCACGGAAGCGATCATCACCGGGAGCCACTTCTCCGACACGCGGTCGCCGATCTCCCGCTCCAAGCTTTCGATCTCCGACCTGCAGCTTCTGGAATCTTCCAGACCTAGGCGGCGGAATATCGCGTCGAGCCTGGACCACTCCGGGACGATCTCGTTCTCGACGTCGGAGATCAACGAGAGGAGATCCCGCCGGAGAGCCTCCTCGGCGGGATCGACGGACGGGGAGGAGTTCCGGCATTGGCGGCGGAGGAGGGCGACGAGGTCGTTGACGTCATCGGCGACGTCGTCGATGTTAGGGAGGATGTCGAGGAGGGTCGATAGATCGGAGGTGAGCTCGTGGAACTCTGCGGAGACGGGGTCGGAGTGGAGGAGGAGGCGGACGCCGCTACGGGTGGAGCAGTCGCCGACGAGGGCCTTGAGCTTCTGGAGGACGACGAGGATCTCGCGGAAGCAGAGGACGGCGGAGCGGGGGAGGGGTTTGGTGGCGGAGCCGTCGCGGAGAAGGAGCTCCTCGAAGTAGAGGGAGAGGAGCTTGGCCTTGCGGGAGACGGAGGAGAAGTTGCGGCGCTGTAGGGGGTTGGTATTTTCGGAGAGGGATAGCTCACGGGAGAGGCGGAGGAGGGAGGAGAGGAGGAGGTACGGAGACGCCATTAATGTACTATTCGAGTTTTTCTGGAGGGAGGAGGAAGAATGGGAATTTATTTATATAAACTTTTCTTTTTTGAGCGTGGGGAAATGGTAGTGGTTTGTGTGCTGGGAATGGGTAGGATTGAGTGTTTGTTTTTTTGTTTTTTTTTTGTTTGGTCTGTTGTATTCTTATTTTTTAACAGCTTTGGAAAAGAAGGGAGTTGGAACTAGGCTGGTTAATTCGTTTCAAAGTATAAAAATTCACGTGCGTATAAATTTCTCTCTCTCTCCTAATATCTTTAAAAAATAGTATAAATATATTTAAAATAAAATTTGTTATATATATTTGTTTATTTATTTTTTAATTAAAAATTATTATAGATATGTTTATAATTTTGTTACAATTTATTTTAGATATATGTAGGTAGTTAGATAATATTATATAGTTAAATGATTAGTTATAATTTTTTTGATTTTTAATTATAAAGATTCATTTAGACTAATTTTTAATTACAATTAAAATTTTTATAATTTTTTTCTTAATCAATATATATATATATATATATATATATATATATATATATATATATATATATATATATATATATTATATTTTATTTAGCTATTTTGAAGTCTTTTTATAATATTAAATGATGTCGTTTTATAATATTAGATGATATATTATAGCCATGCTTCTTTTTTCCTTTTTGTAAGTACTTATCTAAATGTCTAATTATAAAAGCTCTTTAGTTTATTTAGTTGTTGGAACTAACTATGGAATAAAAAAATACTACAAAAATATTATTTGTCATCCAATATTTTTTTTTATGTTATCACACATTATGTAGAATCTGATATGGCGGATAACATGACAAATTTTAACATTAATATTAAAATTAACATTAATACTTATATTAACATTAAAGTTAATATTAATATTAAAATTAAAATTAACGTTAATATTAACATTATTTTTTTGGTGATTAATTTTTTTAGTTAAAATTAGTAATGTCAGTCGTCATGTTAGATGTCACGTAATGGAAGATGACATCACAAAAAAAAATTTGTTGTGACGTAGAACAATTAAAAAATTTGTATACTGCCGATATACCCCGGTGCTATGAGACTCGTCTCACTATTTTAGTATTATTGTATTTTATCTGGTATATGTGGTTATAGCTGTATATTATTTTTTTGTGTAATTTATAGAATTTTTTAGCTGCTTACATATAATTTCTAGAATTGTGAATAGTGCTAGCCACCCTTTGATATATATATGGTATTCCCTTTTTCGCTCCTCATCATTCTTCTTTATTTCCTTCTCTTTCTTCATATTTTTTCTTCTCTCTCTCCCATCCTTGGTCGAACCTTAGCCCCAGCAGTAAGCTTGCCTTGGGTAGTAGTGATAGTAGTTTAGTAGTGAATTTAGGCAAATACATCTTGCCAATGAGTAAGAACTTAATATATTGTATTTATTTAGCTTCCTTGTATTTTATTGCTTAATATTGTTCTCTATGAACTGCTCTACATGTTTACTTCTTGGTATGTTTATTTTTGATGCCTTAGTTGGAGTAGATCTAAGTTTTCAATTTTGAGTTGATGAGCACTTGATTTTATGCGATTTTTAACTTTAGTTTGCTGGATTCAGACTGAAAATGAGGATTTCATGGAGAATACAATTTTTTAGACTTAGAGCTTTTTAATGACTGAAACTTGTTTTTCTGGGACGAAGGAGTTCCACGTTCCCTGCTTGGCATGCGACCTGGACTCCTAGCTCCAAGATTTCATGCGGCCATCTTGTTGGACGCATGACTGAATCTGCGCATGCGCCCCTTGACCAAATACGTAGAACTTGAACGAATGAAAGTTTTCCAAGTTTAAAAGATTTTATGCGGCCAAGTGTATACGCGGCCAAAAGGAACATGCGACTGAGTCGTCCATGCGTCAGAGTCTCATACGCCTCTTGTCACGCCCCAGTCCCAAAATACGTAGGACTAGAAATACGTAAACATGCCAGCCGTATATATATGACAACTCCAATATATGAAAACTATAATACATACGTACGCTGTAATATGAATATTAACTCACATGTGGTATATATTTTGTCACAAGTCGGTAAAGAGTTATGGCCTCAAGGGCGCACATGTGACAGTTTTTGATAATTTTCTATTTACGTCTATGTTGCACAGATTTTACAGTAAATTAAACTTACATGTTAAATTCTGGAAATATTATTTTATATAATTTTATCATGTCAACTTTTTAAAACTTCAAACGGTTCATAATTCTGAATTCGGGATCTCCCGAAATCTCAAAAATATGAAAACGTATCTAATTTTGGACAGTTGGCACTTTTAGAATTTTCTAAAAAAATAGGTTCATAAATTATTAAAATAATTTATATATTCAGAAAACTAACCTTGATATGGTTCTAAAAAAAATGGAACGCATTTGGAGTCCGGAGCTAGGAGATATCGTCTTTTTAAGTCGTCATAACTACTAGAAAATGAGGCTGAATTTATGATGAATTTCGACTTTTTTTGATGAAAAAGAGAGAAATTTGGAGAAGAAAAATATGAAAGAAGAGTTTATTCCATAAGTCTAATAGGTATTTATAATGGTGGAGACTACTTAATTGAATACGACTATGATTGGCTAATTTGGATATGACTATGATGAGTTTAAATGAGGATAGGATATGCATGAAGTTGCTTTCCTAGTAGGCTCAGGATTTGAATTAATTTAAAATAGAGTTTTCTCAATAATTTATAATCTTAAATAGAATTAAATATAATACAAATAATTTATATATAATCTTATTAATATCTATTAACACTAAATTAGCATCTATCTAATATTAAGACTATATATATCCAAATAAATCCATAATAATTTCAAAAATCTAAATAAGTTTATTAAAATTCTAAATAAATTAAATAAAAATATAATTAAATATTTTAACCTAAAATAAATATTTGGTAGGAACAATATGCAAGTATGGTCTCATAGTAAATCATGGAAGTCCTACAAATTTACGTTTCCTATGTTTTAATTACCTAAAAATTCTAGAAAAATCTCCAAAAATCTAAAATAGCCTAAAAATGATTCTAAATAAATATTTACATAAGTAAATATACTAAAAAAATTTATTTTCTAATTAACTAAGAGAATACTCTAAAGTAATTCAATATTTAAAATAATCTATAATAAATATAATAATATAAAATACACACAAAATATCTATTTTGGGTGAGGGGGTTTACACCTCTTCCTTGATTGAGCGCATGACTCCCCGACCTTTGGCACAACTTTCCATAATTTTGTCTTTTCCCTCTGACCCTCTGTCTTGACCAGTCACATCGATCATTTCTCTGACAAGGTCAGTCATATCAGTCACTTTCCTGACCTTGCATTATTGTCCGTCACTCAGCGCTTTAATCAAGGGGTGGACTTTGCATCTTTCATGCGGCCAGCTTATCCCATGCGCATACCATTCTTATGCGATCAGCTCTCAGCAATGGTGAAATCATCCTTCAATCCTGCTCTCACCTGAGCTCTGATGCTCCTTAGAGATACATCCTTATACTGGGCTGCCTTGATCATGTCCATCAACTCTGAGTGTATCTGCAACCCCTATATCTGCATAGAAAAACCAGAGACTATCACCTTAATGTCCAAGCTCTCCAAGTCCTCCAACAAATATCGATCATGTGTCAACAACATAGCTACCGGATACCTGCTCAAGGCATCGACAACTACATTGGTTTTTCCAGGATAATACTGCAAAGATATGTCAAAAATTTTCATAAGTTCCAACCACCGACGCTGCCTCATGTTCAACTCCTTCTGAGTGAAAACGTACTTTAAGCTCTTGTGGTCTGTGAAGATATCCACACGCTCTCCGTACAAATAGTATTTCTATAACTTCAGGGCAAAGATGACTGCTGCCAACTCATAATAGTGGGTAGGATAGTTCTTCTCATGGGAATATAATTGTCTAGATGCATAGGCAACAACTTTTTTATTCTGCTGAAGAACACAACCCAAACCTTTCCCTGATGCATCACTATAAATAGTGAAACCTCCAGACCCTGATGACAACGTCAAAATAGGAGCAGACGTCAATCTCTTCTTTAACTCATCAAATGATGCCTGTCATTCCTTAGTCCATACAAACTCTGTATTTTTTCGAGTGTGTTTAGTCAAAGACTCTGCAATTCGAGAGAAATCTTTTATGAACTTTCTGTAATATTCTGTCAATCCTAAGAAGCTTCTAATTTCTGCAACAGAGCTTGGAGTGGCCCAAGATTCTACTACAACAATCTTCTTTGGATCAACTGATATTCCATCTTCAGTCACTACATGTCCGAGAAACTCCACTTTGTTTAAGAAAAACTCACATTTAGAGAGTTTTTCATAGAGCTTCTCCTTACTGAGAGTTTCAAGCACTATCCTTAAATGCTTCTCGTGTTCTTCTAGCGTCTTTGAGTATACAAGGATATCATCTATAAATATACTACGAACGTGTCCAGATACTGATGGAATATCTTGTTCATCAAGTTCATAAAGACCTGCATGGGCCACCATAAAAATATGTCACGACCCGCACCTGGGTGTTCGGATACGAGTGTGTGGGTACGCCCAGCCTACGCTGCAGTGTCGGCGGTAGAACGCTATCTGAAACTAGTACTGTATAACCAACAACTCATAATATAAAGGGAATAAATATTATACTCGATCACAAAACTAAGGTAGGTAAAAATATATTGTATATATATATGTGAGTAAATGTTACAGTACAAGATCTTTTATTCATAACTCATACAACTATAGTAAGTCTGTAATCTTTAACTATTATCATAACTAGGTCTTCCGCTTACGGCCTTCCTCGATCCTCCAGGAAGTAAAATCGGCTCGAAGCTATTTCCCAAAAATTCGTACTAGATGGGACACATATCCTTCTAAGTGCTACATAAAATATTATCCATTCAGGATTGAACGAGTACAATTCTAATAACTGTTTCAATACATGATAAAGACTACAAAATATTAATAGAAAAAGTAGTACATGATGGATAAATAAACTGACATCAAAGCATGGTAAGAAATAAACAAAAAAAGAATAAACAGAAAATATGTCATGTATCAACAAAAAAATCTATAGTCACTAAGTGTTTTAAAATACTAGTTTGATTATGTGATCGGCTTAGGATTGCACAATGGGAGCTGGTTAATCATTCGTGAAGTGTATGGTTAGCCTTTGTACAGGATTTAAGGGTATGCTCATATATAAACTAGCATTTTTTTTACCCCTCCTAGCATACATGAATCACACGAATATCAAGTATTACACAAGATCAAGGTCCTATGCAGTTAATAACGGTTTTTTCATGATAACGGTCCAGTAGAGTTATAGATATATCACCGATATATCTGTTTTATAACGGTAAATATCGGTTTGCATTTTTAACACAATTTTTATATATGAACAATACACTTAATAGTTTTAGCATAGTGTTAGCTATGACTCTTTACTTCCATTGCATACCAACGCAACACTACCCAATACTTACACAACTAGCTCCTCACTGCATTGGTGCACTCAACCATGAACACTCACTACGCTAAGATAACTCTCAACTTACACTCATCCACTTAGTCAACTCTTTACTATACCTCACTCACTACTCATCTCTATTCCTAGAAAAAAAAAAACACACACACACATACAGTCCTACACTCAAATACTTAGGCACATCCTCCCCTTAAGATACCTCAAGATGCCCTCTTCTGCTGTATCACACAAGGAAAACCCCCCAACCTATCCCCTTGGCTTGCTGCAAACCCATGTACTCCACCTTGCTGTCTTGCTCACAGCACACTGAAAACCACACCTTCTCCCCCACAAATCTTCAGCTAAGAGTCTTCCCCAAGTCTGCACATCAGTCCTTTGCAACCCTACATACTGAAATTGCCTTGATACTAGCTGCTGCTAAGAAACACTTGGCAGCATGTGCTGCTTGCAGCACTTTCACCTGAAGCCTGCATCACCCGAGCCTCCAAACACCCTCACACCCCTAAAACACACACACCTTACCTCTCCAATGCACAGATATTGCATTGTGTGTGTGTGTAGTGATATTTACCGTTTTTCCCCTCTTTCTCTCGCATCAGCGACCCTATTCCCTGTTAAAAAAAAAAAAAAATTACTGTGAGATATCGGTTTTTATTAAAACCGATATATTACAAAATATCGGTAATATCGGCCGATTTTATCGGTTCCGATATTTAACCGATTTTTTCCAAAAAAAATATCGGTTCATCACCGATACCGTTATATATCGGTGATATATCCGATATATAACGGTTTTTAACTGCATAGTCAAGGTCTAAAAATACAAGATATGCTAGTATGTGTTTCTTCGTGTCAGAAAAAATGTACAACAATACTACATGTGTTATAAAATTTATCAGTAAGAAAACCATCAAAGACTGTACTCGCCTGGGGTCCAAAGCGGGTGAAACAAGTCAGAGGGTGTGACGGGGTCCAGATAACCTATATCATGAGTAATTTATATTACTGGTGAAATACAATTAAGTAGATTTAATTCACTAGATTTTTAGGTTAATTTTATGCTATTTCTGATTTATATATATATATATATATATATATATATATATATATATATATATATATATATATATACACACACACACACACACACACACACACACACACACACACACACACATGTAGATACATATATATATAGATACATATATAAATACATAGATACACACATATATAAGATATATAGATACAATATAGTATACATATATAGATACATAGATATATAGTATATATATATATATATATAGAAACATATATATATAGTATACATAGATACATATATAAATATAATATAGTATACATATATAGATAATATAGAGTATACATATATAGATGCATATATAGATGCACATATACTATATATATATATATATATATATATATATATATATATATATATATATTGTAAACCCTCTCATATTTTTGGGACTGGGGCGTGACATATATATATATATATATATATATATATATATATATATATATATATATATATGTTACGACCCACATTCAGATGTTTGGGTATGGATGCGTGGGTATGCCCAGCCTATACCGCAGTATCGGCGGTAGAACTCTGTCTAAAATTAGTACTGTATAACCAACACATCATAATATAAAGTGAACAAATATTATACTCAATCACAAAACTAAGGTAGAAAATATGCTGTAAATATATATATATATGTGTAAAGGTTACAGTACAAAATCTTGTATTCATAAATTATACAAGTATAGTAAGTCTGCAAACTTTAACTATTATCATAATTAGGTCTTCCGCTTGCAGCCTTCATCGATCCTCTAGGAGGTAAAATCAGGCTCGAAGCTATTTTCTAAAATTCCATAATAGATGTGACACAGGTTTTTCTAAGTGCTACCAGAAATATTATCCAGTCAGGATTGAACGAGTATAATTCTACTAGCAATTTCAATACATGATAAGGACTATAAAACAGTGATAGAAAAAGTAGTACATGATGGATAAATAAACTGACATCAAGGCATAGTAAGAAATGAATAGAGAAAATTGAATAAATAGAAAATATGCCATGTATCAATAAGAAAATCTATAGTCATTAAGTATTTTAAAATACTAGTTTGATTATGTGATCGACTTAGGATTGCACAATGGGAGCCGGTTAATCATACGTGAAGTGTATGGTTAGCCTTTGCACATGAATTATATTTGCACATAATTTAAGGGTATGATCACATATAAACTAGCATTTTTTGTCCTGACTAGCATACATGAATCACACGAATATCAAGTATTACACAAGATCAAGGTATAAAAATACAAGATATGCTAGTCCGTGTTTCTTCGTGTCAGAAATCAAGTACAATAATACTAAATATGTTATAAAAATTATCAGTAAGAAAACCATCAGGGACTGTACTCGCTTAGGGTCCAAAGTGGATGAAACAAGTCAGAGTGTGTGACAGGATCCATATAACCTATATCATAGATAATTTATATTAATTGGTGAAATATAATTAAGTAGATTTAATCCACTAGATTTTTAGGTTAATTTTATGCTATTTCTGATTTATAGATGGGACAAATATCTATATAAAACTTAAATATAAAAATAATATATATATAAGATATATTTATAGATACTTATGTATAGATACATACATATATAGTATAGATATATATAGATACACATATATGTAGATACATATATATAGATACATATATAAATACATCGATACACATATATATAAGATATATAGATACGTACATAGATACAATATAGTATATATATATATATATAGATAATATATAGTATATATACACACACACACACACACACACACACACACACATATATTATCTATATATATATATATATATATATATATATATATATATATATATATATATATATATATATAGATACAATATATTATATATAGATACATAGATATATATAGTATAAATATCTATATCTCTCTCTCTCTCTCTCTCTCTCTCTCTCTATATATATATATATATATATATATATATATATATATATAGAGAGAGAGAGAGAGAGAGAGAGAGAGATACATGTACACACACACACACACACACACACACACACACATATATATATATATATATATATATATATATACTGCATGCTGCAGCCATGCTACTGTTGCTCGCTGCAGTGCTACTGCTGCTGCATGCTACTACTGCTGCTGCAGCGACTACAGCTGCTGCTACTGCACTGTTGCTGCTCATGCAGTCCCTTTCTCCTCCTTCTTTTCTTGACACACACACGCACACGCATACGCATACACACTCATATATATATATATATATATATATATATATATATATATATATATATATCTTAAACTTACCCTACATACTCCTAGTTAGAAATAAAATAAAAATCAAGGCATACCTTGTAAGTAGAGCTCCTAATCCTTAGCTAATAAGGTTGAGGGTAGATGAAAGATGGAGAGTGAAGGAGTAGGGGCTGTCCTTATATAAGGAAGGAGGGGGGTGGAGGTTGTCAAGATATTTTTATGGTAAATTTACCATTGTGCCCTTAACCAATTCAATTTAAATTTCTTTTCTTATGAAGGATAATTCAAATTGAATTTGACTTCTTTTAATCTAATTAAATTCTTGACATGAAGGTTACGTGTAATGCTTGAATTGATAAGATAAATTTCGTAGTTGATTTGCTTGTTCCTGTCCTGAATGTACTTGTCAAGCTATTGTCTTGTCTTATCCTTCATCATGTCCAAGGCAAATTTTTAAGCACATCGGTCAGGAATTCTTAATAATGTGCCAAGGATAACAACTAGATTAATGTATTAGAAGCATCTAGAGAGATTTCTTGACTACATGCAATTCCGGTATCCCAACAACACCTGATAGATTTGGAGCTCCCCGTCGTGAGGGGCACACTTCCAGCACGCCGTCAAGTGTTGCATATTTCTGTAAATTACTATACCTGATATAATCTACTTTATGTATCATTACGACTGGATAACCTGGATAGTCTGTAGGACATGTGGCTGTATAGAATAAAACTGCATGTGTTAGTAATTAGGACTGTGATAACCCTAGTTAGCTAATGATAGCGAGCCGTATGGCCTGATTTGTCTTGATTGCTTAATTTTCAGTCTAGTCATGTCCTGATTTATTTTACAACTGATCCAAATACTATAACCTGAGTACTATTTTCAGATGTCCTTGTTTAATTACTCAAGGATTTTTTTAACTGTTATTTTACTTGTTGCACTTATTTAACTGTTTCTTGTGCTATTTTTTACTAATTTTTTTGTATGCTATTTTTAAGTACCTAAGTTGGCTCCCTTGTGATACTTGCTATTTTAGGGTCTGATTCACTATTTTTGTATAGCCAAATTTTGGAACAGGATCGCAGGATCTTCCGTATTTTTTGCCTTGAGATGTTAAACACCAGGAGCACCCGAGGATATGAGTGAGTTTATTCTTCATCACCCACTTGATCTTGTACTTATATTTTTGAGGTATTTAGCCACCGAGCACTTGTTTAGCTCATATTTTGGAACTTAACATTCTAGCATGTGGGCATATATGTAAAACATATTCTAGACTATAGCTAGAGCTGGTCATGTAATATTGTACTCTTGCTAGTTCTTTATTTTATAACCAGCTTCATGATCATCTGTGTATGATAGTTTTGGATGCCTTACTATTATATGTTTGGTTATCATACATCTTATAACTTATTACTTGCTTGAGATTGAGACACCTATGACTCTTGACCCAAGAATGACTGTTGGATTGTAGAGTAAAACCCTCACATATCTAACCAGTCGTGACCATATCTCGGGATATTGAGTACTCTGGTGTACGCAGTTGAATTTATCCGCCTCCATTCTCCAGTATTCTGGTTCTAGTGTGTTACATGTGCTAAAGGTAAGATTTATTTGTTTTATTAACATTGTTGGATCAAATTCAATGGTCCATATCTTTTTGACATTGGGGGCTGTGGCGTTTAGCCCCAAGAACTTGTTTATCTCGTATTTTGTACCTGATACATCATCCACCAGGCATGATATGACTAGCATATTCTAAACCATGGCTAGAGCTAATCATGTATGACTATTACTCTTGCTAGTTCTTTATTTTGTATTACTAGCTTCATGATCATCTATGTATATTTGGTTTGAGACGCTTTATTATCTTGCTTCTGATGATCATATATCTTGTTTATTGTGGATTTTTGCTTGTGATTGAGATACTAGGATTACTTGACCTAGGTTAATTGGTGGCTTTTAGTATTAATCTTCCATGTCTATTTATAACCGTGACCATATCTCGGGATACTGGAGTACTCTGGTATACGTAGCTGGCTTTGTCTGCCCCCGCTCTCCAGTATTCCGGTTCTCGGACGTGACAGAGGTGGTAAAGGAAGATCCCCAATTGGTAGAAAAAAAACCATAACCCCTTGGGGTTATCCTGCCCTTGGAAGAAGAAGTAGGAAAATGAAAAAAATATAGTGTTAGTTTTATTCTTCGTCGCCGTAAATAGAAATATTTAAAATCCCATTTTTTTATTTGAAATAATGTGATTGGCGAACAACATCGAGAATTGAACCCGCGTATGGTGGATTCACAATCCACTGCCTTGATCCACTTGGCTACATCCGTCCCTTATCTAGCTAAAGAATTTTCTCTTTTTTCATTCATCATTATTGCATTTATGCTTACCTTCATACTTCGATCGAGATATTCTATTGGACATAGAATGACAATCTTTTTAAATATTAGTTTCCTAATCCTATTCCTCATCCATTACAATATAAGGAGTTTTTTTAAATGTGCAATTCTCCAACCAAGGGTAGAGAAATTTGAAGGATTATGGATTAATTTGAAGAGAGATTACTTCGAGGAGTTCTACATCAATTATTTCTCGTCTTCACTAATCACTTATTCACTTTGTAATCAATTTTAATTTTTATTTAGAAAGTTTTAGTGTTCCATTTAGAATTGGTGGAGGAGTTTGAAAATGAACCGGTGTACATTTTTTATTCTATTACTGGAGGATTCTTTATATTAGATTTTGATTGTCTCATTATTTCTTTCGTCATAATTTTCTACGTAAAAATGGAATATGTTTGCGTTGTGCTTTCATGTAATTATGGATTTTAGACTCATATTTGGATTGTGTCTATTTTCTTCGATCCTTGATAAGTTCTTTCATATTTGGAGAACGGTAATTTCATTCATTCCCAACAAAATAGTCATCAAAATTTATACCCCTTGGTCTTAGATAAAAAAAAATTGAGTTACACCCCACTTTATTTACCCATATTCAAGATGCATCCCATACGATTAACATAATGTATGATACCCCAACTTTTGATGAAAACTTTCTCAAACTAATTATAACAGTCCACTTTGCTCAGTTCTGCAAGATGACTCAAACGACATATCAGCACTTGGACTTGGAGTTTCAGCCCTTCACTCGGAGTCTCGCTTGGCCGAGGCAATCATTCGTTCATGTGGGTGGCTACTATGAACTTGTCTTTGCTTGGCCAGCACACCTAAGAATTTGGATATACATGCTAGATCGCTAGACGATAACCCCTTGCATGCTAATAAGAAGTGAACGCACCTAGCTAAGGGAATAATCCCACTTATACTGCTTGCATAGAACATGGAATTGTAACTTGGTTTATTGTTAGTTCCTCGTACTATCCCGTAGAATCGTGCTAGCATAATCGCTTATGTATTTTTCAAGTAAGGCTATGCCGCATATTTCCTTAAAGTTATATTCATATTGTTCCAATGCTTAGCTACTTTATATATTCGCTATGCTCGTTACTTAAATGTATGTCATGACCCAATAACACTATAATGTCTTATATTCATCTAGTCTAGCCATAAGACTATCAAATAGTTATTCTGTGCAAGTATGAACCTAAAAGTATTCGAGACCATTAGGTCGCCAAGGCATTTCCCGAACTAAGGGATTGCATCATGTCAAGTAAAGCAAGAATCACAGGTCGTAGAGCAATACTCGTTCAGAACAAGAATCAAGAATTATCATGTCATATCGTGAATTTGGGAATCTAGAAGACCCAAGACTTGCATCATCGCAGACAACTTGTGTACAAGGTATTCATGTTTTGGTTCCTGCAGACGGTCGCCGGGGCACCGGGGCCAATCCAATCGGGACAGAACTTCACGATAGTCGCATGGTAGTGGACGGCATGGAATTAAATGCCCCTTGGCCTTGCATTGCACCCTATATCATTCTGGAAGAAGGTGGCATGTAGTGACTCTTACCTCACGCATCTAATATCGCCCCGAGACTATAACTCGTCCTTTATGGCTATGCCAGCGACTCATGTTCATATAGATAAGTCATCCTATCTTAGCGATAATCCGCGTGTGAGTCATTGCATTGCATCTGATAATCTGGAATACCTGATGGTTATGATCATAAGACATATGTGCACATGTGTACATATTTGAGCACTTGAACTATCTTTCGCAACACGTCTAATAATCCGTGTAACTCGTGCACCTAAAATCAGAATCCGCTCATGACACTTGTGTTTGCTTTTGTATTTTTTCTTAATTTTTATTTTATATATATATATATATATATATATATATATATATATATATATATAAATATATATATATATATATATATATATATATATATATTCGTTCTCGGTTTAATTTGGTTTACCTTGGACAGGGAAGGACAAAGGGTAAGTTGGTAAGTATCGTCATGTTTATTCTTATATCGTGTCACGCCCCTATTTTCGCTAAATCGATAATCGTTCCCCGGGCGTGATGCCGTGTACGCGTAAGGCGCACGTGCACAAGGCCTAGGCATAATGATATACTTTAGAACACTTGTAACAGAGTACGCAAATAAGATATTGCACAATAAGATATAGATTTTTTATTTATTGATAATGAACATCTAGTTACAGACTCTTGACCCAAAAATAATAAATACGCCACACGCGCTTACAACTTGGATACAAAATAAGATAGCCGATCCATACATTACATCCCTTAATAATATTTTAAAAGCACAAAATACCTTGGGTGCGAGTTAGCACCATCGCCTAGGAGCTTCAAAAAGGTAAGAGCGAGCTCCTTTCTTGATTATATACTTGGGCTCCAAAAGTCACAACACGAATGTGCCTGATCAGGAAGGGTTGAAGAAAGCTTTCGCTCCTCGCCGCGTCACCTCGGCTCGGGAAACCTGCTGCAATGAGGGCCAGTACTTCAAAAAGTACCGGTGAGGACGAGATAACCCAACAAACCAAAATCGATACCGTATTCATGTGAACATGCAACATTAATATTATGTGATCTTTCTATCTTGTCTTAGTTGAATTCTTTATATACGATAGAATGGAATAACATAACAAAATGTGCCACCGTTCGGTGACTTTACCTGTACCGTCTGAACCACCTGTACAAAACTTACCATGAACTTTCCTGTCACAAAGACATAGTTAGTCTGCACAGTTTAAATATACATAAGGATCACTGTCTTGACTAGCCATCATGGACCATAGTGTGGGTAGACGACGATGCTTGCAGCGTAGGTAGCGAGCCCCACTACAAACTTTTACCTTACCCGTGCTAAGTTGCTAGCACGACTGACTACAGTATCGTCACCGCAGTAGAGTTTAACCTGATGTTCCGCCCGGGACGAATCGGCCCCGGTGCCCCGGGGACCGTTCACATGAACCAAGACCCTTGTGCACAAGTTATCCATGACCATTGATGATCTAAACACTAAGTTAACATACAAATTATTTCAAGCCATCAATATGAACAAAACTACTTTAGCACAGTGCGATGGCATAGTCTACTAGCTAATATGATCAATTTATAAGTTATGTACTATCCATTGAGTAGTTATAGATGAATAAGTTATAACTACAATTAAACACAAAGATAGCTATACGTTTAACAGACAAGCACACAATAATGTGATCGTTTGATAATTCTATGTGACAAGCATTATAAGTGTTTCAAGTCTACTTCTTCTTTTATTTGACTCAATTTTATTCTTTTGGTATCGCTGATCGGAATGCATAGATGAGTCAATTTATTAGGAATGAAGACTTGGAAGAAGGGAGCTAATCGAATTAAGGCCACTCACAAGTTGGTGAACTGGGAGAGAAAAGGGAAGATCTTTAAGACTCCGCTTGCGCGTCGCCTACACGATCACCTGCACGCACCAACAAATGATCAATATCTCTTGCTTTAGTCTCCAAGGGTTCGATATAAAATACAAAATTCTAAGAACAAAGGTAATAAAATTTATCGAAACTGTTCAAGAAAATACAAGTCACAAAACCAACAAGAAAGTAACCTAGCGACATCAAAAACGGGTAAGAAAACCATCACAACGGAAAGGCCCCTATCGACTCTGCCGCTGAGTCCTTCCTTGAGGCATGATCCGTTGAATATGGGACCTAATTCTAAAGAAACCAATCCATAACGAGAAAATGATCTTGATTCAATCTGTCCCGATGGAATGATACCTAGTATTTCTTAGCCTCGCTTCCCGAATAGGAAGAACGGGGCACTACATCTTAACCAACTAACAAAAATTTTTGTCCTCGAAACTTAGGAATAGAACCTACCCGTAAGAAATAATAAAGAAAACGTTTCCATTATGTCCGATTTGAGTTCCCAGGTCGATTCCTCGACCGAGTGGTTTTGCCAAAGAATGCGCACAAGCGAGACTGCACGGTTTCGTAACTGCTTCTCTTTCCGATCTAAGATTTGAATGGGTTCTTTAGAGTACGACAAGTCTGCATGCAGATCCAGCTGACCAAAATATACTACGTGGTTCGGGTCATGCATGTACTTCCTAAGCTATGACACATAAAAAATATCGTACACGTCTGACATGGATGGTAGCAATGCAATTTGATAGGCAACTGGAGCGACTCGTTTGAGGACTTCAAATGGGACAACAAATCTCGGACTTAATTCCCTTTTTACTTTGAATCTCATAAATCCACGCATGGGTGAGACTTTCAAAAATACATGATCATCTTCCTGAAACTCGAGGGGTCGACGACGAATGTCGGCATAGCTCTTCTGCCGCCTTTATGCTACTTTTAATCTCTCTCGGATCACCCGAACCTTCTGGATTGTTTGTTCGATTAGTTCTGGCCCAAGGATTTTACGTTCCCCAAATTTATCCCAGCAGATTGGTGACCTATACTTTCGTCCATACAGATCCTCGTACGGAGCCATTTGGTTGCTGGATTGATAACTGTTGTTGTATGCAAATTCGGCCAACGGTAGGTGGACGTCCCAACTTGACTTTGAAATGATTACGCATAGACGCAGCATGTCTTCTAGTACCTGATTCATCCATTCCATTTGGCCATCAGTTTGAGGATGGTAGGCTTAGCTGAACTTCAACTTGGTCCCTATCGCTGACTGAAGGCTCTCCCAGAAATGTGATAGGAACCATCCGTCCCGATCTAATACTATGAAAACTTGTACTCCGTGCAGCCGAACTATCTCATCAAGGTAGGTCTGGGCGAAGCGATAGGTGCTCCAAGTAGTTTTGATGGCAATGAAGTGCGCTGACTTGGTTAATCGGTCGACGATGACCCAGATTGCGTCGTTCCTCCGTTGCGTCCTTGGCAAGCCAACAATAAAGTCCATGCTTATGTGCTCTCACTTTTATTCCGTGATAGCAAGATTCTGCATTTTTTTGCCCGGTCTCTGATGTTATGCTTTCATCCTCTGACAGGTTATGCATTATGACACGAAGAGTGCCACATCTTTCTTCATTCCGTGCCACAAAAAAATAGTACAAAAATTTCTATACATTTTCGTGCTCCTGGGATGGACTGTATAGGCTGCGTAGTGAGCTTCTGCGAGGATATTCTTTCTGAGTTCTATATCATTGGGGACGCGTAGCCTTTCCTTAACTCGCAACCATCCATTCTCGTCTACTGCAAAGTCTTTCGCCTTTTCCGTTAGAATCTGCTCGTTTTCCATAGGAATGGGTCGTCCCTCTGAGTAGATGTGACTCTCTCTAACAAGTTGGGTACAAACCGCATCTGAGCAACCCGCGTGTCACGATATCAAATTCGAAGTTTAATATCCAATTCCTCTAAGTCCCTTTGTAACATGCGATCAACTGACAGGGATCCCGCAAATACTCGACTCAATGCATTAGCTACAATATTTTCTTTGCCAGGTGTGTAGTCTATTGTCAAGTCGTAGTCCTTTATTAATTCTAGCCAACGCCACTGTCGTAGGCTAAGGTCTGTTTGGGTGAATAGGTACTTCAAACTTTTGTGATCAGTATAAATTCGGCAAGCCACTCCATAGAGGTAGTGTCACCATAATTTTAGCCCGAACATAATTGCCGCTAGCTCTAGGTCATGCGTAGGATAATTCTTTTCATACTTTTTCAGCTGCCTGGATGCGTAGGCTATCACCCTATCTTGCTGGAGTACACACCCTAAGTCATGTCCTGACACGTCGCTGAATAATTGGAATCCCGAAGTCTTGTCTGGTAGTACAAGTAATGAGGTAGAGGTGAGATGATGCTTTAACTCTTAAAACAAGGCTTCGCAGTCGACGGACCACTCAAAGGCGACTCCCTTCTGCGTGAGGCGAGTCAGAGGTGATGCTAATTTGGAAAAGTCCTTTACGAAATGCCTATAGTAGCCCGCTAGCCCGGGGAAGCTTCGAATCTCACTAACGGATGCATGCCGCTTCCACTCGACGATGGCTTCAACTTTCTTTGGATCGACTGAAATACCTCCCGCAGAAATGATGTCCCAAAAAGTTTTGCGTATAGCTTGTTGTCCCAAAAAGTCTGTAGTACGGTCCGAAAGTGCTCTGCATGTTCCTTCCTATTCTTCGAGTATACCAAGATATTATCAATGAACACTACTACAAACTTATCAAGATATGGCCGGAATATGTGATTGATCAAGTCCATGAAGGTGACAAGGGCATTGGTCAATCCGAATGGCATTACCAAAACTCATAGTGGCCATAGCGAGTGCGAAAGGCTGACTTTGGCACGTCGTCCGGTTTGATCTTGAGCTGATGCTAACCCGAGCGAAGATCAATTTTTGAGAATACCGCCGCACCTTGTGGTTGATCGAAGAGGTCATCGATCCTGGGAATGGGGTACTTGTTTTGAACAGTTGCTTTATTCAATTCACGATAGTCGATGCAGAGCCGCAACGAGCCATGCTTTTTCTTTACAAATAATACGGGCGCACCCCACAGAGACATGCTAGGACATATATACCCATGATCTAGCAATTCTTACAGCAGAACCTTTAACTCTTTTAGTTCTGCCGGGGCCATTCGATACGGAGATTTAGAAATTGGTTGAGTTTCTGGAAATATATCAATAGTGAACTCTATCTCTAGTTCGATCGCCATGTCGGGCTATGTCATGACCCACACTCAGAATTGGGGCACGAGTACGTGTGTACGTCCAGCCAACGTCACAGCATCGGCGGTAGAACGCTGTCTAGGTCATGATGCTATCTAAACAATCTCACACGAGCATCCAACTCCATAAGGAGGCACGGATACCACAATATAATATGAACAACATACTTAATCACATAACTACAGCACGATAAGATCTCAAAAAACAAGTAAGATGCAACACAAGTCTAAACTAAAAATAGTCTAAATAGAATAATCTAACTCAACAATATAATCCAAGTCTCAACAAGTATGCCGGCGACAAATCCGGTACCAAAATAATCTGCTAAAAGAACTAACTAGATAACTAGTGATTCCGGCTAAACCCCCTGGAATCACAACTGAACTACCAAGTCCAAGTCTGCAGCTACTCACCCTGTGGTCCAAAAATGTCGAACACCAGTCCTCTAAGGCATAGTTTGGAAAGATATTTTCCAGTCAGGAAGGAGCAAAGTATATCTCAAATAACATTTCCATTTAATTGATAAGGACTATAAACAATAAACAGATGATGCTATATACTGAGAGAAGACAATGAATAAATGCAATGGCAAAATAAAGAGACAAGCAATATAAAAGAAATACAATATAGGCAATATGGTACAGTCAGTGCATATATAAAACAAAGAGAACGAGGTACAATATCATATACGGGTGATTTGGTATATGATCTAAAATAAAGAACTGTAACTATTTTAAGTGTTTGAAATATCAGTCTATCATGTGATCGGCTTGGGACAAGATCAGGCTGGTAACATATGATTAGCTATGATTCATGTAAGGTCAGGCTAACCATTTGGTTAGCTATGATGCAAGTAGTGGTCAGGCTAATCATATATAACAGCTATGAGGCATATAATGGTCAGGCCGCACCCAACGTGAGATGTGGGGTGAGCTATGATGCATATAGAGTTGGGTATGATCACATAATCTACTAATATTTCCCTGCCCCTAACTAGTACAGTGGATCCAATCACGACACGTCACGATACACGAGCAATATCCAATATATCATGTACAAGGTCTAAATATCAATGTCGTGTATAATGTCAATACGATAATCAATGTAATATCTCATGATTTTAGATCTAATCTATATACTTGTGTCACGACCCGCACCCGAAATTTGGGCATGAGTCGTGGGTACGTCCAGCCTACGCCGCAGCATCGGCGGTAGAACGCTGTCTAGGTCTCAACATAAAATATATCCTGTCAATAGTCTCAACTCCGTACGGAGGAAAATGATAATAATCCACAGTTCTGTCACGCCCCAGTCCCAAAATACCGAGGGACTGGACACGTGACAATGGCCAGCAGCATGCACCGATGGACAAACCCAATTTAATGGATCCATCGGGCATACTTAAGCTGTATTACATCAGTCAGGGTTTTACTATTCTTATCCACAGAATAAAGACAGAAATATCAGCAAAGCAATAATAAACAACAACCAGTCCAAGTAAATAAAATCGGGAAACAACCCGATATTAGTCTGTTACAATGTTCTCATAAACAGGAATTAAAGAGTTTAATTAAACAGAAAATAAAGACTATTTGTCATAATGACTGAGCATGGCGAAGCAATTGTTCAGGAGAAGTCCTCAGCGATCACCTCATCCTCAGCTACGGGTACTGTTCCGTGAAGAGCACCTGTTCCGTAGACCTCTGGATAAACCTCGTCTGCAAATCCTGGGGACATAATCCGGATCTAGGTCCTCAGGGGACATAGCAAGGTACAGAAAACACAAGCCAAAATAAATGCAGTAAAGTAAATAAGGGAACAATAGGGTCAACTATATAACCTTCTATGTGATATGCAAGTTGAGAGCATCACTAGAACTTAGGCTGATACCACTACAAGCTCTGTGTCGGGGAGCCGATAGCGGAGTATACTATGAATTTTACTATGTGTTTACTATGGATTTATATATATAATCAGCCTGTAGCCTGTGTGTCTCTCCCCACCCAATGTAACCATACGTCCCATGTCCATGTCACGTGAGATCATATCTAATGCAGTGAGTCATATTATGTCTATGAATATAACATCTAGGAATATAATATAATGTCTAGGCCAATCCTGCAACCTACACAGAATCACCTTGAATATTTTAGGAAGATTCTGTTTCATGATCTGTGTCAGGTGTCCTGGGTATAACGTACTTGATAATGCAAGTACAAGAATATAAATGTCAGGATATCCATCTCTAATTTGACATTGCACAACCCCGCGTACGGTGTTGGCACTCGACTATAATCGGACGCTAAGCAAGTCACACGGCCTTAGGTTTGAGCATATACAACAGTCACAGGAAATAAATCTGGAGAAAATGAATCATTAAACTGCATTTATGGCAAGGTACACTTGCTTGAGTTTTCAGCTCCAATTGTAGCTCTGGCAATAGCTGGATTTGCAGGACGTACTCCGGTTGCTGAAACAAATATCACCATCAGATCCAGAAAATATTAATCAGCTAGGAACGCCTGTCCTTGAGTCCAATTTGAAGACAAGGGCAAAAACGTCAGTTTCGGGTCA
Organism: Iris macrosiphon; assembly: GCA_036927795.1. NCBI lineage: Eukaryota > Viridiplantae > Streptophyta > Magnoliopsida > Asparagales > Iridaceae > Iris > Iris macrosiphon. The sequence goes on from JAYESA010000004.1 coordinate 346,790,601, forward strand.
AAACGGGGTCCACATGCGGGGCCCGCTTTGCACCAAAAAATATGTCAGGGTCAAAGGTCTCCAAATCAGTCCAACTTAATGTCAATAGGTTAGGAACGATGATACGAACCCAACGGAACTTCCAGAATTGGATTCCGATGAGCCGTTCTCAAAATCGCCCGTCGGGCGGGGCCTGTGGGGCCTACGACACGCGATTTTGTCAACATTCTCAGAATTGAACCAAACTTGGCTCACAGGACCAACGTATTGCTACGAGTCCAATGGCATAAGTTTCATCTCGATCCGACGTGTGTACACTAAGTTACAGCGAAAAATAGAAAAGTCGGATACGGGGCGGTGTTCGCGGATACGTACTGATTTCGGTGTGCACGCACATCCGAATCAGCTTCTGCGAGATCCCGCACGTCCTTATTAACGATGCGCACGTATCGGTGAAGACCGCACGCGACCAAGTCATCCCGTTTGGCGGGGCGCACTCAGTTTCGGGGTGAAACAGGACATTATTTTTCCTGTTTTTGGATCGCGGTTCGCGATCACCACAGGACGCGATGTCCCGAGCAGTTTGCACGAGCACCGAGGGGGTCATACAGGCTACGCGATGCAACTGACGGAATTGAAAACGGGATTACGAGGAAGAAAATACAAGTACCTGAACAGGGCTGAAAAACCGAGATCTTCGTGTCCTCGTATCTCGAGTTAGGGCTGTGTCCGGTCTGAGAACCCTGTGTCCGGCCGTGTCCGACACGCCAGGGACTTAGGGTTAGGGTTCTGGGCTTAGTTTCCCCGGATTAGGCCGGAGCTCCGCCGGGGCTGTGCTGGACGGGGGCGGCTGGGCTCGAGGACGGCCGGCTCGTGGCTGAGCGAGCTCGGCGGAGGCAGTGGCGTCTCTGGCCGGAGGCAGCGGGGTCAGGGGAGGTTCTGCGGGGTGGTGGCTGGTGACGGAGCCAGGCGGGGCGAGGCAGGGAGGAGGGTGGCGCTGTGTCTGCGGGAGGCGGAGGTGCTGGAGGGTCGCTGGGCGGAGGAGACGGCGTCGGGCGGATAGCCGGAGTCGGAGGAGGGGAAAAACCTAGGCGGCCGGCGGGTTTATATAGAGGGATAGGGGAGAGGGAGCGCCGGCGGGTTGAGGGAAGAAGAAGGTGAAGTGGTCGGGGGTTAGGGGAGACGAAGGGAAGCGTCGCCGGCGGCCGGCGTCGGCGGGAGGCGAGGGGTTTAGAAACTGCTGGGGAAGAGAAAGGTTGCGGGCCGGGTTCGAGCGGACGGGTCGGGTCCTGGCGGGTCGGGTCTGACCCGGATCCGACCCGCTAAGAGGGTTGGCCCGGTTCAGTCAGACCGGCCGGTCCGGGTCGGTTTAATCTCTGGGTTTGGTTTGGTTTATTTAAAAATAAACCCGGTTTATTTAGGGTTCAATTCGGTTTAATTAATTATTAGTATTTAGGGCTTTAAAAATTCATCCGGGGTCCAATAAATTCTCGGAAAATTACCCTATGTCTAGTTTTCTATTTTACACCATAAAATATTATTTTTAGCACATTTTATTATTATTTATTATCATTTAAAAATCATTTAATAATTCAAACACCTGTATTTAATTTCAGAAAATTCCCAAAAATTCCAGAAAATTGTAAAAATACAAATTTAAAAATTCTTGAAAATCAGGGGGATTACAAGTTCTATAAATATACTCAATCACAAGCTATATGAAATAATGGGCATGATGAGAATGGAAGATAAGAGTTCTATTATAAACCAACCACAAATAAGTACAACACAAGTCCTGAGTCTAGATGACCTCACAAAGTCCAGAAATAAATAAATACAACTCAATCTCAGTCTAAACAATAATACAGAAAAAGTAAGCTAAGTGCAGACAGGTAGGATCTCCTCTAGGATAGGCAACTCCTCTGGGATTTCCGGAGTAAAATCTTCCTCTAAACCTGGACCGTAATGAGTGGGGCAAAAGTTCTCCAAGTCCTCTGAAAAATGTTATGCAGTCAGGATTGGAGCGAAGCACAAGCACTAACAGCAGTTTTATTTAATGTTGACAAAAACTATAAACAGTATAAGAAATACAAGATGAGAATAAATGCTGGAAATGTAAAGTACTGGAGAATATGAAATAGGCAATAGAGCATCTAGCAATGAACAATAAACAGTGAATGCTAGAATAGGTGAATCTGAAATAAAGAATAGGCATCTAGCAATGAACAATAAATAGTGAATGCTAGAACACGTGAATCTGAAATAAAGAATAGACATCTAGCTAAGTGTTTGAAATATCAGTTTATTATGTGATCGGCTTGGGACTAGATCAGGCTGGTTATATATGATTAGCTATGATTCTTGTAGGTCAGGCTAACCATATGGTTAGCTATGATGCATGTAGTGGTCAGACTAATCATATATAACAGCTATGAAGCATGTAAATGGTCAGGCCGCACCCGACATGAGAAGTGGGATGAGCTATGATGCATGTAAATATTTGGATATGATCACATAATCTACTAATAGTTCCCCATCCCCAGCTAGAACGATGGATTCCAATCACGACTCCTCATGATGGGGATCTAGGGTGCTAACCCGTGTATCCATAGTGTCGGAATCAAGTATGTAATACAACTAAATTTATAGAAGTAATCAACAAAACGAAAACTGTCAGATAATGTACTCGCCTGTGGTCCTGAGCAAAGTGTGAGGATCGATGTCCAAGATGGAATCACAGTGACCTAATTGTGGAATATCAATGTCAAAATACTGAATTAAGGGAAAAATATGTTTAACTAATTAAATGCGAGGCTTCTAGGTCATGGCTCAGTCTATACTAGGTTAACTAGGCCCACTAGTCAAATTCTATATCATACTAAGGTATCTAGTATAATCTGGCTACTATTATATACTATGTGTTATTAATTAGCAAGCATCATAAAATTTCAACCACTGGAAGCTACCAAGATTCCTACAAAATAGTTTAACATTGCCTTAACTAAATTGTATTCAAAGATGTTTCAGTTACTTGTCTTAGACGACAGAAAATCCTAGTACCTACACCAACAGACCTATACCTACCATTATTCTCACTGGTGCCACTCACAGATACTTGCACAAGTATACTCTCTCTAAAACTCAATTCTACACAGTACACTACATAACTCACTAATTTACTGATACACATGCTCACTCACAGGAAAAACTCACTGAATACACACACTGTGGTTACACTCACACACACAGTTCACTGCTCTAGTACCTGAGACACAAGGACCTACACTGGTATACTGCCATTGAGGAATTTCCCCAACTGACACACACAGGTAAACACTAGTTACTGATACACTAATCTACTGCACAGCACACACAGGTATTACTCTGCACCTACACAGGAACTCACACACACTCATGTAGCTACCCATAGAATTCCAATACTGGCACACACCTACCTAGGCACACTGATACAAGACACATAGGATTCCTATACCCTGCTGATGCCCGACTGTACACATAGTGATATTCACACAGGAACACACACAGTTTGGTCCTCACCTAACTGATACACACTGGTACACATTGGTTCACATTGACACTGGGAATTCACTCACTGCACAAACAGGTCTGGATACACTGAATCACACAGGAACACTCTCAACTGACTGATACTAAACTACACAAGTTCTGGATACCATAAAATATACACAGCCAGTCCCGACTGCATAGAACCAACACAGCCAGTCCCAACTGCACAATGAACCCATACAAACTGCATAATGAACCCATACACAGCCAGTCCCGACTGCACAATGAACCCAAACACAGCCACACTAGTAATTATACTATGTATTTAGATCAATATACCAAAATATGCATAAATTGGAATACATTAGGTAGATAAGTCCCTAATAAATATTCCATCGAGCACTTAGTGTGCTGAATCGAACCTATACCTAGAACTCTTGAAAAACCCAAAACAAAAACCCTAAATCGAAATCTAAACAGCAAGGGGGTTCCTAAAGGGCAACAATAACAGAAAACAGAATTTAAAATGGATTAAAAATCGAATTTACCTATGGGAGATGGTTTCTCCAATGAAGGTTCTCCTTCCCCAAGGCTTCTTGACCCCAGATCCTTATTTTTCCTTTGTTGGAGGAGGAAGAGGGATCTCCTAGGTCTGGATTCCGAATTTGGGGGTGGGGGAAAAGGGTTTTCAAAGGGAGGCTAGGGTTTCTTCTTTCTACATGAAGAATGGTTTGAGGGAGGCTCCCCTTTATAATAAAAACTAGGTTTTAGGATTTTTCTAATGCAAAGGGTTAAGCTAATCCTTCATGTTAAGTCATGGAGAATTTAATTAACTAAGGTTGGCTAATTCTAGGGTTTTAACTTCCTAATTCAAAAGTGTGGTTTAGGGTTTAGTCATTAGTGTTAGATCTAGTGAGTTTTCTAGGGTTCCACCTAAACCAAACATCAATAACAACATATAATTAATTTATAAAACTCATCATATTAATTAAATACATAATAAAATTAAATAGGGAAATTACACTAATGCCCTAATCTGGAAATGTGGTAGTGACAACTAGTCCGTGTAGCACAGTGTCAAGAATCAGATATAATATTTTTATATACTGAAATAATAGATATTATCAAATAATTGAAAATTATCAGAGAATGTACTCGCTTTGGGCCCTTAGCTGGTAATACCAATGTCCTGTTCCAGAGTATCGTCTGGATGATCCAACAGTCCTATAGACATATTATAAAATAATACAATATCGCATCAGACATTACACTAATCACACAATCAAAATATACTGGACTCAGGGCTATGCTAGGTATGATACTGGTCAACTAGGGTCAGTGTGCGTCAAGTTGCACGGGCGTCGCGTTTGTAATTGCTGTGCAATCAGACAGTCGGTGATACGGGTCTTGCCAGTACGTTGATGTACATATGGCAGTCTGCTAACAGTTCACAGGGTCACAAGGTCATGTGTAGTTACGGGGTATCCGTATTTACACTCGGGTTACCTAGAAGAGGTATATATTTAAATATACATAGTACACTCATAATATATTACCAATTAATTGCATACATAATATATATATATATACTTGATGAATTTACACTATTATATATATGTACACATATACATACTAATCAAATTATACTATGTACATATATACATATATTAAAAAAGGTACTAGGGATGCATGTACAATACGTATACATATGTATATATATACTAGTTCGAGAAATACATCATATATATATATACCAATAAAAATACATATACTATATACTTGTATATATATATATCAAAACATACGTATTAACGTATATTATGCTACATATATATATATGAACAAATATATACCAAAATACATACTAACATATATTATGAATACGTATATACTAGTATATATGTTGAATACATATATACTAATAGGGAATACACTATATGCTAATACATACATACACACACACACACACACACACATATATATATATATATATATATGAATAGAAACATATACTAATAGAGAAATATATACGTACACTCATACATATGTACACGCGTACGTGTACGCGAGGAGAGGGTCGAACCTGAGCGCGTCTACGACGACGGCGAAGACGTCGACGATGACGAGGACGAGGACGACGAGGTGGCTGGTGATGAACACGGCGATGGTGGTGAAGGTGTTCGCGATGGTGGAGATGACGACGACGAAGGCCACGACGAAGACGATGATGACGAAGGCGGCGACGAAGGTGCTGGTGGAGGGGGCTGGTGAAGGTGTTTGGAGACTGGTCGAGGAGGAGGCAGGGGGTACTGTGAAGTGGTGGTGATAAGGGTGGTGATGGGTGGTGGAGAAGGTAGGGAAGAACGGCGAGGGGGAGGTCGTTCAGGCAATGTAGTTGGCTACTGGGGTGTAGTCCGGCACGATGGTGAGGTGGGGAGCTCCGGGAGGAGGACGAGGCGGTCGGGTCATCGCAGCGGGAACGGGGTCGACTGTGCAATGAAGGAGGGTGACAGCGGGTACTCGCTGGTGAGTTCCCGGCCGAGATGGCCGCCGGGTCGACAGGCGACTGGGGTCTGGGGTGGCTGGCCGGGGTCGGGAAGGTGGTCGACGGGAAGAGGGAGCTCGGTGGTGATGGTGCGGGGGATCTCGTCGTTGGCGGGACGAGATCGAGCTGCTCCGACGGGACTGTAGAGGGACAGTGGAGCTCGGGTCGGTGCAGTGTTGGAGGAAGATGGTGGAGGGTGGTTCAGTGTCGGTGAGGCGGAGGGAAGTGGCAGGAGACTGGAGCAGTGGCCGGGGTCGTGAACTGCTCGTTGATGGGGCTCGACGTGGAGGCGGGGATGGCAGCAGGGGACGTCGACGACTCAGCGAAGGAGAGGGAGATGGTGCTGGGTCGAGACGGAGGACGACGTCGTGGAGGAGAGCTGCTGGGTTGTAGTCGGCTGCTCGACGCTTAGGGAGGAGAAGACGGAGGAGCGGCTGTGTACAGCAGCGTCGACTCCGACGTTGGCAGCGGGGTGGAGAAAGCCGAGTGCACGCCGCACTAGCAGCCGGAGCTCGGGTCGGGGTGGCCCGGGCTGAAGGTGGTGATGGTGGTTTCTTTTCCCTCTTTTTTTCTTTTTTAACAAAAATAGGAGAAGAAGAAGAAGAAGAAGAAGAAGAAGGGAAGAAGAGAATAGGAAATGGGAAAATTTTTGCTACGGTTGAGAGCTTGTGATTAGGGAGGAGAGAGAAGATGGGGGCTTCCCTAGGTTTGGGGATTAGGGCATGTTGGGAAGGGTGAGGTGATGTGACATTTTATAGGAAGGGTGATGGGAGGTGTGTGGTGATGATGAGCCCCATTTTGAATGGGTGGCCAGGATTTGTCATGGAGAAAATCAATTATACATGGAGAGGGTTGAGTTGACTAGTCAAATTTTGGGTTTCTCCATTTGGTTGAACCAATGGGGTGTTGACACCTAATACAATATTTGCAAATGAGCCCTCTTAAATTTGGGTAATTGCACAAACACATAAAATTATAAAAAATTTGTGGACGATTTGGTGTTTAGTGTTTTGTAAGGTGAGGGGGTGTTGTGTGTTTGGTATGGGCTTAAATTAGTGGGGTATTTGGATTAAGTCGGGATTAAACGGGATTAGTCAAAATGGTATCCCCAATTTAATTAGAAATAAATGCAAGCGGTGTTCTAAAATTAATTAAAAATACATGGGGCCAAAATTAGGTTGGGACACAAATATCATTAGTGAAGAAGACTCAGAACAGAATATTACCCTATTTTGGGTTGCACGAAAAATGGGTTGAGGTTGTCTCCAATTTCGATTGGAACGTACAACGATACAAAGTCGAATTTTATTTAGAAATTAAATAAATATCCGCGACGAATATTGTGCGGCTAAAATAAAGCACAAGAGAGCATAATTATGAGTTACAAAAAGGTCAGAATGGAAGGCGGGCACGTCTAGGGCAAGGTTATAAAATTTGTTGGAAGACAAAAGCTAGGGTAGCGCTCCAAATATCGAAGCAACGGCAAGACGCAATAATTAAATAAAATTACGGTAATTAATCACAATCCCAAATAATTAAATTCTAATTAAGACAAATTAGCACACAACCCTATAATTCGGTCAGGTGTTCATCTAGTGGGCTTCTAGGTCAAGTCTACCAGCTCAACATTAATGAACACTGTATATATATAATATTATAAATACATATCTCATGCAATTATTTAAATTAAATACACGCAATATTAAATAAATATATAAAAAGTCAAAAAATATCCCTATTTTTGGAACGTGGTAGTGATAAGTCTACCCTCCTTAAAAGAATTTCGTCCTCGAAATTCAAGATCCTCAATATTAGTATTTACTCGTTATATTATTTTCCATCAAAAGTTAAATTCATCAACCCACATAATCATGAAATAATCCACCTTGTCATTTCACAATTTTCAAAATTCTAAAATTATTTTATTTCTAAAAATTCTCGAAATAAAATCAAATTATATTTTTATCACAATTTTCTCCAAAATTTTAAGTTAATAATTAAATACTCAAAATTTAATATCCAATCCTCTAATTAAATTCACCCAATGCACATTAAAAAATCCCATCTAAAAACACAAATCCATAAATCCAATCCTTCAGTTTAACTCCAATCAACGTATATTTATAAAATTTTAAATGTCATCCGAAAGTTTGAATTTAAACACTAATCCATTAATCATCTTACTCCTTAATTTAAATCCAATCGATGCTTATTCAAAATCTAAATCCTCATCCCGAAAATTAAATTCGACACTAATCCATTAATGATTTTATTCCTTGATTTTCTTTTTCATCAAAATACTCAACAATGCGACACTTATGGAATCATCAAATGCAACATTCATAATATAAAATTTTAAATTCATATCTTGCAATCAAATAGATATAATGATAATCTCCCTAATTTTCTCCAATTTTAATAACCAATTTAATCATATCATAATCTTTCTAAAATTAATAAATCATCAATTATGCCATGTTAATTTCTTAACTCTTCATTTAAATTAATGTTTATCCTTGAATTTTAATGATAATTTCAATCATATCTCAATCTTCGTAAAATCAATGATCCATCAATTCTGGTATATTAACTCCTTAACTCTTTATTTAAATTAATGCTTATCCTCAAATTTTAATTATCTTGTCTCTTTTTGTCGAATCATAACCCTTTCATTAATTCCTTTACTACGGTCAACTTTCTACAATCAAAGTCTAAGAGAATCCTACCTATAGTCATACAATACGCAATCTAGATAAAATATGCAATCTAGATGAAACACGCATGGTCATAGTCTCTTTTGTCATGGTATTACAGTCTCTGTCGGGGTTTACTACTAACCATATCCTAGCAAGAAGATCTTTGATATAAGTTACGGTACTAAAGAATAAATAAATCAATCAACAGCCGAAAAAGAAACAGAAGGAAAGATCAGAGCATAGTCTTCTAACCCATTACTTGGTTATCTTCATCCTCTAATATACACTTAACTCTGGCACATTCACTAACTAACTCCTATCCTTGTACACTGGTACCTATATCAACTAATCATTAGTCCACAACATCCATGAATACATCCTCATCGTACACACCTGTCTATTAATACCAAAATCTGATACCAAGGACCTCTAACACAATCATAGGTCATTGATGCATTCAAAGTTTGATACTCCTATCCCTTTAGGTACCTCTGTTATACTACAAGTACACCCACTGCTAGTTCTCTTTCCTACTACAATTGTTCATACTAGTTGTTCTTATCACTCAAGTGCACGCCAAGTGCAACACAACACACTAAGTACTACTCCTTATAATACAACTCTAGATGGACACCCAAGTCTGTTTGCAGTGCCATCTCAAGCATTCTCAAGCCAATAGATCCTTACACATGCACATCAACCACTGATATACTGTTATACATTTCTTACACACCGTAAAAAATTAATCCTCAAAATAAGATCATCAAAGTTTAACTTCTTGAACAATTTGAAATAAAATGCATATACTTCCTCAAAAGTCAAATACTCAATATCGAAATAAAATTTTAATCACTTCTAAAATCTTTATAGCCTTGACCATGTTTATTAAATCAAATTTTGAATCCTCAATATTTTAACAACATAAAATCTCAACTCCTTAAAATTCTCAAAAATTGTAATTCATTTCCACTCTTCAAACGATAAAATTAAATCCACAAGTATACATATAAATACTCACAGTCTCTAATACTCAAGGTGCACACAAATACACCAATTATCTACAATCTCAACTGTGTACTAAAATTTGTACCACCCGGATTACTTGCACTATTACTCCCAATAATTAAAGTTATCATCACACGTATTTTCTTCCATGATTTTTAATCTATATCAACGGGTACACCAATCTAATTATCATCACACGAAGTACTTACTGTTACTAGCACAATTTTCAATAATTCTCGATATAGAAACATTAATACTCTTGGCATGGTAACACTAACTTCATTATTAGATTACCTCATCACACTTATTAGAACTCATAATTTCTTGCACCTTCTATAACACTCATGTTTCACTTTACTCTCATGGGCAAGTATATGGTTCCTCATCTCGATTGATATATATATATTTCCCTTTAATCTTTTACAGCCTGTTAAACTAAGCTGTGATACACTTCATACCTTGCACGATCCATATTGATATTTCTCAACTCATGGCATCTTATTAATACCTTTTATGCATATACATTTTTTTACTCTTAACACACCCAAGTATCAATCATCAAATTGAACATCATGCTCCATTTATCTTTAACACAATTCCTTGATACTTAATTGTTTACATAGATCATCCAATTACATAAATTTATGACTATCCAGGACGGGTGTGCTGGCTCTGATACTAACTCTTGGAACCATCACTGATACTCTTTTCTCCTTCTACCTATAGTACCAATACTAATAATAATGGCACATTTACATAGAACCATTGCTACAAGGCACTACGCTATGGGTTAACTCTGGATTAATGCCTACTGCTCACTTGTACAACTAAGAAACACTTGCAACGAACATGTCACACTCAATCAACACTAATACAAGACACAGATATAATTACAAGTCACTAATTATCATACTTAACAAGGAATCCTCAAAGAATATAAGCTCAAAAAGGAACTGGATTAAGGACTGAAGGTATTTCTACTGCTAGTAAAGAAAAGAAGCGATGGAACAAGTCCTGTAATAACGAAAAATAAGTATTGAGATGAGACTTTAAAAACCAATTTAAGATACAATCTGATAATCATACACGTCTGTCCGAAATCATGACACTCAGAATCCTCGCCACGCCAGTAAGCATTGGTGCGATAATGACAAGTTTCGTATCTAAGGTATGCAAATAATCATGTCATCTAGAATCCTCGCCACACCAATCGGTATAGCTGCGAGAGACTCTAAGTTTTATAACTACAGTATGTACATCCAAGTCAGGTTCCTACGTTCTCGTCATGACAGCTAATATGGCTGCAATAAACTCTAGGTTCCAAAACCAAAGTAGATATTTTACCTTTCTCATTGTCCTCATCAACATATGTCATCAGATGATACCGTAAATTTTAGCCCGTAAAATTCATCTTGATATATAATTAACTCAACAATGATACCAAAAATTAAATTTAACAACTGGTCAACAAGAATCAAAATCAATATTAACGAGTGAGGACGGACGAAAACAAGGGCGAAGGATTAAAATTAGAAATTGTAATAAGATTCTCAAGGAGTCGTCCCAGGAATCTCTCAAGAATTTTGTGATTGAGTATCCTCTCTCATCATAGTATCCTATGTCCTATATTCTATAGCAGGTACACAGTAGTACAACTATGACGTCGCACTACTACGATATCGCACAACTTGTGAAGTCTGACCTGCATGGACCACCACTAAAAATGTATCACGACCCGCACCCAGAATTGGGGTACGAGTACGTGTGTAAGTCTAGCCTACGCCGCAGCATCGGCGGTAGAACGCTGTCTAGGTCATGATGCTATCTAAATAATCGCACACGAGCATCCAACTCCATAAGGAGGCACGGATACCACAATATAATATGAACAATATACTCAATCACATAACTACAGCACGATAAGATCTCAAAAAAATAAGTAAGATGCAACACAAGCCTAAAATAGAAATAGTCTAAATAGAATAATCTAACTCAACAATATAATCCAAGTCTCAACAAGTATGCCGGAGACAAATCCGGTACCAAAATAATCTGCTAAAAGAACTAACTAGATAACTAGTGATTCCGGCTAAACCTCCCGGATCATAACTGAACTACCAAGTCCAAGTCTGCAGCTACTCACCCTGTGGTCCAAAAATGTCGGACACCAGTCCTCTAAGGCATAGTCTGGAAAGATATTTTCCAGTCAGAAAGGAGCAAAGTACATCTCAAATAATATTTTCAATTAATTGATAAGGACTATAAACAATAAACAGATGATGCTATATACTGAGAGAAGATAATGGATAAATGTAATGGCAAAATAAAGAGACAGGCAATATAAGAGAAATGCAATATAGGCAATATGGTACAGTCAGTGCATATATGAAATGAAGAGAACGAGGTACAATATCATATATGGATGATATGGTATATGATCTAAAATAGAGAACTGTAACTATTTTAACTGTTTGAAATATCAGTCTATCATGTGATCGACTTGGGACAAGATCAGGCTGGTTACATATGATTAGCTATAATTCATGTAAGGTCAGGCTAACCATTTGGTTAGCTATGATGCAAGTAGTGGTCAGGCTAATCATATATAACAGCTATGAGGCATGTAATGGTCAGGCCGCACCCGACGTGAGATGTGGGGTGAGCTATGATACATGTAGAGTTGGGTATGATCACATAATCTACTAATATTTTCCCCGCCCCCAACTAGTATAGTGGATCTAATCACGACATGTCACGATACACGAGCAATATCTAATATATCATGTACAAGGTCTAAATATCAATGTCGTGTACAATGTCAATACGATAATCAATGTAACATCTCATAATTTCAGATCCAATCTATATACTAGTCCGTGTAGCACAGTGTCAAGAATCAGATGTAACATTTCTAGATACTGGAATTATAGATATTATCAAATAATTAAAAATTATCAGAGAATGTACTCGCCTTAGGCCCTTAGCTGGTAATACCAATGTCCTATTCCAGAGTATCGTCTGGATGATCCAACAGTCCTGTAGACATATAATAAAATAATATAATATTGCATCAAATATTACACTAATCACATAATCAAAATACACTGGACTCAGGGCTATGCTAGGTATGATACTGGTCAACTAGGGTCAGTGTGCGTCAAGTTGTAAGGGCGTCGCGTCTGTAATTACTGTGCAATCAGACATTTGGTGATACGGGTTTTGCCAGTACGTTGATGTACATATGGCAGTCTGCTAACAGTTCACAGGGTCACAAGGTCATGTGTAGTTACGGGGTATCCGTATTTACACTCGGGTTACCTAGAAGAGGTATATATTTAAATATACATAGTACACTCATAATATATTACCAATTAATTGCATACATAATATATATATACACTTGATGAATTTACACTATTATATATATGTACACATATACATACTAATCAAATTATACTATATACATATATTAAAAAGGGTACTAGGGATGCATGTACAATACGTATACATATGTATATATATACTAGTTCGAGAAATACATCATATATTTATATTTACCAATAAAAATACATATACTATATACTTGTATATATATGTGTGTGTATATATATATATATATATATATATATATATATATATATATATATATATATATATATATATATCAAAACATACGTATTAACATATATTATGCTACATATATATATATATATGAATAAATATATACCAAAATACATACTAACACATATTATGAATACGTATATACTAGTATATATATTGAATACATATATACTAATAGGGAATACACTATATGCTAATACATACATATATATATATATATATATGAATACAAAAATATACTAATAGAGAAATATATACGTACACTCATACATATGTACACGCGTACGTGTACGCGAGGAGAGGGTCGAACCTGAGCGCGTCTACGACGACGGCGAAGGCGTCGACGATGACGAGGACGACGAGGTGGCTGGTGATGAACACGACGATGGTGGTGAAGGTGTTCGCGATTGTGGAGATGACGACGACGAAGGCCACGACGACGACGAAGACGATGATGACGAAGGCGGTGACGAAGGTGTTGGTGGAGGGGGCTGGTGAAGGTGTTCGAAGACTGGTCGAGGAGGAGGCAGGGAGGTACTGTGAAGTGGTGGTGATAAGGGTGGTGATGGGTGGTGGAGAAGGCAGGAAAGAACGACGAGGGGGAGGTCGTTCAGGCAATGTGGTTGGCCGCCGGGTTGTAGTCCGGCACAATGGCGAGGTGGGGAGCTCCGGGCGGAGGACGAGGCGGTTGGGTTGTCGCAGCGGGAACGGGGTCGACTGTGCAATGGAGGAGGGTGACAGCGGGTACTCGCTGGTGAGTTCTCGGCCGAGATGGCCGTCGGGTTGACAGGCGGCTGTGGTGGCGAGTGCCTGGAAGGGGTCAGGAAGGTGGTCGACGGGGAAGAGGGAGCTCGGTGGTGATGGTGCGGGGGATCTCGTCGGCGGCGGGACGAGATCGAGCTGCTCCGGCGGGACTGCAGAGGGATGGTGGAGCTCGGGTCGGTGTAGTGGTGGAGGGAGATGGTGGAAGGTGGTTCAGTGTCGGTGAGGCGGAGGGAAGTGGCCGGAGACTGGAGCAGTGGCCAGGGTCGGGAACTGCTCGTTGATAGGGCTCGACGTGGAGTCGGTGATGGCAGCTGGGGACGTCGACGGCTCGACGAAGGAGAGGGAGATGGTGCCGGGTCGAGACGGAGGACGGCGTCGTGGAGGAGAGCTGCTGGGTTGTAGTCGGCTACTCGACGCTCGGGAAGGAGAAGACGGAGGAGCGGCTGTGTAGGGGTGATCGAGAAGGAGGAGCGGGTGCAGCAGCGTCGGCTCCGGCGTTGGCAGCGGGGTGGAGGAAGCCGAGTGCATGCCGCACTAGCAGCTAGAGCTCGGGTCGGGGTGGCCCGGGCTGAAGGTGGTGATGGTGGTTTCTTTTCCCTCTTTTTTTCCTTTTAAAAAAAATAGGAGGAAAAGAAGAAGAAGAAGAAGAAGAAGAAGAAGAAGAAGAAGGGAAGAAGAGAATAAGAAATGGGAAAATTTTTGCTATGGTTGAGAACTTGTAAGGAGGGAGGAGAGAGCAGATGGGGGCTTCCCTAGGTTTGGAGATTAGGGCATGTTGGGAAGGGTGAGGTGATGTGACATTTTATAGGAAGGGTGATGGGAGGTGTGTGGTGATGATGAGCCCCATTTTGAATGGGTGGCCAGGATTTGTCATGGAGAAAATCAATTATACATGGAGAGGGTTGAGTTGACTAGTCAAATTTTGGGATTCTCCATTTGGTTGAACCAATGGGGTGTTGACACCTAATACAATATTTGCAAACGAGCCCCCTTAAATTTGGGTAATTGCACAAACACATAAAATGATAAAAATTTTGTGGATGATTTGGTGTTTGGTGTTTGGTGTTTTGTAGGGTGAGGGGGTGTTGTGTGTTTGGTATGGGCTTAAATTAGTGGGGTATTTGGATTAAGTCAGGATTAGTCAAAATGGTATCCCCAATTTAATTAGAAATAAATGCAAGCGGTGTTCTAAAATTAATTAGAAATACATGGGGCCAAAATTAGGTTGGGACACAAATATCATTAGTGAAGAAGACTCAGAACAGAATATTATCCTAATTTGGGTTGCACAAAAAATGGGTCGAGGTTGTCTCCAATTTCGATTAGAACGCACAATGATACAAAGTCGAATTTTATTTAAAAATTAAATAAAAGTCCGCGACGAATATTGTGCGGCTAAAATAAAGTACAAGAGAGCATAATTATGAGTTACAAAAAGGTCAGAATGGAAGGCGGGCACGTCTAGGGCAAGGTTATGAAATTTGTTGGAAGGTAAAAGCTAGGGTAGCGCTCCAAATATCGAAGCAACGGCAAGACGCAACAATTAAATAAAATTACGGTAATTAATCACAATCCCAAATAATTAAATTCTAATTAATACAAATTAATACACAATCCTATAATTCGGTCAGGTGTTCATCTAGTGGGCTTCTAGGTCAAGTCTACCAGCTCAACATTAATGAACACAGTATATATATATAATATTATAAATACACATCTCATGCAATTATTTAAATTAAATACACGCAATATTAAATATATATAAAAAGTCAAAAATACCCCTATTTTTGGAACGTGGTAGTGATAGGCTACTCGTCGAGAAATACATCAGAAAAATCTGCCACAACGAAAATAGACTCAACGTTTGCGCAATCTCGCTGTGTCTCGAACGGACGCCAAGTACCCATCACAACGGAATGTATCATCCGCCGAGCAGACATTGCAGAAATTAACATGTAGGCATTCAGCGCTCTCGACTGAGGACTGCACGCATAACAGAACTCGATCCCGCCAGGCAGACAAAATATGACTTTTTTTTGCACAATCAATGGTAGCCGAGCAAGCGTCGAGCCAATCCATCCCCAGAATGATGTCGTAGTCCCTGATGTCTAAGACTATCGCATCAAGTGATAATTTTCTTTCACCGATGCAAATGTTACCTTCACGACAGACTAAGTAAGCCGGCAAATCCACGCCCAATGGAGTACGGACGCTAAAGTTTAGGCCTAGCGATGTTATACGAAATGTGTTCTCGATGGCAAAATTTGTCAATAAAACTATGTGTGGCACCGGAATCAAACAATACTAGAGCAGGTACATTATTAAAAAGTAATATACTTGACACCGTCGTATTTGAGTCGAACGCCTCTTCCCGAGTCAGAGCATAGACCCGGCCCTGAGTGTTCTATGGTGTCGTCTGGTTTGATCGAGGTGCTTGACCCTTATTCTGAGATGGACGATTCTGCTGCTGGGAACGACGCGGAGGAGGATCGTTGGGGGCAATCCCGACAATCGTGAGCAACGTGGCCAAACTTACCACAAACGAAATATCCCCCTTTTCGAATACGACATTCATTGATATGGTATCCTGGCCTGTAGAAGTAGGCACAAGGTTGCCCCTGGTTCTTCCCTGGATCTTGGTCCTGAGGGCCGTCGTTATTGTGGCGCTTATGCGCATTGTTACCACCTGTATTGCTAGGGCGCATGTGATTAAAAAATTTTTCAGCGCCGGTACGAACTGGGGGGTACTGCGGCTCTAGGGAGAGGACATGGTTTAAGGACTCCCGTATGGTACGGTACTGAGAAACGAAGACGTGGGCACGAATAGAAGGTTGCAGTCCTATCTCAAATCATCTGGCTCAACTTTTGGTGTCACAGAGATGAGACTGAGCAAAGTTTGCTAGCCTGTTGAATTCTGCGATATACTGTCGCACTGTCATGTTTCCTTGAAGCAGATGTATAAATTTGTCTTCCTTCTCGCGGAGGATGGCGGATGGAAGGTACTCCTCTTCAAAGGCTTTACAAAACATGGACTAAGAGATAGTCATCTTGTCCTCTTCGCTCAGCATAGCTTATTTGTGCATATCCCACCAATCATGTACATTTAATTGGAGCTGAAGCTGAGCGCAAGAAACTCTCTTTGTTTCATCCATGCGAAGCACTTTAAAGTAGTCCTCTAACTCAACCAGTCAATCCAACGCCACGGAGGGGTCGTCAGTCCCCTTAAAGGTAGCATGACACATCTTTTTAAACTTTGATATTTGCAGGATGGAACCCTTTTCG
Organism: Iris macrosiphon; assembly: GCA_036927795.1. Lineage (NCBI taxonomy): Eukaryota > Viridiplantae > Streptophyta > Magnoliopsida > Asparagales > Iridaceae > Iris > Iris macrosiphon. The sequence continues at coordinate 346,808,022 of JAYESA010000004.1, forward strand.
TCTAAGGGCGGAGGTTCCTGAGGGCCCTAAAGTCCTGCGGTCTCGGCTACAACTGGTACTGTGGCGACGGCCGTTGATGTAGAATGGTTGCTGGCGATGAGCAAGGTATCCATTTGCTTCTGCTGTACTACAGCCTGAGTCCGCTGCGCCAAAAATTAAGCCTCAATCTGGGACTCGAATTGGCTCTGACGTAAGTCTACATGTCTCTGCTACATTTTTATCAAACGCATCATCTGTTCGAACGGATCGACAGAGGGTACGGGAGCTGGACTTTTCGAGATGCCAGATGTGCCTGAACTTCTCCTTGCACATGCGCCACTACTTGCGCTTGTGCATCCGTCTCTGAGGCCATTCCTGCAAAGAAAAATAACTTGCATCAGTCTCAAAATTTATTATGGACTCACTGTATGGAACGCATCTCATTTTGGCCAAGCGAATTCAAGAGTTCAACTGAGACGGACAGGGTCGTTTCAAGAAAACTCTTCTGACACGAAGGTCAAAGGATCTGAAGCCATGCTCTGATACCAATATGTCACTCCCCGATTTCTGTTAAATCGATAATCGTCCCCCGGGCGTGATGTCGTGTATGCATAAGGCGTGTATGCACAAGACCTAGACATAATGATATACTTTACAACACTTGCAACAGAGTATGCAAATAAGATATCGCACAATGAGATATAGAAAAGTTCCCTTTTATTGATAATGAACATCTGGTTACAGACTCTTGACCCAAAAGTAATAAATACGCCGCACGGGCTTACAACTTGGACGCAAAATAAGATAGCCGATCCATACATTACATCCCTTACTAATATTTTAAAAGCACAAAATACCTTGGGTGCGAATTAGCACCATCGCCTAGGAGCTTCAAAAAGGTAAGGGCGAGCTCCTTTCTTGATTATGTACTTGAGCTCCAAAAGTCACAACACGAACGCACCTGATCAGGAAGGGTTGGAGAAAGCTTTAGCTCCTCGTCCCGTCGCCTCGGCTCGGGGAACCTGCTGCAACGAGGATCAGTACTTCAAAAAGTACTGGTGAGGGCGAGCTAACCCAACATACCAAAATCGACACCATATTCATGTGAACATGCAACATTAATATTATGTGATCTATCTATCTTGCCTTAGTTCAATTCTTTATATATGATAGAATAGAATAACATAACAAAATATGTCACTGTTTGGTGACTTTACATGTACTGTCTGAACCACCTGTACAAAACTTACCATGAACTTTCCTGCCACGAAGATATTGTTAGTCTGCATAGTTTAAATATACATAATGATCACTGTCTTGACTAGCCGTCATGGACCATAGTCTGGGTAGACGACGATGCTTGCAGCGCAGGTAGCGAGCCCCGCTACAAACTTCCGCCACACCCGTGCTAAGTTGCTAGCATGACTAACTGATATTCCGCCCGGGACGAATCGACCTCGGTACCCTTGCGACCGTTTGCAAAAACCAAGACCCTTGTGCACAAGTTATCCATGATCATTGACGATCTGAACACTAAGTTAACATACGAATTATTTCAAGACATCAATATAAACAGACTACTTTAGCACAGTGCGATGACATAGTCTACTAGCTGATATGATCAATTCACAAGTTATGTACTATATATTGAGTAGTTATAGATGAATAAGTTCTAACTACAACTGAACACAAAGATAGCTATATATTAAACGGACAAGCACGCAATAATGCGATCGTTTGAGAATTCTATGTGACAAGCATTATAAGTATTTCAAGTCTACTTCTTCTTTATTTGACTCAATTTTATTCTTTTGGTATCGTTGGTCGAAATGCACAAACAAGTCAATTTATTAGGAATGAAGACTTGGAAGAAGGGAGCTAATCAAAGTAAGGCCACTCATAAGTTGGTGAACTGGGAGAGAAAATGGGAGATCTTCAAGACTCCGCTTGCGCGTCGCCTACACGATCACCTGCACGTACCAACAGATGATCAATATCTTCTGCTTCGGTCTCCAAAGGTTCGATACGAAATACGAAATTCTAAGAACGAAGGCAATAAAATCCATCAAAATCGTTAAAGAAAACGCAAGTCACAAAACCAACAAGAAAGCAACCAAGCGACATCGAAAACGGGCAAGAAAACCAGCACAACTGAAAGGCCCTTCTCGACTCTGCCGCCGAGTCCTTCCTTGAGGCACGATCCGTTGAATGTGGGACCTGATTTCGAAGAAACCAATCCATAACAAGAAAATAATCTTAATTCAATCTGTCCCGATCGAACGATACCAAGTATTTCTTAGCCGCGCTCCCCGAATAGGGGAACATGGCACTACATATCGTACGTCACACTGCCATACGAGTTAGGCTTTATATCTTTGCCATGAAACTAATGCTAAGGAAAAGACTAGAAAAATAACAATGATAGAGTGCACATAACTAACTGAACGTGTTGAATTTGTTGAGCGGACGAGAAGCCTCCCACCAGTGCATTCAATGTACTAATAACCCACCAGATTGTAGGCAGGGGGAGGGAGAACCTCGTTCGGTGCGGAGTGTCCCCTCGTGCACGCTAAGGCGTGGAGTTCGTTATGGAGCCTTGGAGCGTTGAGTTCGGAGCTGAAGCACATATACATGACATAATGTTGGAACATCGCCTATGTATCATTCCGTGTTGTAAGTCACTTGGCACGCATTTATTGTTTCGAGAGAGAGAGAGAGCTTGAGCTAATTGTAATCTCGGCCTAGCGCCGCTTGTAATACTTATTCATATCAATAAAGAGCTAGTTTTGAATTATACTTGTGTTCGTTCTATGCTTTCGCTATATCGACCTTGCAAACTTGTTATCTTACAGCCCGTTTTATGTCCGGCCTTGCGCGGACGCAACTTAGGCTCGCGCGGCATCACGTCCTTGCGAGGGCGTCTGGTCCTTGCGGGGCCGGGGGGGTGACACTAATGGTCAACTCCTTTGACTAAATTTTTTGGACAAAAATACCCCCATTTGTACACTGCAGAGGAGGGGTCTGAAAAAAGCGAAGGAGTATTTCGGTCAAAAATTAACAGTTAAAACAATTGACAGTTAGTTTTCGTTAAAGTAGGAAACGTCATACATTATGGTAATCGTATGAGGTACATCTTGAATATAGATAAATAAAGTATGATGCAATTCAAATTTTCTTTAAAATTTTTTTTTTAAAAAATCGAGACCTCCTCAACTATATTTGAGTTGATCAACTCTCCCTGCCTGTGCGCACAAGTATTCCTAATGTTTGTAGAAAAAATGTTCTCATGCGGCAACTGATGCATACATATAAAAGTTATAAAGTATTAATTTATTTTCATTATGACTTGGAACCGAATACCAATCAAGAAAGGGAGAAGATAAATATAACAAGTCAGCAGAAGGAGACGGCCTTCTACTCTCCGTTTGGTCAATATTGGGAGGAAAGCCATACTTATCCCATTTAAAAAAAAAATATTCTGAAATAGTCCTACGAATATAAGTCACAATGTTTGAACTGGAAAGATGATTAATTAATTAATCAGAATGCTTAGAGTACTGTTAATTGCATTATGCCACATCACAACGATGATACGAAATATAACGATGGCTTAATTAAACAAGTTTGTTAGAAGGAAGTAGGGAAGGAAGAAAGTTTTGATTGATTAATTGATTTATTAATAGGCTGGCGGTCGACCCAGCATTGTTCCTTGTGGCGTGTGCGTTGAATCATTTGGTCACATAAAGAAGCAAAAACGACCGATTCAATTTACTTGCGCCAGCTGCTATGCCATGTGTGTCCGTCTTTATAGTGGACATGTTTTGCTTTTTGTACTTTTGCGATAAGGAATTGCTCTTGGAAGCATCTAAAAGTTGGGCTTTTCCATGTGCTGTTGTAGAGTTTTTCTTGACAATAATGTCTTGTATACAATCAAATCAGATTGCAAGAGCATTCACAACAAGAACATTCCAAATACATATTTTAAATTATTAAAAAATATATAAATTGTTAATTTTGGAATATTTTTATAATATTGACATACAATGATATACTTTAAACAAATATTTCAAATTAATCTTTTTTTTCCTATTTTCTCTCTTTATTTTTTCTTTTCTATTTGGTAAGATTTTTTTTTCTCGTTTCTTTCTTTATTTTGTTCCTTGTTTGGTTTTTTTTGTGGGCCCAATAATTAATGTAGAGGAGGTAGGACACGTTCTAAATTTGAAATATCTCGTAGTTTTCTAATAATTTTCAAGTATGCACAAGTGCTTACTGCAGTCTTCAATTGCTATAAAATTTAACTAAAGTCAAAATGTAGCAATTGAAAACTCTCCCACTATGGATGTTCTAAACATTTACAACCGTCTATGTGACAGTTGCCAATTGGCTCTATTCTTCCTCATATTCTATATAAAAAGAGGGGATCCAATTGACAATCGACTCGTAGACGGTTGCCAATTGACTCTTCGCCTATCCGACATAAAAAAAGGGATATAATTGACAAATGTCTTATAGACGTTTGTAAATGGTTACAACCCCACTTTGATTGTGATTCTAGCATTATTATTTTTTTCTTGAAGGAGCAATTGTGCAGAAAATATGGAAATGTAAGTAAACGGAGGAGACTCCTTGGAGTCTTATTAGCAAACTGCAAGTAAATGTGCAACTTTAGAAGCAAATTTTGAAGTCTTGAATACAATACAACTTCACTTTTTTTTTTCTTTTCTTTCTTCTAAATATTCTATTTTGATGAATCCTCTCCTACCAAAATTGTGGATATGTAACTTCTACTGTGTTTTAAGAAAAAAATCTGTTGCTATATGGACAATACATACTTTCTTTATGCAGGAAAGAATAATGACTACCGGTTCAACTAATTAATCTATGAATTACAGAAAAGTTCGATTTCATAACTGCTTTTGATCTAATAACTTGCATCTAATAAATCTCCTTTGAATTTTTTTTTTTTTTTTTTTTTTTTTTGATTAGGACCGCATATTCCTTAAACAACTGAAAAAACAAACGTCTAATAACTTGCATTTAATAAATCTCCTTTGGAATTTTTTTTTGTTTTTTGAATAGGACTGCATATTCCTTAATCAACTGAAAAAACAAACGTCATGTACGTGATAAGATGGAATTGCTGATTCCTCAGCTAACTACTGAGCAACTATGTTAGCATCTCTTCTGGCGAATAGAATGTCAGATGGTTTTGATGAAGAGAACCATATTGAAGATGGGTAGCAACATGCATGCCATGGGATGAGGTTCTTATCACCTTTGATAATCCCAACCACAGTTAGGGAATCACCTTCAAGAAGAAAGTCACGGATTTTAAGATATGAAGCTAGAATGAGTCATTGGTGGAAAGCATGTAGTTCAGCTTGTAGGCCTACATCAGATAACACTGCTATTGGCACGCACCGTGACTGGGCAGCAATGAAGTCCTCCGTGTCATCCCAAGCTACCGCAGCAGCTGCAATGTGAGTAGAAGAAGTGGCCCCATCGACATTAATCTGAATGCTCCCATTAGGAGATAGCGACCACTTAGAAGAGCCACTCACCTCTCGTCGAAGATCTTCCAACGACGTGAGATCTCTGCTGACCTCCATGTAATATGCTAGATGAATACCCATAGCTTGTTTAATGATCGACTTGGTGTTGATGAAGTGGATGGTCTTTGTCTCCTTTTTGTTTCATAACAAGATTTCGAAGTGAAAATGCCATTCTTTGTACCCATCCAAATAAGCTGGTCTTGGCCATCTCCATCGCTGAGGTTGATGTTGATGATAGCCTCAGCCTCTGCAGCTGTAAAGATGGATTTGACAAGAGTTAAATTCCAGCGCCTTTGTCCCGGGAGCATCAGATCTCGAACAACTTTCGGGCCATTTGAAGGGGAGAGCAGTGTCATTGATTCTATATTCAGGGATGGAAGGCACCCATGGTTCTCCTTTGATCTTGATCCACCCTCCTCTAATCTTCCAACAACAGTTTGGATATAGTGTGTTTCGGATGTTAATTTGTTGGTAAATGCAACATGCTGAATTGAATGCTTGATTTGCCATGGTTAATTTGTTGTCCTGACCATGCAGTAAACTTGGACAGAATTTCCTTAGCAACATGGATAGAAGAAGAGGTTGCTTTACCGAAGATTAGCAGATCATCAGAGAAGAGCAGATGTGTGACCGATGGTGTGTACCGGTTGATACGCACGCCATGGAACATGTCATCCCTTTCATAGCAATAGAAGAGCCGAGAGAGCACTTCGGTGCAAAGGATGAATATATAAGGAAAGAGCGGGCATCCTTGTCTAACTCCCCTACCAGGTCTGAACCAACCTTCAGGAACTCCGTTAATAAGGATCGAGAAAGAGGATGATGTTATACACTTCATAATCAGATTGTTTGAGTGGCCACTGATACCGAATCCATGGAGGGTGTTCCTGATAAAATTCCAAGACAGTCGGTCATAGGCCTTCGACATGTCAATTTTCAGAGCAAAGTCACCTTTCTTTTTAGAGGAGAGCTTCATGTGGTGAATGAGCTCATGTGCCACAATCACATTGTCTGTTATTCGGCGACCAAGGACGAATGCATTCTGGGCCGGGGAGATGAGCTTATGCATCAGGGGACGCAGGCGCGTAGTGATGATCTTTGTTATCGTTTTATAGAAAATATTGCACAAGGAAATCGGCCTGAAGTTAATCGGAGCAGCTGGGTTCTCCTTCTTAGGGATTAGAACAAGGTTAGTATGATTTATACCAGGCGAGAAGATTAAGGTTTCGAAAAAGCTTTGGATAGCTGTGGAGAACTCCTCTCCAACAGTGTTCCAGCCCCTCTGAAAGAACATAGCAGGTAGACCATCAGGTCCAGGGGCCTTCAAAAGCCCCTAGCCCGAATGATTTTCTCAATCTCGTTTGTTGTAGGGCTGCAACCAATGGCCGCGTTCTCCTCTGGAGAGATCGGGTTCATAGATACAACATATGTAGACTCCATAGACGTAGTATGTTCCTCCTTAAAGATGTCCTGGAAGTGATTTATTATAGAAGAAGCTATAATGGTTTGATCAGAGGTCCATGACCCATCCTCCATTCTCAACGAGTGAGTGCCATTTGAACGCCTACGACTAGAGGCCAAGATGTGGAAATATTTAGTGCATTTATCCCCTTCCCTAACCCATTTGCATCTGGATCATTGTTTCCAATACGCTTCTTCCAGAGAACAGGTCATTCAACTCAGAGGTTAATCATCCTTCTTCTTCCAGAGAGTGAGGTGAGGGTATCCCAGATTGGATAGATAGCAGGCGACTTTGGATGGAGATAATTCTTTGTTTGATATTGCCAAAAGTCAATCGTCCCCATCTATGAAGCTTAGAGAGAGAGAGTAGCCTTGAGTTTGGAGTGGATGTCTGTAGTGGTAGCTGGAGACATAGACGATATGTTGGAAAGCATTGATTGGAATTCTGGGTTGTGCAGCTTGAAAGAATCGAACCGCCGAGTTTTCCTGCTCTGTTGCAGCCTTGATTCACTGTTGTGCAAGATGGGAGCATGGTCACTATTGATTCGGAGCAGAGTATGTTAAAAATATTGTGGTTTTCTTATTGAAAAATTTCTGAATACAAAAATAAAATTAGACTGATGTTACCGGCCTCTGGGAAGTCGTGCACGAAGTACTGTCCTAAGAGTTGATTCGGGATCTGTGTGCAGACGTTCCCGAAGCTCCTAGTGGTAAAACCCCCGCACTACCGGTATCTCGTCGCCGCACACGACTCGGAGACGACGAAGATTTGACAGAATCGAAGTTTGGTAGCAAAAGTTTAGAGATGAATTTTTTTTTTATAGAGTTTACAAAGAAATCAGTCCAATATATAATACTCAAATGTAACGGTCTGAATTAATTTTCCTATTAATTCAGCCGTTACACAAGAGAAATAAATAATGAACCTGGACACAAAAATTATAACGGTTCAAAACAGTTTGTAACGGAAGAAATTAATTTTCCAACGTTCAAAAAATTAAAAAGAAAAAGAAGAGCAGCAAAAAGAATTTTAGGGTCCCAGCCCGAACCCGAAGAGAAAATCGAATCGGCATTCAGCGACCGCAGATGTGGGCGCGTACCCGCACCCGTTACGCGCGCCGAACCGAACCGAGCCGAGCCGGACCGGGCGGCGGCGGCGGCGCGCGCGTGTGGCCCAAGGGGTTCCCCACACAACAACTTAAGAGAGCAAAGAAGAGAAACTAATATATGTACACAAGAAAGCTTTGGCCCATCCGATGTGGGACTAAAGAAAGGAAGGAGCTTGAGCTTTTGCAAGCAAAGCAAAACCAACAATCCCCCCCCAAAAGGTCAAGTTCCGAAACAGAGATAAGAGTGAAGTAAATAGAGAGAGAGAGAGAGAGAATCTGGGCAGTAAAATACTATGCATAAATGAGATGGACTACAGCCTTGAATCTCACGTAGTGACTATTGCCTTAATCTGAAGAAGTGCTTGATGGACTATGCCTTGAATCAGACTTCTTGAACCAGATTTAGAAAAATAGCACACATAGTACGCTAGAGGTCCTTGGTCTATCGGGTGGCGCTTTTAAATGGCCATGCGCACTTTCCACATTCAAGAGAGTTGTCTGGGATCGTCCTGTACCATAGTCGCGACCTTCACGACCTCTCATATAGGTAAGTCCTTAATGGTTGGTGATATGAATCAACCCAGCATTACAGCTTGGACCTATTAAGAGTTTAACCTCATCCTAACCATATCACACAGGAACACTGTCACCATAGGGATGGGGAGTCATTGTACACATGTACAGCCGCTTAGGCTTTATTTTAATGAGACTTTAATCTCGAGTCAGTGTTCCATAAAGTCACCTAAGTTCAGCTTGTTTCTACCCATTGAACCGGCTTCTTGGGATCTCCAGTCAGACTCGGTTGGGTTGCCACTGCTGGTGACTAACTTATGGGCTTAACCCCATCCTCCTCGATGATTCTAGGATCAAAGTCCTAGACAGACCCTTCGTCAAGTGATCTGCAAGGTTCTTTTCTGACTTTATATAGTCAAGAATCACATATTTGCCTAGTAGGCTTTTTATTGACTTGAAGCGCAGCTGCAGGTGCCTGTTCATCTTAGCATTCACAGAATCATGCTTTAGTAGTTCAATAACAGATTTATTATCACAATTTATAGAAATTGCGGGAACAGGACTAAGAGAAACAGGTATATGCATAATAAGATTTTTAAGCCATTCAGCTTCTGTGCAAGTTGTATCTAAAGCTATCATTTCGGAGTCTATTGTACTCCTAGCTATGATAGTTTGCTTACAAGACCCCAGGAGATTGCAGCTCCTCCTAGAGTAAATACATATCCAGTAGTAGATTTTATATCATGTGAGTCGGTTACACAGTTTGCATCTGAATAACCTTCTATGATATCATGGTGCCTAGTAAAATAAAGTTTGTAATCTATGGTGCCCTTGAGATATCTAAATACCCTATCCAAGGCAGTCCAATATGACTGATTTGGGTTACTGGTATATCTGCTTAGTCTCCCAATAGCAAATGCAATATCAGTTCTTGTCCTGTTTGTTATATACATAAGGGAGCCTATCATCTGTGAATATTTATGTTGTTCCAAAGGCGATCCTTCATTCTTTTTTAGTACAATACTGTTGTCATAAGGAGTAAGGACAAGTTTCTTATCAAAAAACTCAAACCTTTTTAGCATTTTTTCAATTGAATGTGCTAAAGATAGAGTATAACCCTCTTTACCTATGGTCACTTGCATTACTAAAATTAAGTTGGCTTCTCCTAGGTCTTTCATATCAAACTGGCTAGATAAATAGTTCTTTGTAATATTTATCAATTCCAGTGATGAACCTAGGATAAGAATGTCATATACATACAAGCATAAAATGACACAACTTTTACATGTACCTTTAGAGTATATACATTTGTCATACTCATTTGACAAGAAACCATATTCACAAATTACTTTGTCAAATTTATTGTGTCATTGTTTGGGAGCTTGTTTCAAGCCATAGAGGAATTTTACTAGTCTGCAGACTTTCTTTTCTTGTCCTTTAGCAATGAAACCTTCAGGTTGGTCCATATAAAGTTTTTCCTCTAGATCTCCATTCAAAAATGCTGTCTTTACAACCATTTGATGGATTAGCATATCATGAATGGATGCTAAGGCCAAGAGAGTTCTAATGGATGTGATCCTAGCTACAGGAGAGTAGGTATCAAAATAATCTAATCCTTTCTTCTGGGTAAAATCCTTAGCAACTAATCTCGCTTTGTATTTCTTTATAGTACCATCGGCTCTGAATTTCTTCTTGAAAATCCATTTACAGCCTATTGGTTTATTGCCTAAAGGTAGATCTGTTAGAAACCAAGTGTTATTCTCCATGATGGAGTTGTATTCACTGTTAATGGCTTCTTTCCAGAAGGGAGCATCAGGAGACGACATTGCTTCTTCATAAGTTGAGGGATCACCCTCTATCAAAAAGGTGAAGAATCATTCTCCTAAATTTTTCTCAATCCTATTCCTTTTACTCTGTCTTGGTTCTAAGACTTGTTCAGATTGTGAGCTAGGTATTTGGACATGAGAACTAGTAGAGGGTATGGAGGAAGAGATTGAACTTTTATCCTTAAAAGGAAATATATTTTCAAAGTAAACTGCATCTCTTGCTTCTATAATAGTATTGTTAGATATTTCATTTTCTTCTGAGTGAGTCACTAGAAATCTGTCACGACCCGCACCCGGAAGTTCGGGCACGAGTACGTGGGTACGTCCAGCCTACGCCGCAGAGTCGGCGGTAGTACGCTGTCTAGGTCAATCCATCTAACTAATCTAACTCATTCACAATTAACATAGGCAAGATAATAATGGGAATAGAAACTTAAATGTGCAACTGAATTTAAATGTGACAACAATTCAAATGTTTTAATACAGGAATTTCAAATGAAATCGGGGACAAACCCGATTAAATAAGATAAGAACAGAAATAAAAGATAGCTACTAAAAGCTACTCAGCAGCAGGGGTCTCCTGGGTAGGGTCTGGCTCCTCATAGGTATCATCTGTACCCTCATATGGACCGTAATAGGTAGGGGCAAGGTCCTCATCATCGCCTAAATCAACAGATCCAGTCAGGAAAGGAGCAAAGTACACAGTGCACAACAATGTTAAACTAAATATTTATGACAATTAAACATTGAATATCATGTTAAGGAAATTGCATAAAGGAATGTTAATGTCTCAGAGTCAATACTATAAACAGGAATATGAGAAAACAGAAGTAAATGAGCAGAGTGAAACTATCACAGTCAGCAAGAAAGATAACATGACTAGAAACTATCTGTATGAAACTTGTGTTTGTTTAGAATACTTAGTGGGCATGCAGGAGTTTATAAGGCTAATTCGGCCGTCATAAACGGCTATTATTCACGAATAATCGAGATCCGGCTGATGGACAGTCGTGTACCAACAGCTATTATTCACGACAAGGGGAAGGGTAAACTACATGCCTTTCAGTATTCTCCCACCCGACATGAGAAACAAGACATGAATTCCAAATATTCAAGACATGAAATATAGTATTCTAACACTACGTGTAATCAGCAAGAGTACTAGTAGAGCAGGAAATTTAATTATCACAATATAAAGATTAACTTGAAGTGCAGGTACTTGCTTGTTGTTTGGATCTGTTTAATTAGGTTCTTGGGAGAAAAGTCCAGAGGTGAGTCCAAAAGCTGAAACAGACATTACCATCATGCTCAGAAGATGTCAAATAGCTAGAAACGCCTGTCCTTGGATCCAATTTGGAGACAAGGGCAAAAACGGCAGTTTCGGATCAAAACGGGGTCCGCCGTTGGGCCCGCTTTGCACCGAAAAACGTGTCCGGGTCAAAGGTCTCCAAATTCACCAAACTTAGTGTCAACAGGCCAGGAACGCTGATACGAACCCAACGGAACTTCCAGATTTGGATTCCGATGAGCCGAACACAAAATCGCCCGTCGAGCGGGGCCTGTGGGGCCCACGACACGCGATTTCGTCAACGTTCTCAGAATCGAACCAAACTTGACCCACAGGACCAGCGTATCGCTACGAGTCCGATGGCGCAAGTTTCGTCTCGATCTGACGAGTGTGTACGAAGTTAGGGCGAATTGCCGAAAAGGCGGATACGGAGCGATGTCCGCGGATACGCGTTGATTCCGGTGTGCACGCACACCCGAATCAGCTTCCGCGAAATCTCACACGTCCGTATCGACGCTGCGCACGTATCTGTGAAGACCGCACGCGACCAAGTCGTCCCGTTTGGCGGGACGTACTCGGTTCCGGGGTGAAACAGGGCCTGGTTTTTCCTGTTTTTGGATCGCGGTGTGCGATCACCACAGGACGCGATGTCCCGAACAGTTTGTCCGGACACCGAGAGGGTCATACAGGCTTCGCGTAGGAATTGACGGAATCGAAAACGGAGATCAGGGTTGCAAGATATGAATACCTGAACGGGACCGAGAAATCGGGGCTTTGAATCGTGTCCGACACGCGTGTTTGTGTCCTGTGCTGTGTCCACGGTGTCCGCGGCTAGGGCTCCCTGTGTCCGGGTCTGCTGCCGTGTCCGGGGCTCTGGGAAGCTGACCGTCGGTCGGCGCGGTCGGGCCGAGGCGGCGCGGTCCTGGGTGGTCGTCGACAGCGGCTAGGGCGGCTCGAGCAACTCTCGAACGGCGGGGAGGAGTGAGGAAGGGGAGAGCGGCGGGTGGAGGTCGGCGCAGGTGGCTGAGGGCAGTCGGCGGCGGGTGCCGGCGAGTTAGGGTGGAGTTAGGGTTAGGGTTTGGGAGTGAGGGTGGAGGTCGAGGGGATATAAATAGGGCTGGCGGGCGGAGCCGAGGCCGGGGAAGTCGGGGCTGGGGGAGGACGTGGCCGGGAGGGTCGGCCGAGGAGAAGGGGTCGTGGCCGGCGCGATTTCCGACGGTGGCGCGGGGTTTCCGGATCGTGGGAGAGGGAGAAGCGGGTCCGGGTCGGGCGCGGATCCGGACCGGGGGGGGGACCCGCCCGACCCGTTAACAGGGGACTGGGCTGGGTTGCAACTGGGCTCGGCCCACTGGGCCGGGCCGGGCCCAAACCGAAAAAATAAAAAAATCAAATAAAAATAATAATAATAATAAATATTAATAATAAACAGTAATTAATTATTAAATTAATTAATTTAGAAAAATAGTTTTTAGGCTTTTAAAAATAGGTCTGAGGCTCAATAAAATCCCAGAAAATTACCTTAAGTCCGGTTTTCTATTTTACACCCAAAAATGTTATTTTCATGACATTTTAATATTATTTATTGCCAATTAAAAATCATTTATTAATTAAAAGCCTTGATTTTAATTACAGAAAATTCACAGAAAATTCCAGAAAATTGGGAAAAATCCAAGATTTAATAATTTAAAAATTTGGGGGTTTACAACCTACCCAACTTACAAAAATTTCGTCCTCGAAATTTTAGAATAACAAGGCACGAAAGGAAAGACCTGAAATAAAATACACCTCAAGGTTCAAAAAGGTAGGGGTATCGCTCTCTAATCTCGTCTTCTCGCTCCCAGGTGGATTCGCCGGGAGAATGATACTTCCAAGCTACGCGAACCAGGGAGATAACCTGGTTCCGTAGGACTTTCTCCGAGCGATCCAGTATCTCCACGGGTTGCTCCTGGTAAGTCAGACTTGGGCCTACTTCGAGCTCTGAGTGATCCAAAATGTGACTGGGGTCTGACACATACTTCCTCAGCTGTGACACGTGGAAGACGTTATTTACTCCATCCAGAGAGGGTGGCAATGCCAGTCGGTATGCCACTTCTCCGATTTTCTCCTGTATGCCAAAAGGTCCGATGAATCTTGGGCTGAGTTTTCCACTCCTTCCGAACCTAATGGTGCCACGTGTCGGAGAAATCTTTAAGAACACCAGCTCTCCAACCTTAAAATAGAGTCATAATCAAGTCTTAGTTTCATAATCAAAATGTTTAAATTGACTTGAATTTTATAAATTTAATTACCTCAAATTCCAAGGGCCTTCGGTGGCTATTTGCCCAATGTCGTTGCCTGTCTTGAGCCACTCGAAGTCTGTCCCTTATTTGCTTTACCTTCTCAGTTGAATCGATCACCATCTCTGGTCCCAGTAGGGCTCTTTCTCCAACGTCGTCCCATGATAGCGGGGTACGACATCTTCGGCCATACAGGGCTTCAAATGGCGTCATCTCGATACTGGCTTGGTAGCTGTTATTATAAGAGAACTCCACCAGATGTAAATAGTCTTCCCAGGTTCCTCCAAAATCCAGAACACATGTACGGAGCATATCTTCAAGGGTCTGGATTGTACGTTCCGATTGCCCATCGGTTTGGGGATGATAAGCTGTACTGAATTTGAGTTGAGTTCCCAAACTGGCTTGTAAGCTCTTCCAGAAGTGAGAGGTGAATCTTGAATCTCTGTCGGAGACAATACTTACTGGAACCCCATGCAACTTAACAATATGTCTGATATATAGATCTGCCAGCTTCTCTGTAGATAGCCCCACTTTGAAAGGTAAAAAATGTGCCGACTTGGTCAGTCTATCCACTATCACCCAGATTGCATCCTTACCACTAGGTGTTCTTGGAAGACCGGAAACAAAATCCATTGTGATATGTTCCCACTTCCACTCCGGAATGGGTAGTGGTTGAAGCAATCCTCCAGGTCTTTGTCTTTCTGCCTTGACTTGCTGGCACACTAAACAACGAGATACGAACCTGGCTACTTCTCTTTTCATGCCATGCCACCAAACATGCGTCCTCAGGTCCTTGTACATCTTGTTGGCTCCTGGATGTATAGAGTACTGCGATCTGTGCGCCTCTTGCATAACTTCTTCTCTTATGTCTCCTTGAGGTACACATAATCTATCGCCATGCCTCAGTGATCCATCTTCATGAATTCTGAACTCTTCTACTAATCCAGCTTGCACTTGACCTCGAAGGCTTCGCAGGCCTTCGTCCTGAAACTGCGTCTCCTTGATCTTGTCCATTAAGGTAGACTGAATCTGCAAGTTCATCATTTGGCCTTCTTTTCCTGGGATAATTACTTCGATACCTAAACTTTCCAAGTCCTCCAGCAGGTATCTGTCCATAGTCAAGTACATCGCCATAGGATACCTGCTTAGAGCATCAGCAACTACATTTGCCTTCCCAGGGTGATATTGAAGAGTGATATCAAAGTCTTTCATTAGTTCCAGCCACCTTCTTTGCCTCATGTTTAGCTCTTTCTGAGTGAAAATATATTTTAGACTTTTATGGTCTGTAAATATTTCCACCCTTTCTCCATAAAGGTAATGCTTCCAAAGTTTAAGAGCAAAAATGACAGCTGCCAATTCTAAATCATGGGTTGGATAATTCTTTTCATGTGGTCGAAGCTGTCTAGAGGCATATGCTACTACTTTCTTATTCTGCTCCAATACACAACCTAGACCTTTTCCAGAAGCATCACTATAAATAGCGAAACCTCCGGTTCCAGAGGGTAAGGTCAGGATAGGAGCAGTAGTCAGCCTTTTCTTCAACTCCTCAAAAGCATGCTGACATTCTTCAGTCCAGGTGAACTCTTCATCCTTCCTTGTTAACTTTGTCATGGGTTCAGCAATCCTAGCAAAGTCCTTCACAAACTTCCGATAGTAGCCAGCTAGTCCCAGGAAGCTTCTAATCTCTGCTACAGAGTCTGGAGTGGGCCAGGATTCTACTGCCGCTATCTTCTTAGGATCTACTGCTATTCCATCTCCAGTCACAACATGTCCCAAGAATTCTACTTTGTCTAGGAAGAAAGCACATTTAGACAATTTTCCATAAAGCTTTTCCTTTCTCAAAGTCTCCAATGCTAGCCTCAAATGCTCTTCATGTTCTTCGGGGGTCTTGGAGTAGATCAAAATATCATCAATGAAGACCACTACAAATTTGTCTAGGTATGGCTGGAAAACTCTGTTCATTAAGTTCATAAAAACTGTTGGAGCATTCGTCAACCCGAACGGCATCACTAAGAATTCGTAATGTCCGTTCCGGGTATTGAAAGCAGTTTTAGGGATGTCCTCTTTCCTTACCCTTACTTGGTGGTAACCAGACCTCAAATCAATCTTTGAAAATACCCGAGCTCCACTCAACTGATCAAATAAGTCATCTATCCTGGGCAGGGGATACTTATTCTTAATTGTTAAGGCATTTAAGGCCCTATAGTCAATACACATTCTGGATGTTCCATCCTTCTTGGGCACAAATAGTACTGGGGCTCCCCAAGGTGAGACACTAGACCTAATGAAACCTTTGTCTTCTAGCTCTTTGATTTGTTCATTTAGTTCTATTATCTCATTCTTGTTGATTCTGTAGGGGTTCTGAGATACTGGTGCTGCTCCTGGCACTAAGTCAATGGAGAATTCAACTTCTCGGTCTGGGGGTAATCCTGGGAGATCCTCAGGGAAGACATCAAGGTATTCAGAGATGATAGGTGGTAATTCTTCTGTTACTAGGGCTCCACAAATTTTGTTATTACCCATTTCTCTAGAACCTCTAGCAAATTCAAATTCTGGCTTGCCAGGGGGTCTGAAGATTACACTGCCTCTGTGACAGTCTATGGTGGCATGATGTTGACTTAACCAATCCATACCCAGTATAATGTCAAAACTGGGTACTGGCATTACAAGTAGTCTAGCATACAGTTCTCTTCCACATAATGTGATAGGACAATTATTACAAGCATCACTAACCGGGATGATTCCTCCACCGGTAATGATCTTATAACAATTCCTAAGAGGTTTAGTGATTAAGTTGTGCTTCATAAGGAATTCTACTGACATGAATGAATGTGAAGCTCCAGAGTCAAATAAAGTAATAGCTGGTATTGAATTTATAAGCACAGAACCTGTGATCACGTCAGCTGTGGCTTCCGCTTCTTCCAAAGTCATTGCATAAGCACGGCCTTGCTGCGGTGCACCCCTCTGTTGCTGCTGTTGGTGCTGAGCAAAGCGTTGTTGTTGAGTTGGAAGCGGGGGTCCCCTTTGTTGTGCTGCTGGGGGCCTGGCCTGGACTGGAGCCTTTGGTGCAGCTGGGCGTCCTTGGGCAGCAGGACAGTCCCTCAATTGATGTGCTGGGAAACCACAATAGAGGCAAGCACCTAGCCTCTTTCTACAGTCTTGCCAAGTGTGGCCTAGTTTTTGGCAATAGTTGCAAGGGGGAGCTCGCTGGTTCTGTCCTTGAGCCTGGGGTGCTGGAGCTCGAGGGGGAGGACGCTGATTTTGCTGCGGGGCCCTCTGCTGTTATTGTTGTTAAAAAGGGCGTTTGTTGGGTCCCGCATTTCCGGTATCTCTTTCTCGTTTCAGTTTGTGCCCCATATCTCTCTCGACGCCTTGTGCCACGCTCAGGATTTCCTCATAGGTGCGAGCTCGGCTGGTGGTGACAGCAAGGCGGATATCCGGAGATAGCCCCTTCTTGAATCTTCGGGCTCTGTCCTCTGGGGTACGAACTATGTACTCCGCAAAGTGGCATAACCTGCTAAATTCGGCAGTATATTCATCAACAGTCATGTTACCTTGTTCCAGTCTCTCGAATTGGCTTTCGAGAGCTTCCCGAGCCACTTCGGGATAAAATTTCTCCTTGAATAGCCTCTTGAAGTCCTCCCAGGTGATGTCGGGAGCAGATAGTTGGGGTTCATCTCTGAACCAGGTTCGAGCAATGTCGAACAGTTGCAGGCTTGCGGATTCCACTTTGAGATCATCGGGAACCCGGGCAGTCTTCAGGATTCTCTCGACATTCTCTATCCACTCATCAGCGTAGAGAATGCCCTCAGTTCCATAAAATTCCAGAGGCCTAAGGTTCTTGAAGTCTTTGGCACTTCCTGGCCTCTTGAGTGGCGACTCCTGGGGCTTAATAGCTTCTGAGAGGCTGGTCCGCAGAAGTGCAGTCTGTTCTTTCTGGGATTCCACCAATCCCTGGAACACTCCAAGTAGTTGTGCCCCATCTAGCATAACTGCCGGAACAGATGGAGGCGGTGGGAGTGCAAGAGTCTCGGGCACATTCTGCTCAGCTGGTTCTGATGTGCCTCCTACTGTGTTCCTGGTCTGGACCATTCTGAAAGATTAAGGGATAGGAAGATCAAAATAGAAATACTTGGAAATCAAAGGCGATAGGAAAAATTGAGCAGCAATGATATCAAGAATTGAAATAAGGACGCTATACTGTGAATGAGCTTTTCCTAGAATCCTCAATCTTATTCCATACCCTGTCCTAGGGTATTACCCTATTTAAGGATAGGGAATGCATGGGCCACCATAAAAACGTGTCACGACCCGCACCCGGAAGTTCGGGCACGAGTACGTGGGTACGTCCAGCCTACGCCGCAGAGTCGGCGGTAGTACGCTGTCTAGGTCAATCCATCTAACTAATCTAACTCATTCACAATTAACATAGGCAAGATAATAATGGGAATAGAAACTTAAATGTGCAACTGAATTTAAATGTGACAACAATTCAAATGTTTTAATACAGGAATTTCAAATGAAATCGGGGACAAACCCGATTAAATAAGATAAGAACAGAAATAAAAGATAGCTACTAAAAGCTACTCAGCAGCAGGGGTCTCCTGGGTAGGGTCTGGCTCCTCATAGGTATCATCTGTACCCTCATATAGACCGTAATAGGTAGGGACAAGGTCCTCATCATCGCCTAAATCAACAGATCCAGTCAGGAAAGGAGCAAAGTACACAGTGCACAACAATGTTAAACTAAATATTTATGACAATTAAACATTGAATATCATGTTAAGGAAATTGCATAAAGGAATGTTAATGTCTCAGAGTCAACACTATAAACAGGAATATGAGAAAACAGAAGTAAATGAGCAGAGTGAAACTATCACAGTCAGCAAGAAAGATAACATGACTAGAAACTATCTGTATGAAACTTGTGTTTGTTTAGAATACTTAGTGGGCATGCAGGGGTTTATAAGGCTAATCCGGCCGTCATAAACGGCTATTATTCACGAATAATCGAGATCCGGCTGATGGACAGTCGTGTACCAACAGCTATTATTCACGACAAGGGGAAGGGTAAACTACATGCCTTTCAGTATTCTCCCACCCGACATGAGAAACAAGACATGAATTCCAAATATTCAAGACATGAAATATAGTATTCTAACACTACGTGTAATCAACAAGAGTACTAGTAGAGCAGGGAATTTAATTATCACAATATAAAGATTAACTTGAAGTGCAGGTACTTGCCTGTTGTTTGGATCTGTTTAATTAGGTTCTTGGGAGAAAAGTCCAGAGGTGAGTCCAAAAGCTGAAACAGACATTACCATCATGCTCAGAAGATGTCAAATAGCTAAAAACGCCTGTCCTTGGGTCCAATTTGGAGACAAGGGCAAAAACGACAGTTTCGGGTCAAAACGGGGTCCGCCGTTGGGCCCGCTTTGCACCGAAAAACGTGTCCGGGTCAAAGGTCTCCAAATTCACCAAACTTAGTGTCAACAGGTCAGGAACGCTGATACGAACCCAACGGAACTTCCAGATTTGGATTTCGATGAGCCGAACACAAAATCGCCCGTCGAGCGGGGCATGTGGGGCCCACGACACGCGATTTCGTCAACGTTCTCAGAATCGAACCAAACTTGACCCACAGGACCAGCGTATCGCTACGAGTCCGATGGCACAAGTTTCGTCTCGATCTGACGAGTGTGTACGAAGTTAGGGCGAATTGCCGAAAAGGCGGATACGGAGCGATGTCCGCGGATACGCGTTGATTCCGGTGTGCACGCACACCCGAATCAGCTTCCGCGAAATCTCACACGTCCGTATCGACGCTGCGCACGTATCTGTGAAGACCGCACGCGACCAAGTCGTCCCGTTTGGCGGGACGTACTCGGTTCCGGGGTGAAACAGGGCCTGGTTTTTCCTATTTTTGGATCGCGGTGTGCGATCACCACAGGACGCGATGTCCCGAACAGTTTGTCCGGACACCGAGAGGGTCATACAGGCTTCGCGTAGGAATTGACGGAATCGAAAACGGAGATCAGGGTTGCAAGATATGAATACCTGAAGGGGACCGAGAAATCGGGGCTTTGAATCGTGTCCGACACGCGTGTTTGTGTCCTGTGCTGTGTCCACGGTGTCCGCGGCTAGGGCTCCCTGTGTCCGGGTCTGCTGCCGTGTCCGGGGCTCTGGGAAGCTGACCGTCGGTCGGCGCGGTCGGGCCGAGGCGGCGCGGTCCTGGGTGGTCGTCGACAGCGGCTAGGGTGGCTCGAGCAACTCTCGAACGGCGGGGATGAGTGAGGAAGGGGAGAGCGGCGGGTGGAGGTCGGCGCAGGTGGCTGAGGGCAGTCGGCGGCGGGTGCCGGCGAGTTAGGGTGGAGTTAGGGTTAGGGTTTGGGAGTGAGGGTGGAGGTCGAGGGGATATAAATAGGGCTGGCGGGCGGAGCCGAGGCCGGGGAAGTCGGGGCTGGGGGAGGACGTGGCCGGGAGGGTCGGCCGAGGAGAAGGGGTCGTGGCCGGCGCGATTTCCGGCGGTGGCGCGGGGTTTCCGGATCGTGGGAGAGGGAGAAGCGGGTCCGGGTCGGGCGCGGATCCGGACGGGGAGGGGGACCCGCCCGACCCGTTAACAGGGGACTGGGCTGGGTTGCAACTGGGCTCGGCCCACTGGGCCGGGCCGGGCCCAAACCGAAAAAATAAAAAAATCAAATAAAAATAATAATAATAATAAATATTAATAATAAACAGTAATTAATTATTAAATTAATTAATTTAGAAAAATGGTTTTTAGGCTTTTAAAAATAGGTCTGAGGCTCAATAAAATCCCAGAAAATTACCTTAAGTCCGGTTTTCTATTTTACACCCAAAAATATTATTTTCATGACATTTTAATATTATTTATTGCCAATTAAAAATCATTTATTAATTAAAAGCCTTGATTTTAATTACAGAAAATTCACAGAAAATTCCAGAAAATTGGAAAAAATCCAAGATTTAATAATTTAAAATTTTGGGGGTTTACAAAATCTATTGGCATAGCTGTCTAAGGCATATCCTATGAAAACAGCGTCTACAGTCTTGGGACCAATCTTTCTCTTTTTAGGTTCGGGAATTCCGACTTTAGCAAGGCATCCCCAAACTCTAAGGTAATTAATCCTAGGAGCTCTACCTTTCCCCAGCTCATAGGGAGTCTTATCTTTTGCCTTACTAGGAATCCTATTAAGAATGTAACAGGCAGTTAAAAGGGCTTCTCCCCACAAGTTATCAGGAGCACCAGAGCTGAGAAGCATGGCGTTCACCATATCTAACAGAGTACGGTTCTTGCGTTCAGCAACTCCGTTAGACTGAGGTGAATATGGAGCAGTTACCTCATAAATTATTCCATGTTCTTCACAGAAGTTAATCATTTCGTTTGAGGTATATTCTCCACCACGATCAGATCTAAGGATCTTAATCTTCCTTTCTAATTGATTCTCAGCTTCAGATTTGTAGACCTTAAATCTATCTAGAACTTCATCTTTGATTTTTAGAAGGTAGATATAACAATACTTTGAATAATCATCTATAAATGTAACAAAGTATTTTCTACCGCCTCTGGTCAAAATCCTATTTGAGTCACATACATCACTATGGATAAGTTCTAGAAGGTCGGAATTTCTTTCTACAGATTTGAATAATAATCTAGTGTGTTTGGCTTGAACACAGATTTCATATTTGTGTTTGTCATCTATTGGAGTCTTGGGAATAAGATCTAAAATCATCATTCTTTTAATAGAACCAAGGTTCACATGACCTAGTCTGCCATGCCAAACATTTGAAGATTCTATATTAGAGACAATGAGAGAACAATCAGACATTTTATTCATTGTACTTAAAATAAAAAGACCGTCTTTTACAAAGCATTTTCTATAAAAGAGTCATGCTTAGAAAAAAAACTACTTTATTTGCCTCCATTACAATTTTGTATCCTGAGGCTACAAGAAGGGATCCACTAACTAGGTTTCTCCTGACAGACAGCACATGAAGAACATCATAAAGAGTTAAGATTTTTCTTGATGTCATCTTCAGGTTAACTTTTCCTCTTCCAATAATTTGTGCCGTTGAGCCATCTCCTAGGGTCACACCTCCTCCACTTGATTCCTGATAGTTTGAAAAACAGGAGCGATCAAACGAAACGTGAACATTAGCTCCAGAATCCAACCACCAATCATCAGAATGGTAAGAGAGGTTAATAAGGGGTTGAAAGCTTACAGACCTGAAGGAACTCGAAGAACCTTTGTGAAGCATGTTCGCTTCTGGTCTAACAGAGCCCTTTCCTTTGTATGAGGTCTGGATAGCTTCCTTCTTCCTATGGTAGCAGTTGATGGCCATATGGTTTATTTTACCACACACAAAATAAAATCTCTTCTGATCCTGAGTCTGACTGAAGTTTCTAGGTTTTTGGTTTTAGTGATGATGGTTTTGGTGGTTAGGCTGAAAGTTTTTTTTCTTCTTGAAGAAATTTTTTTTGGATTTATAAGAAAATTTGATTTGGGTTTTCCTTGGCCTTCTACAAGGTTTACCTTAGCTTTAGATTCAGTCTTAGGCTTAGACTTCAATCTATTTGTTCTTCGGTTCTAATTTTCTTTAGGACTTGATTGTAGGTAAGATCTCCTTGTGTATGGATAAGTTCCTTAGAAATATCATACCAAGAGGAAGGTAGCTTGTCTATTAGGCATGCTATTTTATGCTCATTAGAGAAAGATGTCCCTTTGGCTTGAATATGCCTAAGGTATTCTTGGAAGTTTCGTCTCGATCTGACGTGTATATACTAAGTTACAGCGAATTACAGAAAAGTTGGATACGGGACGATGTCCGCGGATACGCATTGATTCCGGTGTGCACGCACATCCGAATCAGCTTCTGCGAAATCCCGCACGTCCGTATCAACGACGTGCACATGTCGGTGAAGACCGCACGTGACCAAGTCGTCTCGTTTGGCGGGGCGTACTCGATTCCGGGGTAAAACAGGGCGTTGGTTTTCCTGTTTTTGGATCGCTGTGTGCGATCACCACAGGACGCGATGTCCCGAGCGGTTTGTCCGGGCACCGAGAGGGTCAAACAGGCTACGTGATATAATTTACGGAATAAAAATCGGAGCTACGAGTAGGAAGTTATGAATACCTGAAAGAAGGCTGAAAACCCGAGTCCTTCGTGTCCAAATCGTGTCCTGTTCACTAGGGTTTACTGTGTCCTCTGATCACCACTGTGTCCGGCCGTGTCCGGGCTCGTACTCGCGTCCTGGGTCGCGTCCACGTCTGCCAGAGTCGGCCTGGGGTTCAGGCGAAGGCGGCGCCGGTCCTGGGTGGTCGTCGACAGTCCGGGCGGTCGGTTCCGGCGCTGTGGGTGGCCGGATGTCGCCTGGACGGAGGAGACAGTTAGGGCTCCGGCTCGATCTGGTTTGGGCGGGGATCTAGGTCCGGCAGGCAATCGCTGGTGGTAAGGCGGACGGGTCCGGTGGTCTGGGCGGTGTCAGCGGGTGGTCGGAGACAGTCTGGAGGTCGCCGGAGGTTCTGGGGTCAAGGGGTTTTCCGGCGGGTGTCTGCTGCTACTTATATAGGGGTCTAGGGGGAGGGAAACCGACGGAAGTTTGCCGGAAGTGGAAGAGGAGGCGTCGGGGCGTTGAGGGAAGGTGAAGATGGGGGGTCTCCGGCGGCCACGGCGGCGGAAACGGCCGCCGGAGAGGAATCGTCGGGGAAGAAGAATAGTTTTGGGGTTAGGGTTTGGTAATGGGTCGGGTTGGATGCTGGCGGGTCGGGTCTGACCCGGATCCGACCCGCTAGCCCGAGCGGTTCGGTTCAATGAACCCGGCCGGTCTGGTTCAGGGTTTAGTTAATAATGGTTTGGTTTAGTAATTAATTTAGTTTAATTAATCAGTTAATTTATACAATAGTTTATAATGCTTTAAAAATTCATCCGGTGTCCAATAAATTCTCGGAAAATTATCATATGTCTGATTTTCTATTTTACACCATAAAATATTATTTTCATAATATTTTAATATTAATTATTAATATTTAAAAAATCCTTTAATAATTAAAGAACATGAATTTAATTCCAGAAAAATCCAAGAAAATTCCAGAATGCTTAGAAAAATCTAATTTAAAATTCTTTGAAAATCAGGGGGATTACACAACCCGAACCCGAAGAGGAAATCGAATCGGCATTCGACGTCCGCAGATGTGGGCGCGTACCCGCACCCGTTACGCGCGCCGAACCGAACCGAGCCGAGCCTGGCCGGGCGGCGGCGGCGGCGGTGCGCGCGTGTGGCCCAAGGGGTTCCCCATACAACAACTTAAGAGAGCAAAGAAGAGAAACTAATATATGTACACAAGAAAACTTTGGCCCATCCGATGTGGGACTGTCACGACCCGCACCCGAAAATTCGGGCACGAGTACGTGGGTACGTCCAGCCTACGCCGCAGAGTCGGCGGTAGTACGCTGTCTAGGTCATATCCACAGTTAAAACGTCTAGCTCATTCACAAATAATGAAATAGGCAAAGATAATAACAGGAAAAAGAATGCTGAGATTTCAAATGAAATAAATGTGACAACAGATCAAATGTTTAATACAGAATCCAGAAATGAAATCGGGGACAAACCCGACTACTAAGATAAATAGCATAAATAAATAGCTACTGCTAACTACTCTGCAGCAGTGGTCTCCTGGGTGGGAATTGGCTCCTCATATGTCTCATATGTTCCCTCATAGGGGTCATAATAGGTAGGGACAAAGTCCTCATCATCGTCTAAATCAACGGATCCAGTCAGGAAAGGAGCAAAGTACACAATGCACAACAAGATTAAACTAAATATTTGTGACAGGTAGAAAATAACTGACTAAGCATCATGTTGAGAACATACATAAAGAAATAACAATAACTAAGAGTTAATATTATAAACATGAATATGAGTAAACAGGAATAAAATGAAACAGGAAATGAAACTACAACAAGCCGACAGGAATTATAACAAGACAAGAAGCTATGTGTGTGAACTTGTGTTTATTTTAGAATACATAGTTGGCATGTAGGGGTTTATAAGGCTAATCCGGCCGTCATAGACGGCTATTAAACAGGAATAATTGAGATCCGGCTGATGGTACAGTCGCGTACCAACAGCTATTAGACAGGAACAGGGAAAAGGGTAAACTACATGCCTCCTAGTATTCTCCCACCCGACACGAAAAGCAAGACATGAAATCCAATATTCAAGACATGAAATCCAGTGTTCTAGAACTACGTGTAATCATCAAGGGTACTAGTAAAGCAGGGAATTAATTATCACAATATAAAGATTAAATTTGAAGTGCAGGTACTTGCCTGATGTTTGGATCCAAATATAGTTTTGTATCTCGGGAAAATTTCCAGAAATGTGTCCAGATGCTGAAATAAATATTACCATCATGCTCAGAAGATATCAAATAGCTAAAAACGCCTGTCCTTGGGTCCAATTTGGAGACAAGGGCAAAAACGATCATTTCGGGTCAAAACGGGGTCCGCATGTGGGCCCGCTTCGCACCGAAAATGTGTCAGGGTCAAAGGTCTCCAAATTTACCAAACTTAGTGTCAATAGGTCAAGAATGCTGATACGAACCCAACGGAACTTTCAGAATTGAATTCCGATGAGTCGATCACAAAATCGCCCGTCGAGCTGGGCTTGTGGGGCCCACGACACACGATTTCGTCAACGTTCTCAGAATCGAACCAAACTTGGGTCACAGGACCAGCGTATCGCTACGAGTCCGATGGCGTAAGTTTTGTTTCGATCCGACATGTGTGCACGAAGTTAGGGTGAATTGCAGAAAAGTCGGATACAGGACGATGTCCGCGGATACGCGTTGATTCCGGTGTGCACGCACACCCGAATCAGCTTCCGCGAAATCTCACACGTCCGTATCGACGGCGCACACGTATCTGTGAAGACCGCACGCGACCAAGTCATCCCGTTTGGCGGGGCGTACTCAGTTTCAGGGTGAAACAGGGTCTGGTTTTTTCTATTTTTGGATCGCGGTGTGCGATCACCACAGGACGCGATGCCCCGAGCGGTTTGTCCGGGCACCGAGAGGGTCATACAGGCTTCGCAACGCAATTTACGGAATCGAAAATGGGGCAGCGAGGAAAAAGTTACACGCACCTGAACAGGGCTCAAAAATCCAAAAATTCTCGTGTCCGTGTCGTGTCCGACACGTGTCGACACGATTTGGGAAGAATTAGGGCTAGGGTTAGGGTTCAGGCTTGCTGGCCGGAGCTGCGGCGGCTCGGGGCGGCTCTGCGGCGGGAAAGTCGGCCGGGGCTAGGGCGGGGGCGCGCGGCTGCCGGAGGCGGCGGGAACGGCGGCGCAGGGGCCGGCCGGAGCTGGGGAAGAAGGAGGAGGAGTCGGGGAGAAGGGGAGGAGGCTGGGCGGCCTCGCGGGGCTGCAACGGCGCTGGGGTGAGACGGCGACGGCGGAGCGGAGGAGCGGCGGGTGGTCGGGGTGGCCGGAGAAGAGGGTGGTGACCGGAGAGGGCTGGGGGAGAGGGGTTTATATAGGACGGAGCGGCTGGGGGTCGGGCCGAGCGAGGTGGGGTCGTGGCGGTCGTGGCCGCTCGGGGCGCGGGGGGGTAGGAGACGTGGCGCGGCGGGCGCGGTCGGCGGCGCCGGACGCGGGGGGCAGCGCGGGTAGTGCGGGGGTGAGGGCTGGGGAGCGGGTCGCGGGTGGCGGGTCGGGTTCGGGTGGACCCGACCCGACCCGTTAAGGCGGGTGGGCCGGCCTGTTGGTTTGGGCCGCGGGCTGCTGGGCTCGGCCCACTGGGCCGGGCCGGCCAAAAAAAATAAATAATAATAATAATAATAATAATAATAATAATAATAATAATAATTAATAAATAGTTTTTAGGCATTTAAAAATAGGTCTGAGGTCCAAAAAATTCCAGAAAAATTACTCTAAGTCCAGTTTTTCATTTTACACCCAAAAATATTATTTTCATGATATTTTAATATTATTTATTAACAATTAAAAATTATTTAATAATTTAAAGCCTTGATTTTAATTACAGAAAATTCCCAGAAAATTTCAGAAAATTGCGAAAAATCCAATTTTAATATTTTTGAAAAAAATCAGGGGCTTACAGGGACTAAAGAAAGGAAGGAGCTTAAGCTTTTGCAAGCAAAGCAAAACCAACAGAGTAGATATAGTAGCACCCAGGAACAGGCCACACCAACTGGCATCAGTATAGGCACGATCTAGGCGTTCCATGATAAGAAAAGGAGGTTTGTGGTGATTTGACCAAGTATAAGCTGGTCCAATAGAGCCAAGATCAATAAGCCCAGAAGCATTAATCATAGTGTTGAAGGAATATGCAACGTTTTGATCAAAACTATTTCCTCCGAGTTTTTCACCCATGTTGGATTCTGTATTAAAATCACCAATGCATACCCATGGAGAATGAAAGGATGAGGCCATATTTGTTATACTCTTCCAAGGGCTGATTTCTGTTATTCTTTACAGGGCAACCATAGATGCACATATGTTTCCATCCAGGGATATTTAGAGAGGTTTGGATAGAGAGGATAATAATGTTTGGTGAAGAGTAAGTAACCAATTCTTTGACAGTGTCGTTCCTGTCACGTCCCGATCTCCCGCAGGTAATCGGCCGTCAACGCTAGGCACGAATCACCGCGCCAACGCTCCCACAGGATAATTTTTTTCATCTGGACGTGATATCGCACAAGCATAAGCTGCACCCATACAATGCCATGATCCGAACATGCGATAAAATAACTAAACCACAGAGTCGTACAGATAGTCCAAATGCAGCAAAATAAGAAACGAACAAGCGACTGGTAACAAGTTCACAGAGTCGTCAATAACGAAAGCATTGAATAACTCAAGTATAGAAGTAAAACAAGCACTTTATTGATATTGAATAAGTATTACAAGCGGCGCTAGACCAAATTACAAGTCGCCCAAGCCTCTCTCTCTGAAACGATAAAAGCGTGTCAAGTGGCTACAATTGTGGAATGATGCATAGGCGATGTTCCAACATTATGCCTTGTATATGTGCTTCAGTTCCGGACGTAACGCTCCAAGGCTCCAGAGCGAACTCCATGTCTTAGCACGCACAAAGAGAATTTTCGCACCGAACGAGGCTCTCCCGCATCCTGCAAGCAATCTGGTGGGTTATCAGTACATAAATGCACTGGTGGGGAGGCTTCTCGGCCGCTCGACAAATCCAAACACGTTATATAGGTTCCGTACACCATCTATTAAGTTATCTTTCTAGTCTTGCCTTAGGATCAATTTTATGGTATAATGTACAAGCCTAATACGTGTGGCAGTGCGCCGTGCAATATAAGAGTAACACGGCGAGACTTACCAACTTACCATTTATCCTTTTCTGTCCAAGACAAACTAAGTTAAACCAAGCACGAGCATATATAATGAAATCCAGGGGCAATAACATAAGCAAACATAAGTGTCGTGAGCGAGGCTCTGTTTCAGGAGCACGAGTTACACGGATTATCCAGAAGTGTTGCAGAAGATGTTCAAGTGTTCAATTATGTACAAGTGTGCACAATATCTAATACTCATATCCGTTCAGGTGTTTTAGATGCAGTTATAGATACAAATGTGTTGGTTACTCAGAGCAGTCGCCTATAATGCAATAACTCGCACGCGGGTTGCTGTAAACCCCCTAAAATTTTAAATTTATTTAAAGTATTTTTAGTAAATTATTGAAATTCTTTAGAGTATTTTTATAGTTAAATAAAAAATAAATTTTTACTGATTAATTAAATTATATAAATACTCATTTAGAATTATTCCACAAAATATATTTTTATTATTTCAGAGTCTTGTTAAAAGGTGATAAATTTTCTAGAATTTATTTTGTTTGCAAATATTCTTTTTAGATTTTTTATAACCTCATTTATATGTGTAAATATATATAAATAAATAAATATAGTTATAATAATAATAATAATTGTAATAGTAATAATAATTATACTAATAATGATAATAATAATAATAGTAATAAT
Source organism: Iris macrosiphon (assembly GCA_036927795.1). Classification (NCBI taxonomy): domain Eukaryota; kingdom Viridiplantae; phylum Streptophyta; class Magnoliopsida; order Asparagales; family Iridaceae; genus Iris; species Iris macrosiphon. The sequence goes on from JAYESA010000004.1 coordinate 346,837,080, forward strand.
AATAATAGTGATAATATAATATTAGTAATAGTAATAGAAATAAATAAAAAGAAAAGAAAAAGAAAAAAAAAAGAAATGAAAAGAAAAGAAAAAGATAACTACTAATCCTAAAACCTTAATTAAACTAATCCTAAATAAACCTAACTACCCCCCCCCCCCCCTCCCCAGCAGCAAACTACTCCCTCTTGAATTCTCTCTCCCCCCCTGTGTGTGTGTGTGTATATATATATATATATATATATATATATATATATATATATATATATATATATTAAACCCTAATCCTAGACCTCGACCCCGATGACCGGTCACCGGCGACCCCCGTCCCTCAGCGCCGCTACGCCGCGCAGCTGCAGCCGAGGGCCGTCGTCGTCGCCGCCGTCCGCGCACACGCACACACGCGTGCAACATCACAGATTTGTCCAATCTTCAAGGTAACATATCTCCCTCATCTCTGGTCATTTTCTCCAGCGGTTTATCCGTGTACGTTCACAACCTAACCCTCTAGGATTTTCATTAAAGCGGGACGAGTTTTCGTGCCCCGGATTGGTCGAAATATTGACCAGAAGTTGGCCGAAAAACTGACCAAAACAATCCAGAAACTTCAATCCAAACCCCCATGTTCACCCCCAATTTGCCACCAACCTGTTTAATATTTTCAAAACCTAATTGAAGAATTTGTTTCTCAATATAACCGAGAATTTTTTTGTTCTTTTAGTTTTTATTAATTCGTTTTATGTGTTAAATTATTCGGCCTCCAAAACGACCAAAAACTTGATCTTTTAAAACTAAAATTTTGTGATACAGAGTGCGCCCCGCTAAACGGGACCGATTCGTCGCGTACCAATTGCACCGAAATGTACGTATGGTATATCCTGACGTGTGGACTTTTACGAAAGTAGATTCGGACGTGTGTGCGCATCGGAATCAACCCGTATCCGTAAAATTAAAATTGCAATATTAGGTATTATATATTTTAAGTGCATTGCAAGTATTGTTCAAATCAGGTAACAGGTATAAGGTTTTAAGATTTGGATTTCCAAAAACACGGGTTTACAATCATTACTAACCAAAATGCTCATTTTGTGGTTTTCTTGAGCTTTAGAACACAGCATTGATTTTCTTCCCCGTCCACAAGAACAATGGTTTTGTTCTTCAGTGTTTCTTGCAACTTCTCAAAACTCAGGTTTGTTTCCTGGCTTGTTGCTTGAGCTGTAACACTGTTACGTTCTAAAAACTGTTCGTTACCCTTTTTCAAGGTTTTAAAAAACACAGGATTTTTGCATCACTTTCTGCCAAAATACTCATTCTGTGGTTTTCATGATCCTTTAAAAACACACCATAGCATTCTCCCCCATCCATCCACAAGAACTAACCAAGGACTCTACGAACAATACTGGAGTCCTCACAACCGGCATTCCCTACAAACCCAAGAAACTATAGGCCGCGGAGTTCGACTCACTCTCGAAGCTGGAGTGTTTGTACATTGGAAAATCTTCTCTGTGTTTGGAGAATCGGAAGCACGAGAAGTGGCTGGAGGAACTGCAAGCTAAGTTGCGGCTTAAGGACTCTGAGGTCGTTCGACTGAGACGGGAGGTCGAGGAGTCGAACAGAAAGAACGTCGAGTTGGGAGAAGAGGTCAAGAAGAAAGCTCCGTGTCGGGAGCCATTTCCTCTGCTCAATTGAGAATGGACGCCGAGTTTCTTCTCGGAATGCGTGTCTATCAGCTTCTAAATCCGTTCACGACTTGACGAAAGTGCTGATTGGCTTGATGAAGGCTTCCGGTTGGGATCTCGACTGAGCTGCTGACTTCATTGATGGTTCCGTTGTCTATAGGGAAAGGCCTCACAAGTAGTTTGGGTTCAAGTCGTACATCGCGCTGATAATGCTTGAAGGTGCTCGGGATGACTGCTTTAGGATGGATCACTTCAACCATGTTAGAAACTCGGAGTTTACACAAATATGTTTGTGTTAATGTAGTTGCATTTGTCATTTAGTTTACTATAATGTTTAGAAAATCCAAGTTAATATAGTTTTTGACTGATGTTTTTCCCATTGGCTTCATATGGCTGTTTTGGAAGTTACACATAGCAAATAGCTCTGTATGTCAATGAGCATCACCATAGGTTTCAGCCTTCGGTTACTTAAAGAGAGATCGATCTTATAGTTATATCTACACTCGCTAATCACTGTGATATTGTTTAAGGGAACACTATCACTATGTCTAATTCCACGTAAGCGGAAAGGTGGGGGGTCTTAATTACCCATCAAAACTGCATCTAACTTTATAGTGTCTGATTCTTTAGTTGATTCTATTAATTTGGTGATTGACTATAGTTAATGGGAAATAATTTGATTTACTATTGATATCTTATATTTTTTAACATTATACAGCAAGATACAATAGGCTTTTGCTTGTTTGAAGCTTGGAGAAGTGGCCAAGAATTTAAGGCTAGAATTATATTTATTTTTTTGAGAGGAGGCCACTACTCATGCTTTTGTTTTCAACTTGCGACATTTAAGTTGATGCACACGACAATTAAAGACTAACCCTGGTTTCTTGTGAACAAAACATATTAAAACTTTTGTATAGAAGGTGTTACATTTTATGTTTATCAATGGAAAATAAAGGAGAATAGATCATCAGGAGAAAAACTTGGAAAAGAAGTTGGTTGATTTTGATTTTTCTAAACATGCCACATGTGCATATCGCCCGAGGTTGTCGACCTGCCTAGGCTCCCCTCTGGTGTCCTTTTTGCACACCTTGCAAGTCTTGTCCACCCAACCTTCTTCCACGTATTCTCCATCAACTAGCATTTGAACATGGAAAAGAGAGTATCAAACAGAATGAAGATGATGCTAGATCGACACTGATCTACTCACAAATTCCTCACCTAGAATCAAATTATCCAAAATGAAAGGAATTGAAAGTTTGTTTTCTAAAGACACAAGGGATTATATCTATGAAACAACAGTTGAATAACTTGTTACTTATTCATAAATCCCAGCTAGACATGTTGGATCATTTATGATTCCATCGTGGTTTAGTCATAACACTTATTGTGTCAACTCGTAATTTACTAATTTTTAGTTTTTTAAAAGTGTCTCATTCTTTCTTTAAGTTCACAGTTTTTTATGAGTTTAGGAATAGTGGTCCAAGAGAGAGGTTTATGCTCAACTAATCTAAACAATTGAACTCGTAGAATTGAAAGACCCTACCTGAGCAAATTAAGGACCCCATTATTTGTTTTCTTTTGCAATACGGAATTTCTTTCCATATATGAACTGAACATCCTAAGCTTTATCATGGTGAACTTTCGAGATACACCATCAAAAAGCAATCTAAACTATGTGGAAAAGTTAAAATCCTACAGATTAATTCAATTTTTTTCTTCTTCTTCACAATTTTGTCATTTCTTTGCAATTCTTATTTCTGGCAGTATGGGCATTAATCTAAGATTGTTCATTACTGTCTAGGGATTTACCATCAACATAGGACTTGAAGAAATCCCTGTAGGTACCACCGATCTTCCTTCGAAGTGCTCCATACTGCATAAAGACAACTCAAGATCAATAAGGTACTCTAAACTAGGGGTGAGCAACGGTTCGGTTCGATTCAAAACGAACCGAATATCCAAAAACCGACTGAACCGAAAACCATTTTTTGCAAAACCGAAAAAAAATCAAACCGAATTAAATCGATTCGGTTCTCGGTCGGTTCGATTTTTTAGGTCCAAGTGGTGAGTGTATACCAAATTCATAAAAACCGAAAAAAAATAAAACCTAACTGAGAAAAATCAAAATTGTGTACCAAAAATAACAATAAACTAATTTATACCAAGTGGTGAGTGTATACCAAATTCATAAAAACCGATTTTTTTTTCTTTTACAATATAGTGATTCGGTTTTCGGTTCGGATTTCGGAATCCAAAACCGAAAACCGATCCGATAACCGAAATTAATCAAATGATAAAACCGAAATCCGAACCGGTTGATTAAAAACCGAACCGTTCAATTTCGGTCCGATTCGATTCGTTTTTCGGTTAAAAACCGAGAATTGCTCACCCCTACTCTAAACTCTGAACTCCATACTATATATATATATATATATATATATATATATATATATATATATATATATATACCTGTTCTCTTGTCATTTGTCCTCCAGACTGGGTTGCTTCCCTTGCCTCGTCCAAAAGCTGGGCATCCTGGGATGACCTTACTTGGGAGAAGTCCAGTGCTTCCGTTATGCTCCCAAATAAGGACTGCTTGTTCTTTTTTGATTCCTCTTCCTCTTTGTCACCACCTTCATTCTTCTTCTCCGTCTTGGCACAAATTCTAGTAGATACTCTGTTGGGTTTGGGACCGGAAGTGTTGAGAGAGGAAAAAGCTGTAGATGGAGATTGGTAGCAGAGGTGGGAGGACAGTGGAAGAGCCCTCATGCCCATTGTGTTGCTTTCTCAAGGCCACCAAGTCAAGTAGCAATGCAGAGGAGGTTCCTTATTATGGATGGAGGGAAGGCCCATAGTGGGACCAAGGAAATTTAAGATTCTGTGGTTATGTTGTGCTTATTTGGAACTTCTCTTCGCTGCCACATGGAGATGGAGATGGAGATGGAGATGGAGCTGTGGTAAGAAGTGGGGGATGTGGCATGAAGGATAGCCTATTAATATTTGTGGAAGGGATGAGAGCCCATCACGAATTTCGTGTTTATTGGGTGATTGAATATTTGTGCTTGTGGAGTGTCGAAGCGGAATTAGGCAAACTTATGGACTAATAAATTACACTAACATTTTCTATGTTTTCGGTTTATAACCCTTTACGTAAAACATAAAACATAGGAAAGATCTATAGAATAAACATAAAATGTAGAAAATGTTAGTGTAATTATTTTCAATATAAAAGAGGTCCGTTTAATATAGGGGGGGAGGTTAGTGTAAATAACCCTAAAATAAATTAAGTTGCTCTTTGTTAAATATGATGAATGTCATGTTGAATCATCTTGGAAGAATATTTGATTCTTTTTCATATTCAACATCGTCCAAATATTTCTCTATCGTGTCTTTTTGCAGCTACCATATTCACATTCCACTAGATGGCCACAAATCATAAATCATGCTTGATTTCTCCTAATTCTCTGTAACAGAAGTGTAAATTATCTCTATTATGTTAGCTCCCCTCTTCTCTGGTATTGTCTGTTGCTACATACCTCTCTCTCATACTTTTTTTTTTCTTAAATTTTTGCAGCAACACTTGATTCTTTTGTAGCAAAATGAAATAAGTGTAAATTATCTTAGCGTATTTTAGTTTGAAATAACAAGAAGGTTGGTGTGCACCAAAATTGCTGCTTTTAGGATACACGGGCATTTGCAACCAACTGGGTGTACAATCTGTTCCAAATGTATGTTTTGTACTATCAGTAAATGAATTACCAGATATTGACTTAAGGGATATCCGAGAACCGGTGTTGTGGGATTGAAATTAGTTGTGATTATAATCATAGTTTGCAGTATCGGTCGATATCTATCCGACACGGCCGATATCGATCCGATACGGTCGATACAGTTTAGCATGTTCTGATATGATACTGACTGATATTCAATACTGGCCGATACCGACAATTCTGTAAAAAAAAATTGAACGATAAAGACCAATCAATAATGGTGTAAAAACATAATAAAATTGTAGAAACACGTAAAAAAAAGAGAATTTATTTATCTCATGTAAACCAATCGACAAAAGTGACTATTATTTCATTCAATTTTAAAACTACTAAGAAAAGACACTGAAAATACTTAAAATTATGCCTAAATGTATAAATATATTTTCTAAAATGTTAATAATTTATTGATAATTATTTGTTTTTCGATATCAAAAAGTTCGATACTTCGATCCAAAATTGTCGACATTGTTGATACCATCGATATGGGCGGAGCTAGAATAGGACTTGTGGGTTCATATGACCCTAATCAAAAAAGTAATTTATATATATATATATATATATATATATATATATATATATATATATATATATATATATATATATATATATATATAGTCAAAAGATGGGCTCTCTTTTCATGTCGTATCTCTCTCTGAGTCTCTCTCAACCATGCGTCTATTTCTTTCTCTCCCTTTCTCCTGTGACGCCTTTGTAAAATCCCTAATTCTGAAAACCGTATTAATTATTTATTTATAATAGTTATGAGCTAAAAAGAGGTAATAGATTTTATTTAATTTTTATTTGAGATGTTTGTGCACTTAGGGGGTTTATGGAGCCATTATAAAAAAATTTCTAATTTATTTCATGTAGGAGACCCTTTGGACAGTTGCTAGCTTAATGGAATGCACCAATATAATTCTTAGAATTTTCTGTGAATAGATATGTGTATATATATATAAATACATTCCTATTGGATATCAAAATCGAAACCAAAACCCACTATCCGCTTGAACCCGACCCATTAGGAGAAAGAAATATCAACAGCAGCAGTAGCAAAAATCAACTTTCATTTTTTCTTCTCCGTGCGTGTGAGCCTTACCATTCCACCGCTTCTTAACTCTATTATTACTAAACACCCTTCAACCGAAACCAAAGACCAAGAAAGAAACAGCAGCGGCAGTGGCTTTTAAGACCACTAAATATTCTCCACCGCCTCTTATCTCTCTCTCTATATACAACTCTCTCAAACCCTAACTACAATTCTTCTTTCACTAAACTAAACACTGTGTTGGACGCTTGCACTCTACAGAACTTTTGCTCGGCAAGTATACCTTGCCAATGTACTGTTATTCTTATTCCATATGTTGAATGCATCTGTGCGCGACGGTGTCGTCGCGATATATTTTATTTATGTATTTGCATTGACCTTGTTTATGAGACTACCCCGTTATCATGTAGCATCAGTAGATTCATTGGCCGTGACACAGTTGTTACACGAGTTGTGAGTCTCATATAGATCTCGAACTACGTATTGGGTTGGCCTCCTGTACGTATGAGCCGTGCGTTAGGGATGACTGCTGATAGAAACTTTGTATGCTAGTAGACCGGGTAGTTATTTAGAGGTTTTATCGTGTCATGGATGTGGCATGCTTAGAGCATGGGGTGGAGAGAACAACAAGTAAGGCGTTTGGTCTCCTTTTGCACTTTTTTCTTGTTCGTCCGGATTCTCCTTCGGAGAAACGGGTGGTTGTGACCCTATATATTGCAGGCGGCCTCTACCGTTCAAAAGACGGTATGCTTGTAGGCTCCTGATTCTCCGAGAGAATCATGTCAATCCCATTTATGGCCAGATAGCCCACGTGTTGGAAAGTTGTTCTCAAACTGCATTCACATAGATAGTTAGGCGACCCATTGGATGTTTATATTTCAGTACTTATTGGCATATTATTATGTATCTTGTTACGTCCCTCTGAGGACCTGGTCCCTTTCCAGATATGGACGAGCAGGATTATGCACAGGAGTACGGACCTGGACCTGACTCTACTTACCTGACTGAGGAGGTCTTACCCTCAGAGTAGCTGTGATTATTTTTACTGTTTAGAGATTTTGTTACTACTGCAGTATAGTCATTTTGTAGTGAATTTGTTTCCACCCGACTATCAGATTTGATACTCATCTTGGATATTCAGTTATTATTCAGCCCTTTATTCCTACTTATTATTTGTGCTGTGGATGAGATATAGATTGTGTGTGACTTGTTGTGATAGTATATTACCACTGGTGGATTGGATATTCATGTATAGCGTACGTGTGTATATGGTTTCCATATATTGGAGTTCATATACATACGGCTGGGCGTGTTGCGTATTCCTAGTCCTACATATTTTGGGACTGGGGCGTGACATGTTTTTGGTGGTGGCCCATGCAGGTCTAGAATATATTGTCTTGGTTACGTAACTGTACCAAACAAGTCTGCGTATAGGAATAGAGTATAAGGATCTCATCCATGCTTGACTAAAACCTCATTCTTCCCTTCAACCATCCTATGTTTGGATAAAACAAAGTTTTACGCCAAAAACCCTTTACGCTGTGACCATGGACCTCTATTTATGAAGATAAACCAATTTGTTGGCGTAAAAACCAAAATGACTGTTGTTGGCGTAAAAGCCAAATGACCAGCTTGTTGGCGTAAAAGTCAAACTATGCAGAAGATTGCCTCCTTTACGCAACGATTATGACAACTGCTACCCATGCGTTCAATCTGCGTATGACATATATCCCTTTATAAGATCATGACATGTAAGCCACGTAGGTAACTGCCCCTGCGTAAACTTGATGATTCATGAATAATAGATAACCAGCGTAGAGTAGCCTGATTAGGCGTAAAATGTAAGGATAGTGATGTGAGCGTATTTGTTACAGCCTTAGCTTTTCCAGTCATGACCAAATCGCGTGCATTAAATGTAGAGATATGCCTCGAGCCCTGTGCAAGAAACAGTTTTTGACGTAGCGGTCGATTTTGTCTCCTCTTGAGCGTAAAAACCCATTTCTGTTGATTTTGTCCTGTCTTGAGCATAAAAACTCACTTCTGTCCATATAGAATATGCAGCGTATTCAGAAGACTCCATTCTTTTTCCTTTTGGATGCGCGTAAAAACGACTTGTATCAAATATGTCACTAAACGACAACCTGGGTCTCTGTGCAAAATCATCATCACGGCCATCCCCTCGATTATCGTGCAAGTACTTTTGTCAGATGTCAGGTTCACTGAATTATCTGACAAATTCATCCGAGGAATACGAAGAAGTTCTCGTATAACTTAACGCTGCAACGTATGCTAGATTTTACGTGCAGACAGACTTTACGCAGACCTTTTACGAAGATTTTTTACGCAGACTTTTACGCAAGCTTTACGCAACAATCTTTTTACGCGCATATTTTACGCGCGGGAACTTTTATGCAGCTTTACGCGCAGACTTTTTATGCAGACTTTACGTAGGCAGACTTTACGCAGCAACCCTTTACGCAGACTTTACGCAGGAAATCTTTTACGTGCGGAATTTTTACGCGAACTTTTACGCAGACCTTTACGCCAGACAGCTTGAATCCCTACATTTACGCCAGATAGCTCTGAAGTCTTACTTTACGCCAACTTCTTTGAATCTCTGTTTTACGCCGACGACTTTGAATCTCTTCTTTACGCCTTCTCTGCTTTACGCGGACAGTTCTGAATCTCTACTTTACGCCAAACTATCTTGAAGCTCTGTTTTAAGCAGGAAACTTAGCAACCTGTTTTACGCCAACTACCTTGAAGTCCTGTTTTACGCAGGGAGAAACTTCATGTATGATTGGGGATTTTTGACTGTAAAATACGCGAAAAATTCTCCAGCATAATTCATGCTTCTATATTCTATTTGATACTTGTATCCTGTTTGATTCATGTACTTCTTCTAAAACGTTGTGTACATCACTTGCAGAGAGATGGATAAGCAGAAAGGGTGTACTGTCACTGATAGTGACATAACTCCTGGAGTCAATGGTCAGACTCTAGGAGAGACCTCAACAACTCTTAGACTTCCGGGACCAAATGTACAGATTCACAATCCAGTTCCATCTGATCTTTCCATTCCACCTAATGGGAACCTTCCAGTCTCATCGACACGCAGGATGGCCAGGCACAACTGTTCCAATTCTTCCAGATGATAATGCAGGAACAACGACAACAAGCTGCCACCCTAGCTGCAGAGCAGAGGCAGCAAGCAGCAGAACAGAGACAAGAGTTTCTAGCAACACTTGAAAGGATGGCTGCAAAGACTACTGTACCAGCTCAAACACTAGCTCCAGTACCTCGAGCTAAAGTTGGTTCAGTAAAAGACTTTATACATATGGGTTTGAAGCCGTACAAAGGCATTGAGAGTCCAGAGGAGACTACCAACTAGATCACTCACACCCAGAAGTTATTAGAGGCATCACAGCTACCTACAGAACTATGGATGATAGGTGTAAGGACGCTTCTAGATGGTAATGTTCATCACTGGTAGGAATCCATGGAACTCCAGTTGGGTACATACCAGACTTGGGAGCAGTTCCTGAAGTGCTTTGAAATGAAGTACTTTCCGGACACCGTCCGAGATGCATTGTACGATCAGTTTCTCCACCTGGAGCAGGGGAACAGAACGGTGGACGAGTACGATGTCGAGTTTAGTCGTCTTAGTAAATATGGCGCTGCCCTGATACCAGATGACTTGGCCAAGGCTAAGAGGTTTCATCGCGGACTGACTCAGGAGCTCCAACACTACACTAGCTTCCAGTCCCGGATCTCTTATGCCGAGTTACTGACAGAAGCCAGATTGTAAGAAACCATCAGCAGAGGAAAGGGAGGTCAGCTGAGGACGTAGCAAGGACCAGCAAGGACACAACAAGGAGGACCTATCAGACGTCCTTTAGCTCAGCAACAACAGTATCAGCACAGAGCAGGACCGTACCAGATTCCAGATAAGCTCCAATGTAATTATTGTGGGAGACGCGGACACATTTTAAGAGACTGTCGGGCCCGTTTGGGACAGTGTATGAGATGTGGTTCTGGACAGCATCTAGCGAGAAATTTTCCAATGCAGCAGACACTTCCACCGCCAGTACAGAGACTAGCGCTTCCAGCACCAAAGCCAGCACAACAAATAACTAGACCAGGTGCACCTCGACCTCCAGTAACAGGAGGATTTCAGCGAGGACCACCATTACCTGCACAGGAGGATCAATTCGCGAGGGCCAGACAGGGACAACCTCAGAAGAACGGACAAGCTTTTGCAATGGAAGTTGATGACATGGATCAGGAGATTGATGTCATAGCAGGTATCACTCTTGCTTTTACTTTTTCTGCTATAACATTGTTTGATACGGGAGCCACCCACTCATTCATATCATCTAGTTTTATTGCCAAACACAATATTATCTCTATAGCTTTATCTAGTTGTGTTAGAATTCTCACCGGAGGAGGAGTTGTACCTATTAGTACAATTTGTAGATCGTGTCCTATAGTGATACGTGGTAGAGAGATGAACGCCAGACTCTTGGTCCTTCCTATGCCAACTTTTGATATTGTGCTTGGAATGGACTGGCTAAGCAAGTACCACGCTTTCTTCGATTGCTTTGGAGGAAGCATTCTTTTTAAGGTACCCGGCCAGCCTGAACTTGAGTTTACATGAGGATCCACAGAAATCCCTGATGGTATGCAGCTCGCAATAGACGATGTTGTCTATCATCCCATTATTTCAGAATTCTAAGACGTCTTTCCAGAAGAATTACCAGGCCTACCCCCAGATAGAGACGTAGAGTTTTCTATTGAATTAACACCGGGAGCAGCACCCATAGCATCACATGTTTATAGACTGGCAAAGAAGGAGATGAATGAACTGAAGACACAGTTGAAAGAACTAGAAGAGAAAGGTTTCATCCGACCAAGTGCATCACCCTGGGGAACACCAGTGTTATTTGTACCAAAGAAGGATGGGTCAGTGCATATGTGCATTGACTATAGAGCCTTGAATGCAGTGACAGTAAAGAATAAATATTCACTGCCACGCATTGATGACCTATTTGATCAGCTCAGTGGAGCCAAGGTGTTCTCAAAGATAGATTTGAGATCGGGATATCACCAGGTGAAGGTACGGAAGGAGGACATCCCGAAGATCGCATTCCGGACAAGATATGGGCACTACGAGTTTCTGGTCATGCCATTTGGATTGACCAATGCTCCAGCTATCTTTATGGACTTAATGCATCGAGTCTTCCACTAGTATTTGGACCAGTTCGTGGTCGTCTTCATAGATGATATACTTGTCTATTCAAAGAGCCACGAGGAATACGAGAAGCACCTGCGGATTGTTCTCAAAACCCTGAGGAAAGAGCAGTTATATGCAAAGCTCAGTAAATGTGAGTTCTTCTTGGACAGAGTCTCATTTCTTGGACATGTTGTTACAGGAGATGATATTTCTGTTGATCCAGAAAAGATCTCGGCAGTCGAGACATGGCATGTTCCTAAATCAGCAGCAGAGGTGAGAAGTTTCCTTGGACTTGCGGGATATTACCGACGGTTCGTGGAGAACTTCTCAAGGATAGCAACACTCATGACTCGGTTGACTTGCAAAGATCAAGAGTTCATATGAACCAACGAGTGTCAAACCGCTTTCAAGGAATTGAAGAAGCGACTGACTTCAGCACCAGTATTGACTATTCCATCAGGATCAAGAGGCTATGTGATCTACAGTGACGCATCAGGGAAAGGTTTGTAATGCGTATTGATGCAGCATGGCAAAGTGATTGCATACGCATCTAGACAATTACGAGTACATGAGAAGAATTATCCAACTCATGACTTGGAACTTGCAGCCGTTGTATTTGCTCTGAAGCTATGGAGACATTACTTATATGGGGAACGAGTAAAAATCTATACAGACCACAAAAGCCTCAAGTACATCTTTACGCAGAAGGAGTTAAATATGAGGCAACGTCGATGGCTCGAGTTGATGAAAGATTTCGAGATAGAGCTACATTATCAACCAGGCAAGGCTAATGTTGTAGCAGACGCGTTAAGCCGGAAACCAGCAGCTTATTTCTTAACGACACAGAGGGAATTATTGAAGGACTTGCAAGAACTTGGCATCGAAGTGATATTACCCGAAGCAGATGGGACACTAGCCAACTTGCAAGTACAATCATCATTAGTAGAGAGGATTAAGGCAGCTTTGCCTATATATGCCAGATTCAGGAGACTGAAGGAAAGGAGGAGAGTAGACAGGATTGCGCATTCATGAGGATGGGACATTACGGTGTGGTAATCGTCTTTATGTTCCAAATGGAGAGATTCGACAGGAGTTGATGACAGAAGCTCATAGTTCGATATATTTTATTCATCCTGGAGGCACCAAGATGTATCGTGATTTATGACAGCACTTTTGGTGGCATGGAATGAAAAGAGAAATAGCTCGCTTTGTAGCTAAATGTTTGGTATTTCAGCAAGTAAAGGCAGAGTACCAGAGAACAGCAAGATTATTGCAACCACTCCCGATTCCAGAGTGGAAGTGGGAGCACATCACTGTGGACTTCGTCACAAGTTTTTCCAAGAGTCCAAATGGAAGAGACAGTATGGGTAATAGTGGACCGACTCACCAAGTTATCCCATTTCTTGCCTTTTAGAGTCGGCCAATCTACGGAAGCTTTGGCTGACTTATATATGAGGCAGATCGTGAGATTGCACGGCGTACCCGTCAGCATTGTATCAGACAGGGATTTGCGCTTTACATCGCATTTTTGGAGGAGCATGCAAGAGAGTCTTGAAACTCGTCTGAAGTTCAGTACATCTTATCACCCACAGACAGATGGGCAGTCAGAACGTACTATTCATACATTGGAGGATATGTTGAGGGCTTGTATATTAGACTTTGGAGGATCATGGGAGGACCACTTACATCTTGTGGAGTTTTCTTACAACAATAGCTATCAGGCGAGCATCCAGATGGCTCCGTTTGAAGCATTGTATGGAAGGAAGTGTAGGTCTCCTGTGTGTTGGAGTAACGTGGGAGAACGTCAGATTCTGGGACCAGAGTTAGTGGTCAACACCGTAGAGACAGTTAAGAAGATACAAAGACACTTGCGAGCAGCGCAAGACAGGCAGAAGCAGTGGGCAGACCTTCATCGTCGTCCCTTGGAGTTTAAAGAGGGCGACCATGTCTTCTTGAGGATATCACCTACTAGAGGCACCATTCGATTCGGAGGACGCGACAAGTTGAGTCCAAGGTATATTCGACCATTTGACGTGCTAGAGAGAGTGGGAGAATGGCATATCGACTTGCACTACCACCTTCACTTGAGGGAGTACATGACGTATTCCATGTGTCGCAGCTCAGGCGATATGTGGCAGACATCAGTCATGTTCTCGACCATTCGGAGATCACCATTGGGCCGAGTTTGTCATATCAAGAGCAACCCGTGATCGTCGAGAGAAAGTATTGAGGAACCAATCTATTCCCTTAGTCCGCGTGGCATGGAAGCATGGCGCGCTAGGAGAATCTACTTGGGAGCGCGAGGACGACATGCGCCAACATTTTTCGAACCTATTCACAAACCAAGGTATAAATTTACTTTGTTAATTTATATCCTGCCATTCTTGACTTTCTACCGTGGCTTAATTTTAATTTCGAGGACAAAATTTTTATAAGTTGGGTAGAATGTAAAACTCATAATTCTGAAAACCGTATTAATTATTTATTTATAATAGTTATGAGCTAAAAAGAGGAAATAGATTTTATTTAATTTTTATTTGAGATATTTGTGCACTTAGGGGATTTATGGAACCATTATAAATTTTTTTCTAATTTATTCCATGTAGGAGACCCTTTGGATAGTTGCTAGCTTAATGGAATGCACCAATATAATTCTTAGAATTTTTTGTGAATAGATATGTGTATATATATAAATATATTCCTATTGGATATCAAAACCGAAACCCAAACCCACTACCCGCTTGAACCCGGACCCATTAGGAGAAGGAAATATCAACAGCAGCAGTAGCAAAAATCAACTTCCCTTTTTCCTTCTCCGCCCATGTGAGCCTTCCCGTTCCACCGCTTCTTAACTCTATTATTACTAAACACCCCTCAACCGAAATCAAAGACCAAGAAAGAAAGAAAGAAAGAAACAGCAGCGGCAGTGGCTTTTAAGACCACTAAATATTCTCCACCGCCTCTTATCTCTCTCTATATATATACAACTCTCTCAAATCCTAACTACAATTCTTCTTTCACTAAACTAAACACTATGTTGGACGCTTGCACTTTACAGAACTTTTGCTCGGCAAGTATACCTTGTCATTGTACTATTATTCTTATTCCATATGTTGCATGCATCTGTGCGCGACGTTGTCGTCGCGATATATTTTATTTATGTATTTGCATTGACCTTGTTTATGAGACTACCCCGTTATCATGTAGCATCAGTAGATTCATTGGCCGTGACACAGTTGTTACACGAGTTGTGAGTCTCATATAGATCCCGGACTACGTATTGGGTTGGCCTCCTGTACGTATGAGCCGTGCGTTAGGGATGACTGCTGATAGAAACTTTGTATGCTAGTAGATCGGTCAGTTATTTAGAGATTTTATCGTGTCATGGATATAGCATGCTTAGAGCATGGGGTGGGGAGAACAACAAGTAAGGCGTTTGTGCTCCTTTGCACTTTTTTCTTGTTCGTCCGGATTCTCCGCCGAAGAAACGGGTGGTTGTGACCCTATATATTGCAGGCGGCCTCTGCCGTTCAAAAGACGGTATGCTTGTAGGCCCCTGATTCTCCGAGAGAATCATGCCAATCCCATTTATGGCTAGATAGCCCACGTGTTGGAAAGTTGTTCTCAAACTGCATTCATATAGATGGTTAGGCGACCCATTGGATGTTTATATTTCAGTACTTATTGGCATGCTATTATGTATCTTGTTACGTCCCTCTGAGGACCTGGTCCCTTTTCAGATATGGACGAGCAGGATTATGCACAAGAGTACGGACCTGGACCTGACTCTACTTACCTGACTGAGGAGGTCTTACCCTCAGAGTAGCTGTGATTATTTCCACTGTTTAGAGATTTTGTTACTACCGCAGTATAGTCGTTTTGTAGTGGATTTGTTTCCACCTGACTATCAGACTTGATACTCATCTTGGATATTCAGTTATTATTCAGCTCTTTATTTCTACTTATTATTTGTATTGTGGATGAGATATAGATTGTGTGTGACTTGTTGTGATAGTATATTACCACTGGTGGATTGGATATTCATGTACAGCGTACGTGTGTATATGGTTTTCATATATTGGAGTTCATATACATACGGCTGGGCGTGTTGCGTATTCCTAGTCCTACGTATTTTGGGACTGGGACGTGACACATTGTACTGTTATTCTTATTCCATATGTTGCATGCATCTGTGCGCGACGGTGTCGTCGCGATATATTTTATTTATGTATTTGTATTGACCTTGTTTATGAGACTATCCCGTTTTCATGTAGCATCAGTAGATTCATTGGCCGTGACACAGTTGTTACACGAGTTGTGAGTCTCATATAGATCCCGGACTACATATTGGGTTGGCCTCCTGTACGTATGAGCCGTGCGTTAGGGATGACTGATGATAGAAACTTTGTATGCCAGTAGACCGGACAGTTATTTAGAGGTTTTATCGTGTCATGGATGTGGCATGCTTAGAGCATGGGATGGAGAGAACAACAAGTAAGGCGTTTGGGCTCCTTTGCACTTTTCCCTTGTTCGTCCGGATTCTCCGCCGGAGAAACGGGTGGTTGTGACCCTATATATTGCAGGCGGCCTTTGTCGTTCAAAAGACGCTATGCTTGTAGGCCCCTGATTCTCTGATAGAATCATGCCAATCCCATTTATGGCTAGATAGCCCACTTGTTGAAAAGTTCTCAAACTGCATTCACATAGATGGTTAGGCGACCCATTGGATGTTTATATTTTAGTACTTATTGGCATGTTATTATGTATCTTGTTACGTCCCTCTGAGGACCTGGTCCCTTTCCAGATATGGACGAGCAGGATTATGCACAAGAGTACGGACCTGGACCTGACTCTACTTACCTGACTGAGGAGGTCTTACCCTCAGAGTAGCTGTGATTATTTACACTGTTTAGAGATTTTGTTACTACTGCAGTATAGTCGTTTTGTAGTGGATTTGTTTCCACCTGACTATCAGACTTGATACTCATTTTGGATATTCAGTTATTATTCAGCCCTTTATTATTAATTATTATTTGTGCTGTGGATGAGATATAGATTGTGTGTGACTTGTTGTGACAGTATATTACCACTGGTGGATTGGATATTCATGTACAGCGTACGTGTGTATATGGTTTTCATATATTGGAGTTCATATACATACGGCTGGGCGTGTTACGTATTCCTAGTCCTACGTATTTTGGAACTGGGGCGTGACAGCCTCTCTCCCTCATTCATCATGTAACATCTCTAAATATATTTAATTTTTGTCCTAATTTTTTAAATAATTCATCCCCTAATTGATTTTGTCTTTATTTGCTCTTAGATGACAAAATTTAATTTGCTCTTAAGATGAAATGAAATTGATTGCTAGTATAACATTCTTTTATTAATAAAATATAAAAAAATATAAAGTCAAAGTAAATTAGTGGTTGTAAATAAAATATTTTTAATCTTGAGGGAGAAAATAATATTTAATCGTCATAAAACCCTAAGATGGCAAGGTTTATGATTAAAATTGTAAGATTAAAATATGAATTTTAAAATACACTGATTTTCTCGATCAATTGATCAAAATTGATCAAAATTACCTTGAATGACATGACTAGAATGATACTAAAGTTTAAAGTTATGATTATATTGGGTTAGAAATGTGTATTTTGAATGACAATGATATTTTGAACTTAATAAAAAAAAACAATTACAATAGGAAAACTATAATAGACGACCAAGATTATGTATAGAAAATAGAATTTTGTGACTAATTTATGAAAAAAAATTCTTAATGTTTTTATATTTTTTTTTTTTGGTTTAAAATTTTACTAGTCTATTTTGATCACGTTGTATCCAAATCATGGTTACGCCACTGCGGTCCATCGATACCAATACTGTAACACCCCGTTCCGTTCAAGCGGACTGTCGATTCAAACGGCAAAAATTGCAATATCCCGACCTGCTTTGCTCAGGCGAGAATACTCGTTTGAGGCAAAGGATATCCAGACTTGTCCCTACAGGAATTCAGCTTAGGCTTTCAGAGGCTCGCTTGACGTATTGCTCTACCGAGGTGAATCATCGCTAAGGTGGGTGGCTACGGTGAACTTGTCTTTGCTTAACCAGCACACATAAAATTTGGAATGTTCATGCTAGTCGCTAGGTGAATTATCCCCTGCATGCTAATAAGAATTCAACGCACCTAGCTAAGGGAATAATCCCAACTTGTGTTGCTTATGCTAGAACATGAAAATGAAACATTACTTATATATATGTTCAGACCATCGCATGCTACCCTAGAACGTGTTGCTCGGGAAGTCTCCTAACGATCTCACTCCTCGGCTTACCTTCGGGCCCGAGCTAACGTGAATGTTTATGTTTATACAAATGCATGCTTGTCTGCTTGTATGTTGCCTTGTCTTCATCCAAACTCCGGGAGACTACTAAGTAATCGTTCCGTACATGAATGAACCTGAAAGTATTCGGAACCGTTAGGTCACCAAGGCAATTTTCGAACCAGGGAATTTGCACCATGAATGAATAAATCACTGAATCACAGCTCGTGGAGCAAACTACTGAATCAACTGGCCTGGCAATAGATACACTATTGTGAACAATACTGCCTCAACAAGTTCTGTATATATACTGCCTCGAACTCGATCCATACCGGACTTGTTCAATAGATACACATACTGCCTCGAACTTGTTCCTATACCAGACCAGAGACCTGAAGTATAGAGACTTGCATGTCGCGGACAACTTGGAAACAAGGTCACTGGTTCCACGGACGGTTTCCGGGGCACCGGGGCCGATCCGATCCGGATGGAACGTCACGTTAGTCTACTGCATCTGGACAGGATGGTCTGCAGCCACTACTGAATCTTTGTGGATTTCCATCCTTGTTCAAGACTAAACTAGTCATTTATGGCTATGCCAGCGACAATTGTTCATATAGATAAGTCATCCTCGCTTAGCGGCTATCCGCGTGCGAGTCACTACATCGCATCGAAAGCAACTGAACACCTGAACGATCTTGATATAACGACTCTCGTGTTGCATATGCTATAACTTGGTTTTCATTATGAATGCCCCTGAATGTTTATACTTGTCCGTGCTTGAATTAATAATGTTTGCCTTGGACAGGGAAGAACAAATGGTAAGTTGGTAAGTCTCGCCGTGTTTTCTCTCATGTCGTACGGCGCACTGCCATACGAGTTAGGCTATTCAATCTTTGTATGAAACTGATCCTAAGGCAACTAGAAAGACAACTTAATAGTTGGTGCACGGAACTTATATTACGTGTTTGGATTTGTCGAGCGGGTGAGTAGCTTCCCCACCAGTGCATTCAATGTACTGATAATCCACCAGTTTGTATGCAGGGTGCGGGAGAACCTCGTTCGGTGCGGATGCCTCCTTCGTGCGTGCTAAGGCCATGAGTTCCCTCTGAAGCCTTGGAGCATTGCGTCCGGAACAGAAGCACATATACAAGACATAATGTTGTGAACATCGCCTGTACAATCATTCCATAATTGTAGTCACTTGGCACGCTTTTACTGTTTCAGAGAGAGAGGCTTGAGCGACTTGTAATCTCGGCTATACGCCGCTTGTAACACTTGTTTATATCAATAAAAGAGCTTGCCTTACTTCAACTTGTGTTATTCAATGCTTCCGCTATATTGTTAACTCAGTGAACTTGTTACCGATCGCCTATGCGTTCATAAACTCCGCTGCACTCGGACAATCTGTGCGACTCTGTGGCTTAGAACTCTTACCGTCAGCCAATGAACCACGGCTTTGCACGGACGTAGCTCACGCTCGTACGGCATCAAGTCCGGATGGGTCAAAGCGATCGTTCCGCGGGAGCGCTGGCGCGTGATTCTCGTCTAGCGGGAACGGCCGATTTGCCTGCGGGAGATCGGGACGTGACAATACTCATATGAATGGTCGGATACCGATACTGCGAACCTTGATTATAATATATGGAGTGTACAAAGTTTTATAGTATTCCTGCATTTAATCACAACATGGATAAGGCCCAAGGGTATAAAAATCCACTGCAACATTTGCCACAATAGCAAAATGAGGAAGGGGATGAAAATATATAGGTAATCCGACTTTCTTCTTTACTCTTTGCAGTTTGCCCTCAACACAACTTTACCTAACATTTAAAAATACAATCAGGACAAAATTAAACCAAAATGAATGTTTTCTGTTCAATGTTTAGAAATCACATGGCATCTGATTCGAAACTCATCGTAACAGAAGTTTCTCTTGGGTTTATTAGTAGTTCTGTTTAGTTGCCGAAAGGAACAACCAACAACAGTTGTGGCAAGAAAGGTTAAATGGTACTAGTAGAGCTGAGAATTAAAGATGTGACCAATTTTGTCACGATTTACTTGTACGGTTAATCTTTAATTGCATCTAAACTGAGCATTCTGAATACATGTTGTAAAACATGCTTTCTGTATGATTTTGATTTTCTGGTTGTAACTTTTTCCCTTTTCACTAAGTACAACTCCAAATAGTTGCATTCATTCAA
This sequence comes from Iris macrosiphon, assembly GCA_036927795.1. NCBI lineage: Eukaryota > Viridiplantae > Streptophyta > Magnoliopsida > Asparagales > Iridaceae > Iris > Iris macrosiphon. The sequence continues at coordinate 346,857,334 of JAYESA010000004.1, forward strand.
CTACAAATTATTTTTCTCGTGTTTATGACAATTTCGTACTTATGAATAGCTATATTTATATTATTTATATTAGACCAATCATCTCTCTCTCTCTCTCTCTCTCTCTCTCTCTCTCTCTCTCTCTCTCTCTATATATATATATATATATATATATATATATATATATATATATAACACTATTCGGATGGTTTCATATTATGGAACAATTTTATGTTATATTACTTGGATTTGAATTGGATGTATGAGATTAAAAAGGTGGTGGAAAGCCTACACCTTTTAATCTTACACATTTAATTCAAATCCAAGTGATGTAACATAAGACGGTTCTATAATATGAAACCACCTTGATGGTTTGGGAGCATAGTCGAATGTATTCGATTACATGACGAGACATTATTTGTGTGGAATTTCCTAGACAGATCAATGCATATTCCTGTGGGGAAAGGGGATTTGGTGGACCTTGGGTTGTCTAGCTCGTAGATGTTTCAATGTTGTGATGACTAGGCTCAGGGGCGGATCTAGGGAGTAGGTTGGAGTCCACCAAAAAAAAAATTTATATAATTTTGTTTTTTTTGATTTTTTTAATAGGTTAATCCATTTCTAGTCCTTTAAAAATTATGGTAGTCTATTTCAACTGCAGTTTCTGAATCCGTCTCTGACCAGGCTAACAAGAATGGACGTCGAGTGCAATGGAGTGAAAAAGTGTGTGAGAGTTGTAACAAAGTATATTTCACTATGTGGTAGCATTCATGCGTAAAGGTGTCATGTTGATCTTGATAATAATGATAGTAATAGTAATAATAGGTGAAGGGTAATCTCTGAAAAATTGGCAATTCGTGACCACTCTGGCATAGAATGATACTATTGACTATATAGGTAGACAACAAGAATAAAGATCAATTATATTTTGGTCCTAAAAATATTCAGAAATTAGCATTTGTATTCTAAAGATGTCCAGTTTATAATTTGAGTTCTGAAAAGACAGTTGATCCATGTTGATCATCCAAAATCATAGCTCAAAATGAACATGAATGCTTTTGAGGCCCCAAGTCTAATTAACCTAAAATATTTAGAGAAATTTTGAGTTATCTTTCACTTTTTTTATCCGTATTTAGAGTGCACTCCACATTGTTTCCATAAAGTACAAGATTTTTTACTTTTGACGGAATTCGTCTAATCAAGACGGTAAAGAGCTTTGACCCAAAAAAATTGACGAAAATGTCCCTCAATGTCTTCTTCCTTATCCCCCTCCTCCCCCCTTCCTCCAACCACGGGCCGTCACTGGCAACCCCCCTCCCCTCCCCTCCCCCGCTCACCCCCCCCCCTCCCCACTGCGGCCCTCGGCCACCCCCACTCACCCCCTCCCGCACTACGGGCTGCCACCAGCCATACCCCCCGGCCCTTCCCTCCCCCGGTCACCCTCCCACCGCGAGCCGCTATCCCCCTCCAGCGCCCCCACCCCTCCCGGCATTCGCTCTGCCCCCTCCCAACCCCTGCTACCCTTCTCCCTGCCCCACAACAGCAACAACCCCTACTCGTGTGCTGCCGCCGCGCAAGCAACGCCACTGCGTGCTCGCTCCACCACTGCTCATCGCGACGCCGTTTGCTGCAGCAGCTCGCGGTAGCTAGGGCCGGGAGTAGCAAATTCGACGAGAGGGGGGGGGGGGGTGAGCGGGGGTGTGGAGGACTAGGAGGGGGGGAGGGGGCTTAGCCACACGCGACTGCTGCTGGGGCAAGTGGCGGCGAGCGCGGCCAGCGGCTATTGCTGCGGGGGGTGCGGGGGCGAGGTGGGGGGAGCGGGGGTGGGTCGAGGAGGGGGGAGCGTGGGTGGGGATGGGGAGCGATGGCGATGGCAGGGAGGGGGAGAGCGGGGCGGGGGCGACGACTGACCGCGGGGGGAGGAGGAGGTGGGGTGAGATGGAAGATGAAGAAAAAAAATAAGAGGAACATTTTCGTAAAAAAAAATCGGTCAACGTCGTTGACCGTCATGACTGGACGAATTCGATCAAAAATGGAGGATCTTGTACATTATGGAAACAATGTGGGGTGCACTCTACATTGTTTCCATAATGTACAAGATCTTTCACTTTTGATGAAATTCGTCTAATCAAGACGGTAAACGACTTTGACCCAAAATTTTTGACGAAAATGTCCCTAAATGTCTTCTTCCCTATCCCCCTCCTCCTCCCTTCCTCCAACCGCGGGCAGCTACCGGCAACGCCACCAGCCACACCCTCCGGCCCTCCCCTCCCCCGGTCACCCCCCCCACCGCGAGCCGCTATCCCCCTCCACCGCCTCTCCCCTCCCGGCATTCGCTCCGCCCCCTCCCAGCCCCTGCTACTCTCCTCCCTGCCCCACAACAGCGACAACCCCTACTCGTGTGCCGCCGCTCGTTGCCGCCGGTGCGTGCGCGCTCCACCGCTGCTCGTCGCGGTGTCGGTTGCTGCTGCAGCTCGCGGTAGCTAGGACAGGGGGTAGCAAATTCGACGAGGGAGGAGGGGGTGAGCGGGGGTGTGGAGGACCAGGAGGCAGGGAGGGGGGAGGGCTTAGCCACACGCGGCTGCTGCTGCGGCAAGTGGCAGGGAGCGCGACCAGGGGCTGTTGCTGCGGGGGGTGCGGGGACGAGGTGGGGGGAGCGGGGGTGGGGAGGGGGAGTGGGGGCAGCGGCTGACCGCGGGGGGAGGAGGAGGTGGGGTGAGATGGAAGAGGAAGAAGAAAATAAGAGGGACATTTTCGTAAAAAAATTGGATCAAAGTCGTTGACCGTCATGGCTGGACGAATTCGATCAAAAGTTTGAGTATCTTGTACATTATGAAAACAATATGGGGTGCACCATGAATATGGGTAAAAAAAGTGAGGGATAACTCAAAATTTCTCAAATATTTATTTACAGATTTTGAATGTTCTACACGGATCAACCGTCGTCTCTTGACTCAAATCCTAAGTTAGCAAATACTAAATTTCAAATATTTCCGGAACCCAAAGTCAATTAATCTAATGAATAAAATTGAGCTGAAAAACTGCTTTCAACCAGTGAATTTTTCCCATCTAAACACTATCCTAGTTGACCAGTTTGAGCTTCGGTATGTCCAGTTTCTAACAAATAAACTCCTAAATTCTAGCCCGAACTACTGTAAAAGGCCCACCGATGGTATTCTGTCCTACAAAGTTGTGTCCGAAGGGAACCCCTCTCTTTCAAGAGGATAGACACGACACATCGAGTCTTGGTAAGTAAATTACACTTGACATTAATGTTACTTTGCACGCCTTGGAGACAATGCAGTGAAGGGTGTTCCTTGTTTTGATTAAAATCCGAGTTGAGAATCATTGACATGTCAGCTCCTAATGATGTTTACTTTCCATTACTTCGCTGCATAAAACTGACCATACAACATTTCTAGCATTGCTCTACATAGGGACCAACAATCTTGACTTATCTGGGATTTGCTAATATCAGGTATGTTGTTTTGGCCCATCCATAGTTTTAGCATTTTAGAATAATAATAAAAATGTAGACTTTAAGCCCAATATATGTCATTGGATCGGGCTTTGGGTTTACTATAAGCAATTTTTGTATTGCTTATTTTTTTTTTTAAAGTATTAAAGGTTTTCCGTAACAATTATGGGTTAAGATTATTTTGAAAAGCCAGTTCAAATTTGGTATAACGTCAAACACTGTTCACTTTTTGAAAAGCAACTACAATTCTAAACCAAAAATCTAAGGACTAGTTTCGTCCTATTTTTTTTATTTTGGATATCAAGTTGAAAATATTCAATAGTTGATAGCACCAAATTGTTGAGTAAAAAAAGTTTAGGATATCAAGTTGAACAATGTGAATAGTTGAGAATATCAAGTCCCCTTTCTTCTTCTTCTTTTTTTTTTTCTTTTTTTTTTAAATCTCGGATGAACATTAGCAAAATATACGTTTCATTTTGAAATCAAATAGACATTCCTAAACACTAGCCCAAGAAACATTCTGAAATGAGTGTTTAGAAATAAAAAATATGATAAAATATAGCTGCAGCGCAAACCAACCCAAGTTGGTATGAGAGTGTTTGGTTGGCAGCGAGTGCGCGGGAACTGAGACTTTCTGCAGCATTGGGAAAGATGGAGTTTCACCGTTTGGTTGTAGCTTACCACCACGACAACCACCACCACCACCACCACAAAAAAAGAGCCGCAAATGAGTGGAAAGTGATGAACTAAATTTTTTTTTTTTTTATCTTTAATACATTTTTTGACAAAATATGAACGGTAGAGAAAAAAGTCATATGATATTCAAATACTGAAAGTCATCCTTCTCACTTGCAGGAGACAAAAGATACTGCATCCAAACACATTTTGAAAAATATAAATTGCTGCAAATGCATTCTAACTCAACATACAGTAAATATTACTTTTATACTTTCAAAAAATTATTTGTATCCAAACAGCCTCTACAAGAAGAAGAAAAAAGTTCGGTCAAGATAAACTATATTTGTTCCCACATTCTGAGGTTCCCAAAATCTTAATGGTCCTCTACTGTAAATGATTGTGTTGTCGGACTAAATGATGTCTTATTCCAAAGAGAGTAACAAGTTTAATATAAAAAAAAAAATACTTTCATCGTAATAAGCTTCTAACTTTCTAGTTAAATTGGTGAAACAAAAATAATTAGTACTTCAAAGTAACCTTATTATATAAATAAAAAAATAGTAATAAAATATGCACATATGGGATTGCAATTCCTTCACACTATTTGACTAAGTTTGTATAGGGGTGAATGCAATTTTATAGTTCGTTCTCTTTATACATATTTTTTTGAGTTAATTGTTAAAATGGCACATGGAGAATGTAGTGTTTATTATTTTTGTGATCGAATTTTTTTTTTATTGGATAAAAATCGATAAAAAATGGACATATAATAGTCACGTGTCCTAATTTTAATGGTTCTTTTATCAATTTTTTTATTTTGGACTATCATTTTCAGAAGAATATTAGTGTTCGAAAAAAATTATTTGGATGAAAATCGTTAAAAATAGTAGTCCAAAACCATAAACTTGACAAATAACGGTTAAAAATAAGACATGTGACCATCACATGTCCATTTTTATCGATTTTCATCCAACAAATTTTACTTCATGCACTAATTGAACTAAAATGCAAAGCGCATGTACCATTTCGACAAAAAAAAAAAAAAATCGATCACCAAAATGATAAACACTACATTTCTCATGTACCATTTCGACAATTAACTATATTCTTTTTTATACATAATTAAACTAAAAAATAGTAGATGATTCTTGTTTGGCCGAGTTTAAATTACATATTCAAGAGATATATCCAAAATAATAATAATTATGTACTGTCATATAAGGTGTTGAGCCTTAAAGATACTTTATGGAGCTTACTTATGCTTCCTCTTATCGACTACTCCGTTTTGAGTAATACAGTATTCTTGCAGTCATGACTAACTAATCAGTGTGTCTACTGTTTCGTGTCGAAATATTCTTACTTGGATGTTGCGTGATCTTTCTATTTGATACCCAATTCTTCAATATCTATCCATATGTGTCGGGTCTCCCCAGGTATCCTAAAAATAACAAACACATTGACGATTTATTATTTATTTATTATTATTTTTTTGATATGTCAAGGACATGACGATTTATAGTCCACCGTTTCTACACACACATAATATCTCAAGAACAAAGTCGCACCTCCCGTCATACACAATATTTTTTTTAATAAAGTATTATTCTGTCAAGACAGCGACCACATGGATGCAATGGATTATAGCAGCTACAACTAGTTTTGTTTTAGTATTTGAATCATTGTATAATTCTTTTTGTTGTTGTTGTTATTATCATTGCCGAATGGTTGTTTTGTTTGCTTCAACTAAATACATAAATGTTTTGTTTGTAGAATAAGATTTATTTATTTTTGTTTACGTATGTACTAGAATTTAAATTTCAACCACCAGACCCTCCCTTAGTTGATAAATAAGACTCAAGAATATAGTATAATCAAGGTTACAAGAATGCTTGCTAGGTGGCATGACCTAATTAAGGTCCAAATGTCAAATACGAAGCGCGTGGCTCAGATTTATTAATGGACTACGTGTTTCTTGTCCTGCAAGAAGTCACGGAATGTGTGTGCCCATTTGTAAAGTCATATAGAATGTTAAATTAGTTTCAAAAATGGGCCAAAATTAATCACTTAAAATTTATAGAAAATTGTAATTGTCTTCTGAATTTTTAAAGTGGATTATCAAAATTATTCTATAAATTTTATCTTCAAATTGAAAATAATTTTCTTGATCGTTACGGTTTAAGTTAAAACACAACTTTTACTTCAAACAAAACAATGGGAAATATAGTGCTACTTTATTCTCAGAAAACTAGCCAGGAACAATCTTTATGCATTAGACATTTCTTTTCACATCAAAATATTTTATTAGAAACATTTGAAATTTTAGGAATATAAATTTGATGCTAAACATAAAGGACCCACAAACTCTTAGTTGGAAAATAAAAGTAAAAAACAAAAATAATCATAGGTGAATTATTTATAAAGAACTCCTAAGAGCATCATCTGTAAGAACTTCAAATCTAGATTTTAAATGTAGGAACTCATTTGGTAGAATAGTAAGTCTTATTCCTAGTTTCAATTTCTATATTTTGGATTTCATCATTCCCATAGAGAGGTTGGGTCTCCTAATTTTTATTCTAATTTGTAGAACTCATTTTGTAGAATAGTATGTCCCAATTTGAAGTCCAATTTTCTTGATTCTAGATTCTAGATTTTACATTATTATTATTATTATTTTACATCATTTTTGACCACACAATCTTTGGGATCGGAGTTCACTTTATCATTTCCTACTATTCTCATACAAATCCAACATATTCTACATTTACTTTTTCTTCTTTTTTAATTTTGTATTTCAAATTGCATTGGAGAGTCCTTACTACTAACGATGCTCTAATCGTAAACACTTTGGACATGCACTCATCGTGCCCAATAATTTGGTTCCTATATGCAATTTGAGTTTGCAAACAATATCCATATCATATACACACAATTAATTTTGAAAAAAAAAAACCTATGATGGGAACCAATACTAAGGATGGCTTTGAAAATTGCGAGTCTTGCAAACGGGTCAGCCATGGCAAGTGAAGTGATGTGATGTGCTGCATCAAGTCTAAGTTGATGACTTCTTTGTAGAAATTTTAGGAGATATATTCAACACCGAAATTCTACAAGACCATTACGGACCACAACCTGCTATGCAAAGCTAGGAATAGATCACACTCACAATAGGTAATTAGAGATATTTTTAACATAACCACAGCCCTAATTTTTTCTTTCTTTTTTTTTCAGTATGAGTTAGTCCATCCTATACTACTCTAGTCCATCTCAGCATACGTACGAAATTTTGTACACGCTGCTTTGCATGCTATTTGGAACCAGCTGAGTTCACTATTTCCTTATTTCTTAGATGCAAGCTTTTCATCTCCCATTCTTAAATTGTCAACGCAGGGATCCGCGTAGAAAGCAATGGTACTTTTTAAGTCTAGCACTTCATCTTCATGTGGTAGACTAACTAGCAATATGAGATGAAGCCCAAAAAGAAGAAGAAGATGAAAGACCAACCACCAAAACCTTTTTGGTGCAGAAAAAGAAAAAAAAAAAAAAAGCAAGATTTCTCCAATTTAGACACTACTACTAGTGCAGCTGCAGTTTGTTGGCGGAACCCCTCTCCCACCGACTTCCTCGTCCATGCTATTAAACCAACCATAACTGACTTTGCCATCAACAACACATACATTAGTCAAATTCACACACACACACACACACACACACACACACAGAGAACGTTCGTTAACATCTTCCTCTTTTGAATCTTTCAACACGTACTACTCTAGCTAGCTCCTACACTATATATATACACACACTTCCCACCTCCTTAATTTGTCATTCCATTCCATTCCATTCCATTCGACTCTCTCTCTCTCTCTCTCTCTCACCATTTCTAGCACTTCAATGTTATGGCAAGATCATTACTTCACTGCAACTACTCTTCTCTCCTCCTCCTCCTCCTCCTCATCGTCGTCACTTCACCCAAATTAGTGGCCTCTAGGCCTTTAAATGTGCCCGAATCGGCCGTCCACATCGACATCGCACACGCAAAAGAAGGCGTTCTTTTGCATCCCTATATCGACTCGACGACCACCGCCACCGCCACCGCGAGAAAAGCTTTGCTCGCAGAGAAGTACCAGACGCTGTTGCTCAACAAACTCCCCAGAGGGAGTGTGCCTCCGTCTGCGCCGAGCAAAGGAACCAACCAGCTGAACAATTAGAGGAGGAACTCTCTCACAATTATTACATCTTCTTTTTTGCTTCTTTTTTAGATACACATTAATTCTCATGACAGAAGAAGAAAAATGTGTACATATTGTAATATTTTTTGTTCCTTTTGTTATAAACATTATAGCTACCGATTACGTTGAATGTTGAACAAGTGTACCATCAAAAAGAGTTGTAATATACTTCACGCATTACGTGTGCAACTTATTTTTCTATTTCGTTATAAATGTTGATACATAGATGTTAACTTTCGATTCAAATTTCATAAAAGAGTATAATATATAGATGGAAGGGAAGAAGAAAAAAAAAATTTCATGGGTTTTGAGTTGTGCATATATTGTTATGACGAGGAAGAGTTCTTTGTTTCCAAATGGTAGAAGACTTGGAAATCGAGACACGCTACTAACAACGACACAGCTGTATCTGGCTGCAATGGATTAATTATACTATAAATCAAGAAACGTATATATAATTGACCCAATGTGAAGTGTGTTATTATAATTAAGTACATTCGTTGTCAATTTGAACAATTCTTCTCTGCCGGACTAACAAACAATTGGTCTATAGACTTTTTTTTATTTGACTCTTACTCACTCGGGTTCATTCCACTTGTAGCTTCACCTAACCTTAGCTAGTCGGGCATTCTATTTCTCGTGTAGAACAACACTGTTCATTTAACAATAACCTGTCTTCTTTCTTTCTTTCTTTCTTTTTTTTTATTTTTTATTTTTTTATTTTATTAACTAAATTCAATTTTGTGGCAGCTTCTGAAAGTAGGAAACCCCTCCCCCCCACACACACACACACACACAAAACTGCCTTTAAAGCTGCTTATGAAGCTTTTTGAAAAATAACAAAAAATACAAAACATTTTTTATATGGACAACATATCTGTACAATATTTTGACTTTGTTGTTTTAATTTTTATCAGCACCCTGGACTGTGTAGTGAGAACTGCTAAAGTTTAGAAAAAGGGACTTCATATTTTCTTCTATTGTCGGAATATATGACTTTGATATTTTTTTCAAAATATTTTTCCACTAATGCTTTCAACCTAATAACACTGCTTTTGTATCAGATTTGTTTTTGAGAAGATAAAACCAAATATACTTTGTGAAGTGGTCAACAAAAATAATATAATATTTGTAACCATCAATAGAATATAATGGAGAAGTCCATAAATCAGTGTAAATAAGATCAAGGGGAGCATTGGATATCAAAGTTGATTGACTAAATGGGAGCTTATGACTCTTATTACATTGGCATGAATTGCAATTAAAAGAGAAATCACTAGAAACATGAAGCCTAAAATTTGAAACTATGCTTTTGAAGATGGATAGAGAGGGATGGCCAAAACGATGATGCCATTCTATAGTCGATGCTGTGACACTAGAGAAAGCTTGAATAGGTGCAAGAGATGGCCACTCATAAATGTCGTGCCTAGTTGGACCCTGGATGAGTTGTGCCCCCGTGAGACGATCCTTCACAACAAAAGAATTAGAAGTGAATTCAATGATGAGATTATTGTCTATGCAAAGTTGTGAAATGAAAATAATATTACGTGTCATAGTGGGTACACATAAAACATTAGACAAGGATAAAGATTTAGAAGAAGAAGTAGGGAAGAAGAGTGAACCAGTATGAGTGATAGGGACAGCCGTGTCGTCTCCAATGACGATCTCTTCAGTGCCATCGTAAGGGTGATGGAGGAATAGATTTGCTAGGTCATGTGAGTAACATGGTGTGATGCACTGGTGTCCAAGAACCAAGGGGAGGGGTGGGAGGAGGCAGACGCGGTGGCTACATGCGCTTGGGGTTGCGATTGGTTGAAGGCGGGACATGGTGGTGGGCGGATTGTCGTGTATTTCTTCTGGAAGATGGTACATAAATGGAGTGAATGTCCGGTTGTGTGGCACCATTGGCATTTGTCTTGGTAGCCACGAGATCCAATTTGGTTGGGACGTTTGGAGTTGGAGTGGGTGGTCTTATGGTTGGAGTTGGGGTGAAAGTGGTTGGTAGGGACGAGCTGGTTGTAGTAGTTGGGGCGGGTGGTGGTGGCGTGTGCGGAAACGGGTAAGGTAGGGAGAATATGTTGTGACTTGGCCGCAAGTTCACGGTTGAGGAGCTTCTCATGAAGTTCATCGAATGATATAGACGTATCGCGAGCATGAACAACGTCAACGACTCCTTAGAATGTGAAGTTGAGGGATTCGAGAACCGTGTCAGTGATGTCATCGTGATCTATGGGGTTACCAAGGAGGGCCAATTGGCCAGTAGATACTTTAATTGAGTGCATGTACTCAATAATGGATTGGAGACCTTTTGTGAGAGCCTTAAAGGTGGCTTTCAACTGCTTGATATGGCCACGGGTGGGACGAGCAAAGGTGTGAGCAAGAGTATCTCAAACCTCTTTAGTGGTACGAGATCGAGAGATGAGCGGAACAAGAGTAGTTTCCAAGGTACCAATAATGGCGCCAAAGGGACGTTTGTCCTGGCAAACCCATGTGAGATAAGTCGAATTGGATTCAGAGACATTTTCTTTGGTGGTGGTGGTGGTAGGAGGCACAGGGTTGGTGCCATCCAAGAATTTGAAGAGACCATACCCCACAATGGTGTTATCAATTTGAAGCTTCCACGAGAGATAATTTGTGGAGATAAGTTTAGGGATATTGGAGAACGTAACAACGACGAGTGGACATTTGGAATCGACGAAGTGATGTGAGGAAAAGATATGGTATACGATTAATATGTCTTAGAAAAAGATTTTGATGATAATTAAATCCACTCTGATATCATGTAAAAGTTTATAAAAAGTTGCTCAGGCATGATAAACAACTTGTATTTCTTCTTCTTAAAAGTCACTTTATAGATAGCTTTTTATATGATATGAGAGAGGACTCAGAGGAGACAGCTTTGTGAGCAAATTATGCTTTTTGTTTATTACCAAATCTAGATGGATTATATATTTGATAATTAGGTTGCAAACATGTGCAGATCCTGCCGACCTGTGCTTGGGCAGGCCGTTGCTTTCAAAAAAATATGCCAAAAGTCAATGAAGTAAAGAAGACGTTAAAAAAAAAAAAAAAAAAAAAAAAAAATTAAAATTGAACTTAATATTCTAATCTTTGATATATATCAACTTGATATCTTAGCTATAATTTTACAACTAATACTCTATTGATGTTAAACAACTAAAATATAAATGACAAAAATACCCTCCAATTCTCTCTTCCCCCTCTCTCTCTCTCTACAACAACAACGACAGGAGCTCCAATTCTCTCTTCCCCCTCTCTCTCTACAACAACAACGACAGAAGAAGGGGGGGGGGGGGGGGGGGGGGAGGAAGATGTGGGGTGGGTAGTTTAAGGTTTTATTTCTATTTTTATTTTTTTAACGAAAAATCTAACACATGACTAACTGAGTCTATCAATTTCAAAATTGCCAATAGTTGATGGTATCAAGTTGATGCGTATCAAAGTTTAGGATATCAAGTTTCAAAACTAGAATAGTTGAGAGTATCAACTTAAAATAAGAAAAAAAAATAAAAGAAGAGAGAGAGAGAGAGAGAGAGAGAGAGTATTCATTTTTATAGGCTAAATTTTAACTTGGTATCCTCAACTATTTCACTTTTTCAACTTGATATCTTAAACTTTAAAACTAGACAACTTGATACCATCAACTATTGAATATTTTCAATTTGGTATCATCCGTCCGTCAGGAGTTAAATTTTTCGTTAAAAATATTTGACTAAATTACTCTCCCCTAATGTCCCCACCCCCTGCTGCGTCGCTGCCCCCGACCCCCACACCAAGCTCCCCTCTCCCCGATGCTGCATGCACCTCCCTCCCACCCCTCCTTCCTCCCACCCCTCGATCGGCTGCCGACACCGGATGTTGCCGAGGAGAGAGGGGAGGGGGGGGGGAGGGGGGTATTGTGGTCATTTAGTATTTTCTGTTAACATCGATATGATATATTAAGTTGTATAATTGTAGTTGAGGTATCAAATTGTCTAATTTTAAAGTTTATGGTATTAAGTTGAAAAATGAGATAGTTGAGAATATTAAGTTCTTTCTATATGTCATTTCTACCGGGTTATGGTATTAAGTTGTTATTATTTATTATTTTTGAAATTAAGTTTTTTTTTATAGATATATTTATCGCAATGCCAATTGGAACCATGCAACAAACTTCTTCAACTTTAGGTCTTGCTCACATCACTTGAGTGACTTCCTGCTTGCTTGGCATGTAATGTAATTACCTACAAAATTATACATCATATATCTGCGGCACGTAGGATAAAAATTGAAATATAAACGACTTTGAAGAGAAGATTTTTTTAAAAATAATTTCTACCATATAAATGGGAAGATAGAAATCTCTGTTGGAGATGGCGTTAGTTAGAACCATATCTAGCATGCCTTGTTCCCAAGGATTAAATATTTGTATTTCTAAACCGGGTTTGGTTTTCGGGTTTTGGACCTGTCGGTGGGCTGGTTTGGACAAAATATTATTACGGCCTTGCTATGATTTATGGGCCAAAGCCTATCAAGAAATAAAATCAAGATATATTTGAAGCCTGCCTCCCACTAGTGAGCATTTACTTTTGCAGTTTCACTTCTTTTTCACACGAAGATTGGGCCCAGAAGGCACAAGTTGATAATATATGTTGAAAAAGCATACACAAAATCAGTTATAAAAAAAATAGTAAATAAAAAATAAGATTTCTCTAAAAATAAAGTTTTAAGGTCATGTAGAAATTAACTGTAGTTTTGTGTTGGTCCTGCCTCGTACATATATACCTAATTAAAATTAATACAGTAATAAAAATTGAAAATCTTAGTACAAAGAGAAAAAAATAAGCTTATGAATAAGACTTAGGGTTTGAGATTGTTTATTGGTAGTCGTTTCTGTTTTTTTTTGGGAAGCGATCCAAAATTGTTTGGTAACAATAATTTATCAAAATAATTTTCAAAAATCAGTTTAATTTTAGAATAGTACTGCTTAAATGCGAAAAGTCAGTTGAAAAGTCAGTTCGAAAAGGAAAATGATTATAGAAGAAAATCATGTGAACCATTCTAAATTTTTTTTTTTTCCTAGAAGTGGTAGAAAAAGAGAAGAGATAAGGAAACTTTAGAATAATTTATCCAACTATTTCTCTAAAGGTGAGTATAAATAACGATTTGAAAAAAAATTTAAAATAATTATATCTTCATTCCACAAACAAATAAATTTTTTTTTCCTTCTTCTATTTTTTGATCATACAATTAATTTATCTTTCTTTTTTCTTCCTTCATTTTTCTTTCTTTTAAAATTTTCTTTTTCAAATACTCCCTGAGTGCTCCGAAATCCCTATTCCAAAGGGTTACATCTATATTTTTTTGGTTCGAAGGCTACCTAACAATATAAAATTTTCTCAATAGATAAATAATATATATATATATATATATATAGTGTCGACCCAAAGGGTGGACGAGTGGGCCACCGTTCTAGGTCCCTCAATAGTCATGTTCCCAAACAGAGACAAATGTTACTTACTAGTCCAGTCATCCCTTATAATTTGAAGGTCCAACAAGCTCTAGACTCACTTAAGTAGTACGATGTAGTAATGAATTTAGTAGAAAGACAGCTCAAAGGGGACCTACACCTACTTATACATACTAAGTTTTAGTAATCAAAATGACAATACCAGAGTTTGAACCATAGATCAATAAATTCATTGAGAGAGTTATTACCACGAGACCAACTAATTTACTTGTTATTTTTTCAAATATATTTTATCATTCTAACGGCTATTTTTTTTTCTTTTGTCTCAAAATGATCTTATTTCTACTTGCCTTGTTTGACTGCTGAAAAAAAGCGACTGTAAGGTTACTGAACTAATTTTTTTTTTTTGTTAATTTTGCCTAGAAAAAATTAATAAAATTATGTAGGAAAACGAAATATTTTCCATTTATCCGTTCAAGATGCCTCATTTTCAAATCTTGTCCTAGATCTCGAGAATTTTCGGACCGACCATATATATATATATATATATATATATATCAAATTAGAAACTAAGTTTTCAAGAATGATTCGAATCGTGCACATCTCTACAGAAGCCTCCCATCGTAACCAATATGCCAGGACCCAACTGATAAACAATATTTATTGGCTAGGTAGTTTTCTTTTACACGAAAAATACACGTTCCTATCTAAATTTTGTGACACAAAACTAAACTGATTCTCCAAAAAATTTAACTTGTTTTTTATTTTAATTTTTGCCTGCTACACCCTTTACTCTCCATAGCGTCACTAAAACTTTTGAAGAGGTGCCAAAATAGTCCTCCATTCACATTGCATCTAAGAAGTGATTCCAAATTCCATATTAGCTACCTAACTCAAGGTGTTGCATGGGCCCCAATAATCGGCCCGAATAATCGGCCCGGACCTGTTCTGGTATCCCTATCGGGTTCGGGTTATCGGATTAGTCGATCTTTCCCTCAGATCCGGATGTCTGATCCGGCCGGTGGAGTTTTTCCCCTGATCCGGCCGGTTAAATGACCGGTCAAAATCCGGTCCAATTCCAATTATATATTTATATTAGTTTTAGAAAATCATCTTGAACCTCTTTAATAAGGAAACCCAAATTCTTACCATCTTGTCACAAGATCCAAACACTAACAATGATGTCCGTAGGATTGTGGCATGTTGGTTACGTTGGAAGAATTTCGTGGGGATGAGCACGATTCGAATCCCTCCCTTGACAACTTAGTTCATAATCCGGTAGAAAAGCCATATAAAAAATGTTAATTTTTTTTTTTACATGATTTTTAATTATTATAAGGTTTTATCAAATGACCGTGCTCACGGGCCAATCCAGACCGATGTTGGTGTTGGGTGAGGTTCCTAACCTACGTGAAGAATACCCCAGAGTGCGACGAACATCGTCCGCGTGTCGGAGAAGATCGGAGAGTTGATGGCAACGAAGGCATTTCAGCGGTTATTTTGGAAAACAGAACAGCCGCTGTATACCATCAGTGTACGATTGGAATACCAACGTTGTAGGGATTAAGTATACTGTTGGTATACCAACATTGTAGGCATTATTTTGCTGCTGTTCATTCCAAATTCGCATTCGCCGATTCAGAATGTCGTCGGAATATATCGCGGTATAACGTCTTTACGGTTTGTGTTCCAGAAACTTTTGGCAGGTCAAAACGATATACCCTTTGGATTTTATGGTTTGTCAGTTTTAAAAATCTACATAAGATCCAAACATCAAAAATATTAAAATTTACATAGTTTTTAATTATTATAAGATTTTACCAAATGAATGGGCTCGTGAGCCAACCAGAGGCGGATCCAAGCATAGATTAGGGAGGGCTCGACCTTACAAATTTTTTTCCCCCCTTCATATAATATGAATTAATCCACTTCTAATCCACCCAAATTTATGATAGTCCATCGTAGCTACAATTTTTGGATCCGTTCCAACAGCCAACCCATGTCGGTTCTACCAGAATTGTTAATTCAGACTGAATTTGAATATTTTGGTCAAGGACCCAATTCGAATCAAAACTGGACTCCGTGGACCCAACATCTTGATAACCGACCAATAAAAAGAACTTACAAGAATGAGATCCCATCATAGCCATCATAGCTATACATATTCTATACCATCATCCACCTTTGGAATCATGTGTCCATAAATATGTCGGCCTATAGTGCCTCCTCATGTCCACGGCTAGCTATGATTTTCTATGGTGTAAAGCCCTCTTAAATGGGTCCATTTTCGTGGATCATATCATTACACCTAACCTTATAAAACTTCTCGAAGCCAACTTTCAAGTTTTTTATTAGGAAACTTGGATCAATCTTGATAGCATGTTTGTAGCAGGACCCACTTTTTAAGATTACCAAATTATAGTGATAACTTTATCACGGTGGCATAATTTAAAGCTTTGGGAAATTTTATGGTTACAATAAGAAAGGATTAGCTGTTTGTCCAATGCTAATCACTTTCCAATCACACAATATCTAACATTTGATTCCACTCTTTTCGGACAAGTTCAGTGCAACATGACAGTAGCAGCAGTGGTGGTGGTGGTGAGGAAGGAAATAATATGCAACATTAGGAAACTTGAGGTTGGTAATGGTGTTCTAAATAGTAAGTTATATAAAACTTTTTTGAGGAAGAAGGAGCAATGCTAATGGGACACATTTTTTTTGACTCAATTCAAAACCGTACTGATGTGGTAGTTCATTATTGGGACTTAATTATTTTCTTCCTTTTAAGTCTTCCTTTGACATCCAATAGTGCAATGACACATCAGTGTGGCTATGGAGTGTGTTAAAAAAAAACGTCTCCGTAGTAACTTCAGGATGTGGAGGACGTTGTCAGTTACGAAAATTGAACATCTAGCCTCCACGGCGAAGCTGTCCATACGCAATGTACGTAGCTCCCACGACGAAACTGTAAATAAAACACATTAACGAAGCTATATAAGCTGCTACCAGAAGAAGCTAAGCACAACCACCACACCGGTACTTACGACGCAACTACTAATGTAGCTACTTGCTTGCCTATGACAAGGCTACAGCAAAAAGTGCCAATTCTTTGTTCGATGCGTACGTGCAAAGTGTTGGAGTGGGTGGGATTTTCAACCTATGTAGAAAATATCTCGGAGTTGGATTGAGTATTTCTACATATAATAGAAATACCTCAATAGATTTGAATTGGATATTCCTACATGTTATAGGAATATGTCAATGGATTTAGATTTGGATTTGGTATTCATACATACAACAGGAATATGTCAATGAATTTGAATTTGGATTGGGTATTCCTATATATAATAGGAATACTAGTTGTGGGTTTGAGGCTATATATATTAGGTGTCTCCTAGCCCTAAAATATATCTCAAAAATATTAGAAAAGGAGGCAAGAGTGCTTTTACAACATTGGAGAGGAGAAAGAAGGATTAGAGGCTGTTTCAGAGAGGGAGATCAATTTGGGATATTTTTTATTGTCTTTTTTCTTCATGGTTGTAATATATTTTCTGTTCCAAAGAGTTATGGTAATCGGTTTGGATCGATGAAAAGTTTGTAAGGAGTCGGTGTATTTCTTATTCCATTAGTGGAGGCTTTTCAAGATTGGACTTCGATCGTTCCGTGGTTTTTTTCGCAAGAATTTTCCACGCCAAAAATCTCCGTATCTGCAATTTGTGTTTGGCATTTTTGGTTTGTGCATTTTTTGCTCGGTTCTTTCGCAGGTACTCTCTGGTTTGGGGAACAATTTTCGCACTTTCGTTCCAACAGGTGGTATCAGAGCCAGCTTCAAAGAGGTGTCAAGATTGACAGACAAACCAGGGAGGAGGGATGGACGCGAAGCCAGTGCGCATGGTAAACCTGAACGGTACCAACTATCATTATTGGCTGAACAAGATGAAGGTTTGCTATTTGTCAAGAAGCTGCATATTCCAGTATTTACGTCCGAGAAGCCTAGTGACAAATCCAAAAAGGACTGGAAGTTCGAGCATATACATGTGCGTGGATATATCAGGCAGTTCGTTGATGAGAACATGTACAATCACGTTGCTAATATTGAGCACGCGAAGACGCTGTGGGATAAGCTAGAATCTTTGTATGCGAAGAAGACCGGGGTAAATAAATTATTTCTGATCCGGATGATGATGGGTCTGCGGTACAAAGATGTGACGTCTATTATGGATCACTTGAGTGAGTTCCAGGATGTGGTGGACCAGCTATCCTCGATGGGAGTTAAGTTCGACGATGAAGTACATGGACTATGGATGCTGTGTATATTGGCAGACTCATGGGAAACCGTACGAGTGTCTATGATCACTTCTTCTTCGGAAGGCATGGTCAGTCTGGAGTTTGCCAAAAGTGGGGTACTGAATGAAGAGATGCGAAGACGTTCTCAGGGCACTTCATCCATATTTCACTGAGATGCGCTAGTTTCAGAGAGCCGCGGAAGGAGCAAGAGCAGGGGTCCAGATGGTGGCAGAGACAAGAGTAGGGACAAGTCCAAGGGTTGGTAAGAGGACTCAAAGTTTTACCATTGTGGCAAGAAGGGCCACATCAAACGGAACTGTTTCGCTTGGAAGAGAGAGAAGAATGGCGATAAGGGGAAGCAAAGTGAGAACAATACAGCGGCGACCTCAACACATAGAGGCGACGTA
Source organism: Iris macrosiphon (assembly GCA_036927795.1). Lineage (NCBI taxonomy): Eukaryota > Viridiplantae > Streptophyta > Magnoliopsida > Asparagales > Iridaceae > Iris > Iris macrosiphon. The sequence continues at coordinate 346,875,865 of JAYESA010000004.1, forward strand.
ATTATTGTAGGTGATGAGGTAGTTATGAACCTCGCCTGCAATGACAACTCTTGGCTGGTGGACTCAGGTGCTTCAGCGCACATATCTCACAATAGGGCACTATTTGCTACTAACACAACAGGCGACTGTGGAGTGTTAAAGATAGGCAACGAAGATGTGTCGAAAGCTGTTGCTATTGGACATGTGCATTTGAGGACGAAGACGGGTGCAGTTCTTGTTCTCAAAGATGTCCGTCATGTCCCTGATATCTGTTTTAACCTGGTGTCGGTTGGAAGGTTGGATGACGAGGGTTTCTTCAATCTCTTCGGGAATGATTAGTGGAAGCTTTCCAGACGTTTGATGGTGATGTCACGCCCCGATCTCCCGCAGAAAATTGGCCGTCCCCGCTGGGCGCGAATCACCGCACCAGCGCTCCCGCGGGACGATCGCTTCACCCATCTGGGGCGTGATGCCGCACGAGTGTAGGGAGCGCTGGCGAGGTGATTCGCGCCCAGCGGGGATGGCCGATTGCCTGCGGGAGATTGGGCCATGACAGGTGATTGCCAGAGGAAGCAAAAGCCCGGACTCTATTATATGGAAGGGAGCGCACATATGACACATGAGGTGAACGCGGCTACTGATGCGTCTACCGACTTGTGGCATAGGCGGCTCACCCAAATCAGCGAGAAGGGGATGAGCTACTTGGTGAACAGGAAGGTAATTTTGGGGCTAAAGTCTAAAAAGTTGGAGAGATGCACGCACTGTTTGGCGGGGAAGCAAAATATAATATCTTTTCAAAGTCACCAAAATTCGAGGAAGCCGACGTTGCTCGAGTTGATTCACTCGGATGTCTGTGGTCCTATGAAGGTAAAATCTATTGGTGGTGCTTCTTACTTTATAACTTTTATTGATGATTGTTCCAGGAAGGTTTGGGTCTATGCCTTAAAGACCAAGGATCAGGTGATGCCCACTTTCAAAGAGTTTTAGGCCTTTGTTGAAAGGGATACGGGCAAGGAGTTGCTATGTGTTTGGTCTGACAACGACGACGAGTAAATTGGTCCCTTTGATGCTTATTGCAGAGAAAAAGGAATACGACACCAGAAGACTCCGCCCAAGATACTTTAGCTCAATGGTATAGCGGAGTGCATGAATATGACGCTGATTGAGAGGCTACGGTGTTTGCTGTCATAAGCAAACTTACCGGGCAGCTATTGGGGTGATGCACTTTACACAGCTGTTTATGTTATTAATTTATCTGCTAGTGCTTCTTTGCAGGGTAATTTTTCTGACAAAGTATGGTATGACAAAGAGCCGACATATAATCACCTATGAGTGTTTGGTTGCAAGACCTTCGTACATGTACCAAAGGACGAGAGATCCAAACTTGGGCCGAAGATGAGACAATGCATCTTTGTCGGCTATGGTCGAGATGAGTTTGGCTATAGACTCTATGACCCAGTGGAAAAAATCTCTATAGAAGCAGGGACGTGTTATTCGTCGAGGATCAGGTCATGACCAACACTCAGGATTCCGAGATGCCTTTTGAGGCTGAGGAATTACATCAGTTAGAGTCATTTTGCGTCGAGCAGTTTCCAGAGGACATCACAGAGGATCCAGTTATGGGGGAGCCAGTACATGGAGTTGCTTCTAACCTTGATCATCAGCCTGCTAATAGTGGTTAGAGTAACCCTCAGGAGGATGAGCATACCGAGGAGGCAGTTCCTGAAGGGGAGGATGCTGTTGGTATACAGCTAGCACCAGTGGTTCCATTGAGGAGGAGCAACAGAGAGCGTCGACCATCTACGAGATACTCATCGGGTGAGTATGTGCTACTGACTGACGGAGGAGAGCTCGAAAGTTTTACAGAGTCTATGGAAGACGAACACAGGCTGGAGTGGATGGAGGCTATGCAGGAGGAGATGAGTTTCATACATGCCAACTCTACCTATGATCTGGTGCGGTTGCCAAATGGCAAGAAGGTTTTGAAAAATTGATGGGTGTTCAGAGTGAAGCAGACAGATGGTGCTACTCGCTCTCAATACAAAGTGAGGCTGGTAGTTAAAGGCTACAGTCAGCGGAAGGGCATGGATTACGATGAGATCTTTTTTTCAGTCGTCAAGCAGTCGTATATTCGGATGGTGCTAGCATTGGTAGCCTGTTTCGACTTGGAGGTCGAGCAGATGGACGTGAAGACGATATTCCTCCACGGTGATCTTGATGAGGAGTTTTACATGGAGCAGCCAGAGTGATTCTCTGAGAAGGGCAAGTCACACTTGGTGTGCCGGTTGAGGAAGAGCTTCTATGGTCTGAAGCAGGCTCCGAGGAAGTGGTACAGAAAGTTTGAGTCATTTATGGGGGAGCATGGTTATACACGGACGGCGTTGGATCACTGTGTATTTGTGAGGTACTTTGCCGAGAATGATTTTATCATTTTACTGCCATATATTGATGATATGCTTCTGGTGGGTCGGAATGCCATTAGGATAGCGGAGTAGATGCGCCAACTGGACGTGACATTCTCTATGAAGGTTTGGGCGCAAGGAAGACTATTCTTGGGATGTAGATCAGCCAAGAGAGAGAGAGAGAGAGAGAGTCCAAGTTTCTATACTTGTCCCAAAAGAAATACATCCACCGGGTACTTCAATATTTCAGGATGTACGGGTCAAAGAAAGTGAGTAACCCCCTTCCAGCTCACTTTAAGTTCACCGAGGAGCAGTGTCCATCTACCGAGGACGAGAAAGAAGATATGGAGCGGGTTCCATATGCCTCAGCTGTAGGGAGTCTCATGTATGTATGATGTGTTTGAGGTCAGACATCGCTCACGCAGTTGGCACAGTTAGCAGTTATACTTCCAATCATGGAAGGATATATTGGAGTGCATTCAAGTGGATTCTACGATATCTTTAGGGCACTATCGATTGGAGAATTTTTTTGGTAGTGACGAGCCGAAGCTGGTTGGGTTTACCGACGCTGATATGGTTAGAGATATAAACACGAGGCTATCAACTTCGAACTATGTGATGATGTTTGATGGTGGAGCAGTATCGTGGCAGTCGCGGTTACAGAATTGCCTTGTCAACGACAGAGAAAAAGTACATTATGACGATGGAGGCTTGCAAGGAGTTGCTGTAGATGAAGAAGCTGTTACAGGAAATAGGACTAAAGCAAGAGCAATACCCTTTGATTTGTGATAGCCATAGTATAATTTACCTTATGAAGAACCAGATATTTCATAGCCGATCCAAGCACATTGATACCCGATATCATCGGATACGGGATATAGTTGAAAAGAAGCAAGCGACGCTTGAGAAGGTTCATACGGATGACAACGGAGCAGACATGTTCACAAAGATTCTTCTAAGAAAAAAGTTTGGGTACTACAGGCGGATTGTCGGGATGACGACCCCCTCCACATAGTTGTGAATGAGGAGATTTGTTGGAGTAGGTGGGGTTTCCAACCTATGTGAAAAATACCCCAGAGTTGGATTAAGTATTCCTACATATAATATGAATACCTCAATAGATTTGAATTAGAAATTCCTACATATAATTGGAATATGTCAATGGATTTAGATTTGGATTGGATATTCCTACATATAATAGGAATATGTCAATGGATTTGGATTGGATATTCCTATATATAATATGAATACTAGTTGTGGGTTTGAGGTTATATATATTAGGTGTCTCCTAGCCCTAAAATATATCTCAAAAATATTGCAAATGGAGTCAAGAGTTCTTTTACAATATTGGAGAGGAGAAAGAAGGATTAGAGGCCATTTCGGAGAAGAAGATCAATTTGATGTATTTCTCATTGTCTTTTTTTTATGGTTTTAATCTATTTTTTCTGTTTCAAAGAGTTCTGATGATCTGTTTGAATCAGTGAAAAGTTTTTAAGGAGTCGGTGTATTTCTTATTCCAATAGTTGAGTCTTTTTAGGGTTGGACTCCGATCGTCCCGTATTTTTTCTCGTAAGGATTTTCTATGTCAAAAATTCTCGCGTCTACGATTTGTGTTTGGCTTTTTTGGTTTATGCGATTTTTGTTCGGTTCTCTCGCAGGTACTCTCTGGTTTGGGGAACAGTTTTTATGTTTTCATTCTCAACACAAAGTGCACAATCAAAATTTTATTTTGTGACTTTCGTCCTTGCTCATGTCAAGTTAGCTAGGCCTCTTTAGAGTTGAAGGATTTTGTTGAGTTATGGGAACTTATTTAGTCCCACATTGGATAGAAAGTAAGGAGGAGGCTAGCTCCTCCTATATATATATATACCCTCCCTTTGAGAAATAAATCAATTAAGTCTTTCTATATGGTATCAAAGCCAAAATTCTTAATATCTTTATCAACATAAAAAAATTTCCTCTCTTTTCTTCTTTTCCACCACCGTCCCTCTTCTCCGACGTCGACGTCCCCTTGGTGGGTGTTGTCGAACCTGCGGGAAGCACGGTACATCAACGTCCCCCTGTAGGTATTTTCGAACCCGCAGGAAGCAGGGTACGCTACTGTCGACCTAGTCCACGTCAGACGCTGGCGTAGGCGAGTTGTTCTTTAGATCGTAGATAATCAGAGATGAACTCTTATTTAATCCTCTAATTTTAATCTCAACGTAGGTTCTGAGATTATAGAGCATACTTCCTGGATAGTTTTACATAGATCTCTATCTCTAGCCTTTGTTCTGGCGAGTTCTACCTATCGTGTACCTCACCTGCTGCATGAACTTGGAGGTGTATAGATAGATGGAGAAAGTAGGCGCACAACCCGCATTTGATCTCCTCCCTATATTGAGTTTGCGATAAAAGCAAACTTTGGATATTGGAACACCTGTGACTAGTCCAGAGTTGAAGGAGATACTGGAGTGGGTGGTCAGGATATTTCAGGTCAAATTAGAGGATACCTCATCCAGTAGGGCTGCCGTGCCCACACCAGAACCATCGCAAGTGATGAAGAAGATAGATTTACTACACAATGACATCAAACTTGAGGGGACGAGAAACTACCTAAGTTGGTCTAGGAGGGCACTGTTGAACCTTCGGACAAGGGACTTGAAAAATTTGTGAAGGAAGAGTGAACTGAGCCAGAGGATAAGACGAGTGCTGAGTGGAGCACATAGAGTCACCTTAATTCTTTGGTGATTTCTTGGATGCTGACTTCCTTGTATCCATTCATAGCTGGGATGATGGAGTCAATCTACAGTGTAACTGATATTTGGAAGACATTGGCTGGGATATACTCTGGAACTGGAAGTGTCATGTTGATGATGGAAGTTGAGGAAAATATTAATGCTACCACACAAGGGAAGAAGACAGTACTCTAGTATGCAACAGAGCTACATCGTTTATGGGCGGACTTGGACCACTATGATCCGCTATCATTGCAAAACCCGACATATGTTCTCCTTGGAAAATAGTACCGTTAGCGTAGGCGTGTGGCTCATTTTCTCAAGGGTCTGAACCCACAGTTTAAGGCTAGGAGGGCAGCAATGTGTCATCTGCCATCTTTTCCATCCCTGGATGAGGCCGTTGCATCAATGGAGCAAGAGGAGATCAGACAGAAAGTGATAAAATATGAGACCTCACCCGCTTTCCGCTCAATATTGGTGATTTCTAGTGCTCCCATCAGCGATGACAAGGAGTGCTACAATTGCGGAAAAAATGGCACCTCAGCTACAACTTCCCTCAACCCCACAATTCTTGTCATGGCCGAGGAGGCAGAGGACGAAGATGTGGATGTGCAGGTCAATGAGGCAGGAGACATGGAGGCTGGGGAGTTGCTCATCTAGCTGTGCTAGAGGAGACCACTACTGATATGACTTGAGCCGAGATGACAGAGCTGGAGGAACTACTTCAGTTCAAGCTTCAGATTGAGTGTTCTAAGGGCAAGGGACAAGCCACTCAGGATCTGGCTGACACTACCTACCTTAATAACTTTACTGGTTACGCTGCTCATATGGGCAACATTATTCTGGTTCAGGCACTAGCATCCACTAAATCTCATACTGATTGGATCATAGACTCAGGTGCATCTAGGCATATCACAGGTGCATCTAGTGAGTTTGTATTATATTATTCGAGAAAACATATGCATCCCGAGATAGTTCAGACTGCTGATGGGATATCCCAACCCATCAGGGGTATGGCTTGGTCCATTGTACTTCATCTGTTACCTTGTCATCTGTCTTGCATGTTCCTTCATTTTCGGTCAACTTACTTTCTGTTAGTTATCTCATTGATCAATTGAATTGCACTATTCTTTTTGATTGGTATATGTTTTCTTTCCAGGAGAAGGCCACGGGGAAGAGGCTTGGGACTGGCATCATGCGTGATGGCCTTTGGTACATAGACAGGGAGACTGCAATGCTCGCTACTACTACTAGTGGAGGGCCCGAGACAGAAGCAATGCTTCAATATTGCAGTTTGGAACATTTATCTTTTGATAGTTTGAATAAGTTAGAACATGAGATAATGCATAAAGTAGACAAAAAAGTTTATTTTGTAATGCTTATGAACTTGGAAAGCATACACGTTCTACTTATAAAATGGTTGGTCTTCGAAGTCTTGATCCATTTACACTTGTTCATTCTGATGTTTGGGGACCATGTCCTACTACTTCCATCCGTGGATTCAGATGGTTTGTTACCTTCATTAATTGCTACTCGTGTATGACCTGGATCTACATGATGAAACAAAAATCTGATGTGTAAAAATATTTTTAAGACTTCTCGGCGTATGTGAAGACCCAGCTTGGAGTAAATATGAAGATTCTTTGAACAGATAATGGGACCGAGTACACCAACAAGAAGTTTGCTAATTTCATCTTTAGTCAGGGAATTCTTTATCAAACCACTTATCCAGACACTCCTGTTCAAAATAGGGTGGCTGAACGCAAGAACAGAAATCTACTAGAAGTGACATGTTCTTTGATACTGACAATGAATGTGCCGAAGTTCTTATGGAGTGAGGCTGTTATGAAAGTAGCTTATCTAATTAACATGATGCCGACAAGAGTATTACGGATGAAGACACCATGTGAGATGCTCTTGGACTCTAATATTTTTATTGTTCCACCGAAAGTGTTTGGCTGCAAATATTTTTTGCGAGATCACAGAATAATGGTGAGCAAGCAGGATCCACAAGAAGTTAAATATATCTTTGTGGGCTACTCATTAAGTCAAAAATAATACAAGTATTGGTGTTCCACTGAAAGAAGGCTGTTTGTCAGTATAGACGTGGCATTCCGGGAGTTTGAACCATTTTATGGTTAGAAGACAGAGTTAAGCTCCTTGTTCGAGGATGGCTCTACTAATGCTAGTAGAGAGGAGATAATTAGAGTGACATCATTGTTGGTATGATTCTACGTCCTTTTGAGTCCCCGAGGAGTGATGGTGTCTTAGAAGGAGCCAACAGTCAGGGGGAGCTGAGAGTATATAGGGAGCATGAGCATTATGAGCTTCCTCCTTCTGTGCTTAGGCCAGTACCTACAAATGCTGATATTCCAAGTTCCTATTCTCCAGTACCTTCTTCAGCCCATCCACCTGAGTCACCTGGTAAAAATTTCTCATCTGATGCTTGTAATAATCATGTCTTGCTTCGTGGAACTTCTAGAGTTAATGCTATAAAACATCTTGCTAAGTTTGGCAGTTGGGATACTGATATTGCACATTATATTTCATATGCATCCACTCTACCTGCATATAAGTTCTTTCTTGCATCATTAGATTCAGTGCTTGTACCTAACAATTGGCATGTAGCTAAGCAAGATCATTGGTGATTCAGTGCCATGCAGGAGGAACTTGAGGCCTTGAAGAAGAACGACACATGTGAGCTGGTACCACTGCCAGCTGGGAAGCGTGTTGTTGGATGTAAATGGATTTATAATGTTAAGCAGATTCTAGAGGAAAAAATTGACAGGTACAAGGCCATATTTGTTGCTAAAGGCTATAGCCAAACTTATGGTATTGACTATGACAAGACATTTGCTCCACTAGCAAAGATGAGCACTGTGTGAGTATTGGTGTCATGTGCTGCCAACTTTAATTGGAACTACACCAGCTAGATGTTAAGAACGTATTTTTGCATGGGGATCTCTTGGAGGAGGTGTATATGGAGATTCCACCAGGCTTTGCTAATTCACAATCAACGGGAAAGATATGCAAATTGAAGAAGTCTTTGTATGGGCTAAAGCAGTCTTCGAGAGCATGGTATAATAGATTCAGGCTTACAGTCTGTGGTATAGAGTATATGTAGTGCAATAGAGATCATACTGTGTTTTACAGGCACTCCAAGTCTTGTATCACTGTTCTTACAGTCTATGTTGATGATATTGTAATTTCTGGAGACGATACTGAAAAGATCCTACGGCTAAAGAAAAGACTTGGAGACACTACCAAATATTGTCCGAATAGCGACGCTTTTAGCTACATTATTATAAAATATCGCTAATTTTTTTTAATTTAGCGATGTTAATTTATAACGTCGCTGGTAGTCACTAATAGCGACGTTTAGCGTCATTCAGCGACATGTTTTAGTAAAATGGAAATCGATGTCGATGGAGCACCGCTAAACGTTGCTAATATTTTAATTATAACGATGTTTATTTATTCAAATCACGGTATATTAATATATTAACGAAGTTTCGCGACGTCTATTTAGGACGTCGCTATATTATTTTATATAGGGTTCATAATTTCATTTCCCCCATTCTCTTGATCCAATCCCCAAAATTTTAAACCCCCTCCCTCTGGCGAAGTCCCCCCCCTCGGGCGTCCTCCTCTATTCGGTGAAGCCTCCTCCCTCCGGTGAAGTCCCCCCCCTCGGGCGTCCTCCTCCCTCCGGCGAAACCCCCCTCTCGCGCGGCTCCTCTCCTCCATCGTGTCTGCTCCCTTCCTCGTCCTCTCCTCCCTCCGGCGTGGTCCTCCTTTCCTCTTTCTTCCGGCACGTCTCCTCCCCTCCGGTGAGACTTCTCCCCTCTGATGCGGTCCCCTCCGTCGACCCCTCTCTCATGCTCTCTTCCTTCCCTCCTCCCCGCTCGGTAAACCCTAACCCTGACCCAAAAATAACTAGGACACACACAGGGACACACACACACACATACACACACACACACACACACACACACATGGACACAGACACACACAGGGACACAAACACACACACACAGATACATGAACACCCATACAGGGACACAAACATGCACTTCAGTTATGGATGGGTAAGAAAATAAATGAATTCATGATGACATGACACACACGGGCACACACAATCAACATGGTCATTAAATATATGTATTGTATGATAGATTAAATAGCTAGGAATCTAGATTTTATGTGTCATTTGGATTCAAATCCATCTTGTTATCAGATTATCTTTAGACTTTTTTTGACGTAAAATTACGATTGTTTTTATTATACCTAGTTAGCATAATAATCTTTTCGATTGGTTACATGTGATAGATAAGTTTAAAATTTTTGGTATCGAAAATAAATTAATTATGATTATTTTTATTATTCCTATGAGTATCGGTATTGGTGGTGTCGATTGTATTGATGGTTTCTGATTGGAGTATAGAATTTTTTGTTATCAAAAGACAATTAATTATTAATAAATTATTGATATTTTGTAAAATATATTTTATACATTTAGGTTATACCATTGTGATCATTTTATTCCTAATAGTTGTGTCCGAGCGACGTTTTTAGCGACTCCAATACCAAACATGGGTGGAACTCGGACACACACACACACACACACACACACACACACACACACACACACACACACACACACACACACACACACTAACCTACCCTATATATCAGTGAGTTTGTTGTGTGTGGAATTGGATTGGGGTTAGTATTAAGTATTGTATTTGTGGGTGTGACTTGAGATTGAATACGTGACATCACGCATATCCTTTATTAGTGTTCACATGTGTATCCATCTTTGCATCCAATAGGATAATATACTTGAACGATGTCTATTCATCTTTTCAGAAGTATCTAGAAATAAATCTGAATTACTACCTACGTCATCGTTCGTGGATGTACAACCGTCATTCTGATGATATGTGCGGTGTGTGGGATAAATTCATACAGGGGGTAAAATAGTTCCTGCAGTTTGCCAAGACATTCCCTCAGTACATGGACGATACCAAAATAAAGTGTCCGTGTGTGAGATATCGTAACTTGAAATATCACTCAGAAGTGGATGTGACATATCATTTATACTTAAAATTTTTTATGCCGAATTACTATCAGTGAATCTCATACGAAGTACTTGTGTCTTTAGCATCGGAGCCGGAGCCTTATGTGGAGCCGTATATAGGTGTCCACGACCAAGCTGATTACGACGATGGTGCGTGAACATGGTTTTCGATGCTGTCAAGCCTAGTTTTGATCCGGACAATCATGATGCAGCTGAGGAGGCACCGTATGCCGATGCTGCAAAGTTTATGGAGTTACTGGAAAATGTAAGTACTTTATTATATCCTGGTTGTGAGAATCATTCACCATTGGAGGTTGTTATAAGACTGTTTAGCATCAAGTCCAATTTTAACATATCGCAAGAATGCTATAACCGACTGATGGAGGTGATTATAGAGATCTTTCCGGAGGGTGGTAAGTTATAATAAGACTTCTACCGATCCAAGATCAAGGTTGAAAAATAGACAAGCGTGATCTTGTGGATATAAACTATCGGCGTCGATATCAAGGCTATGAACCATTTGTCCTATCAAGTCAGGCTCAGCTCGTGTACTTCACAACTTATCCTAAATGGGGATCAACGAGGTCGAACTGGTGGACAATATGCTAGACGAAAGCTAGAAATACCTTTGACGTTAACAAAATAGCTTATCAGGAGGATAAGCTATCTATTGTAACAAATATTGTAGATGTGGACTCAACGAAAGTTTCTCATTATACGTCTAATCGTGTTGAAGAGGTAGAATTATCCGAAGAGAAAGACGAAGTAGATGAAAGTGAAGATGAGGAGGAAGAGGAAGAGGAAGAGGAGGACGAGGAAAACGAAGAAGATAAATTTTTAGAAGAGGATTGAAAATATAATGAATCCATTTAGAACTCTAGCCATGTACTGTATTTTTAATGTAGAATATAACATCTATTTTAACTGTATTAATACATATATTTATATTTGTTATCAATTATATTATTTGTTTCCATCTATCTTAGCAGATGACACCCATGACCCGAGCATGTGTACATCGCTTGAGAGAGACACCTCCTACTGTTAAGGAGGAAGTGACTGTTAAGGAGGAAGTGGTAACTCCTACTGTTAAGGAGGAAGTGGTACCTCCTATTGTTGGACAGGTACCAGCTCAGAGAGGGAGTTCCAGTCACCCAGCACCTATAGGAAAAATTTATCACCTAGATGTTGGTTATGCGAAGTATCTGAGGGACTGGGTCCTGTCCTAGCATTTTGGATTTCCTTGAGAGTTTAAGAAATTGGATAAGACTTATGGTGTGACTGTGATACTTTTATTGTGCTTATTGTGTTATTGTGATACTTTTATATTATGCTTATTGTGTGACTGTGATACTTTTATTTTATGCTTATTGTGTGACTGTGATATTTCATATACTTTTATGATATTTCGTACCCAAAAAATTCAACAGAGGTTGCTTCGGGTCTGTCTATTTTTATGAAATATTATAAGTGTGATCATATGTTATTATCAGGTATGACAGGACGACGAGGATCATATGTAGGTAGATCCTCTAGACGGAGAGCTCCTCCGGTAATAGCTACTGGTTCCGGATCTTCGTCGTGGAGTGCTTCAGTGTACCGACCAGTCACATCTCCGACTCCGTCAACGGTACGTGACAGTACTCCTGAGACTAGTAGTTCTATGCCTGAGACTACTCTCCCGTCCATCCTTCCTCCTGCTGATGGCACTATGGAGACAGGGGAGCAAATGGAGGAGGTCGAGTCAACTCCGTCTGCGCATGATCAGAGAGATCCTCCATGTGCGCCTCCGGGTGAGACGAGGATGGAGATTTGGTGGGACGGGCCTAGCAAGTAAGTTAAAAAGTTAATATTTTCTAAATAATTATATCTATATATTCATGAATTTAATTATCATTGTATAAATATTGTCCCTCAGCGATACATAGAGCACTGGGGCATTTTCTGAAGAAGAACTATGGTAGGCCTTGGATCAACTACTCAGATGCTCCTGAAGATAGGAATGCATTTTGGTTTACCCACTTCAAGGTAAAAATCTATTTACTTTTAATATCAATAATTATTTATGCATATTATGTAACTCTCTATTTAACTTCTTGTAGAAAACTTATTTCTATCCATCACACTGTGCTGAGAAGATCGAGTAGCAGTTTTCTGCCGTTGCCGCCAAGCTGATCTGTGATGCGATCAAAGACCAGAAGGTCCATGATTCCGACGGAGAACCGATCCACTGTTGGATCACGCCTGAGCAGTGGACTACGATGAAGGTGAGATTCGATGAACCCAAGTACAAATAACGGTCGGAGAAGGCAAAGACGACTAGGTCGAAGGCATAAAAGTGGTGTGGTGGCTCGATTCCCATGACGAAATATTTTCGTCGTCTGATATGTATTATATTAAATATATATTATTTTAATGCAAGTAGGATAAGATATTTAACTTTAATAACAAATAATATAATTTTTAATAGGTACAGAGGGGTGAGGATGCCAACATGGTGGCAGTCTTCCTAGCCACTCATCGAAAGGACGAAAAGCTCATCGATGAGAAGGCCACGTAGACCTATGTACGCTTTACTAACATGTGTTAGTTTTAATATAACTTAAAAAATATAAATATATATATATCTATATAGTTAGTAATAAGTAACTTAGACGTTAGCAACCACTTTTCTAGGATGAGTATCTTAAACTATGTGAGCGGACGACTGCTAGTGCACCTACAGAGGGAGGAGCTGGTAATTCCTCGCAGCCCTCTACAGCTCCGTCGACGGACGAGCTCTGAATGACCGCCGTTGGCGGTCTTCAGAGGGGTACGTACTTTGGTATAGGATCTTACGACGCCTATCTTGCGACGTAGTCATTCAGGGCGCCCTCTATCTTTGTGCATTCTTCGCAGCCTTCGCAGGCGTCGGGACAAGCCTAGGAGAGCGTTGACCATCAAATTACTGTCCCGCGCGACGAGTTGTTACGGAGTATTATGGAGCGGCGATAGTCTGCACCACAGACAGACGATGCGACGATCACCGCACGTTTTGATTCGCTCGAGCATAGCCTTATGGAGCTCAAGACTCTGAGCCATACGACAGAGCACAACCTTATGGAGCTCAGGACTATAGGCCAGACGACAGAGCGCAGCTTGGTGACTTTGGTCGCATCTACGGATCGCAGACAGATGGAGCTGGATGGGTCGCATACGACCATGAACGACTCAATTACGAGGATCCATGCGGCACATTATTTGTTGTGCCGATCGGTGGCGGCGAACACTTCGAGGGTGATATCTGCCATAGATTCATACAATGCTCGACTGCTAGCATTTAAGTAGATACGTCCTCCTGGTCTGCCGACATCGACACTGCCTCCATCACTGCCTCCTCTATCATCATCGATGACGCTTTCACATGAGCAGTATGAGTTCCTTTCATCCCAGATGCCCGACGGTGCTCCTCATGATCTGTAGTAGTCCTTGTTTGGACAGATTTTAGTGTTTTTGTGTGTATTGGCCCATTCTTTGGTCTTTGATGTATTTATTTCTTACTTTTTATTACATTTTGAGACGCATGTGACACTTATTTTAAATTAATTTAACTATTTATTGGGACATATTTAGTGTAATGTAACTTTGTAGATTTCTTTCTATGTGAGTTTAGTTTATTATTCATAATAACTGTACACCAAATTTTTTCGGTGTTGAGAGTTCTACCGAAGGGGTCGGCTAACCCAAGAAATTCAACGGAGGGTTGCTCCGGGTGTATTTATATAAACTGTGATTTTAAAATACCAGGTAGAGTTTTGTTGGAAAATATTTTACAAACTGCATTCTATTTTTTATTTTATTTTTAAATTTAGCGACGTGTTGCGACGTTCCGCGACGTACATTTACGTCGCTAAAAAGTATCAGAACGTCGCTAGTATGTCGCTAAACGTTGCTAACATGCTGACATGGCAAAATTTGCCATTTCAACATTGTTGTAGCAAAATGTCGCTTATAATGTCGCTAATGCAGCAAAATTTTGCAACCAAATATTACGTCGTCATTTAACGACGACACTTCGCTAATCGTCGTATATTCTACGATGTCACTTCGTCGCAAATATATGTCGCTACAGCATGACTAGCAAAACTTTTGTTGTAAGCGACCATGTGTAGAAGCATAAAAATACTACAGGCCGCATAGAGCGCATGCTGCATAAAACATGATAGATAAGGCCAGACGAAAGCCGCATAATAGCCTTCATGCGGCCAAACCGACCAAGTAGCAAGAGGCCGCATAAAGGATCCTCGACACACTCTCCAATGCTTGACAAAAAAAGGCCTGACGGACTCGAGACTCATAAAGAGGCGGCAGACAAAAAGACAAAGAGTCACATCCAATAATTAATGACCTCGACAGACGAGCCGTGCCTCGTATCCTACCTATATGGCTTCAACATTATGCGGCTTCGATGATATGCGACCTTAGTGAGATGAAAGCTCATATATGGCCATGATATATATGCGGCCAGAGCACACATGCGGCCTCGACTCTAAGCGTCCTCATCCTCAGGAAGCCAAAGTGTCCATCAGTCCAAAGGCGAACGAGAGCACATATGCGGACAGAGTGTCCATTCGACCAAGGCCCAAGCGAGAGCACGTATGCGGCTACAAGATCTATGTGGCCTCACTATTTTACGGCCAAGTTGTTATGCGACCTCTAGCTCCCAAGATCTTTTCGTTACAACTGCAGAGATTATCGCACAGTTGGTGCTGACTACGTGTCCAGCTGACCAAGTCACGCCCACAACGGGTTGATAACAATCTCGAGATCTCGTCAACAACATATCTGAATGTAACTCATGTGGCAGCTTCTTTGTGACATGCGTCCACAATTACAACCGTATGCTGTTGAAGTAGCCCTATACGGCCACCAAGCAGAAGCATATACGGCATCCATAGCACGTCCATAGGGCGGCTATAAATAGCAAGGTACCACACCCATACAAAGGGATGGCTAGCTATCTGTGAACCTACACTCAAGCGAGAGAGAAGAGCTTCTGCATCGGATCGTCCACGGAGTAAAGAGAGTTGCTACACTCCTAACACTCCATCGTCACCTCCCCAAAAAATAAATTTGTACTAAGATTTTCTTCTAGGACTTCTCTATAATTTCTTTAGTTTGTTAATCAAATCAAATTCATTTAGTTCTCCTTTTGATTTAATGGCAAACAAGATGGCGACTCTGCTGGGGACATCATTCTCTTCTGATGAGAAGTTGGTGACGCAGTCCGATGCAGCCAAGCTCGGCTTAACGCAAAAGATGATGGTAATTCACATCGACCAGTAAGCGTTCGAGAAAATGCTCTCGGAAGGAAGTTCTAGTCCTTCGCCAAGGCTATCCAAGCCCAAGAAGACCCGTAGGATGTGGGTAGAAATGGCCACAACGTCTCGGCCAACTGCGGAGCATACACTTCCTGCCTCACTTTGTTGTCGATGGTTGTCGTCAGGCGAACACCCAGGACGTCCACGTCTATGTGGCATCCTCGTATGACGCTGAAACTGCTCAGCACATAGAATCTAGCAGAGGAAAGCACTAGGATGCCAGACGTTCTAGTGTTGAGGCAGGTGCTATGCGGCCAAAAAGGAGGCCGCATAAGACTGACCGTGCGGCACCAGATCACAGCCACAGGTAGACGACCGCATGCGGACCTGACAGCAACAAAACTTTTGTTTTCGATCGTATCTCATGCGGCAGATCCTATGCGGCTCACTGAGAATGGGAAAAGCCTAAACTTGGACTCTTTGTATTATGCGCCTGCATGTGCTAAGTCAAGGAAGCCCGGGGTAGTACGAGCTTGTCAGGCTCAAGCAACTATCCAGTTAGCTAATCGTCAGTTGGCACAGTTAACCATTACACGGGCCCCTGATGGTAAGCTATATAAGACTGCCTCGTGCATCCAGCCCGCAACGGCAAATGGATAGCGTCGGTCTCAAAAGTCTTTCACTGACGATTTGAGGAAAGTTCTTGTACATACCCAGCATGAGGAAGAAAATACAACACCTACGTACCTGTGCGCTCGGTCCTTTCGGACCCACAAAAAGGGTACAAAGGTTGAACAACCCTTGCTTGACTTGCGTAATATGATCAATCACAAGCACAAGACGAGGGAAACAAGTATGGTATATGAAATATTCTCTCCAGGACATCACTGTGCCAAGATCATTATCAATTGCTGCTGCAACAAAGTGGCAACACCCACAAGCAGGCAGTCGGCCTTCCAGCGACTGCACCAGAAAGCACCTATCCGACAATACCTCGGAGATCAGGTGCAAGTACCAGAGGAGGAGGAGCTGCCCTTCACCTCATAATACTCGACTCGGAAGCTTTTCGTCACCAAGGGAGAAAAGAAGTCGGGTACCTCCAGTCCGTCCCTCTCTACTAGTGCGCTGCAAAGGCAACTACCAGGAGGACCAGCAGCGGGACTTGAAGAAGGTATTTTTCAGTGCAACCGCTCAAAGAAGGAGCTTCCAGCCGCTGGGGGTAGTTCTTCCTCAGAACTACTGGGGGTTGCGGAAGCTGGGGGTGGTAATCCCCCGGATCTATACAACAATCCGACTTTCCGAGGAGCTAGCGATTCTCAAGGAATAAACTCCGGGGGTAGCCACTATCACCAAGGAGACACAACCTCCTACGCTGGGGGTAGTGTTCCATCAGAGTCCGAACAGGATGCAGCACTACCAGATCTCTCCGACGACTATTTACTGCAAGTGTCCGAGGCAAAAAGTGATACGTCAACCGTCCCTTCATACTCGCCTCATATATGGAAGAGAAAGACCATGAAGGCTCCAGTGACCGGTAGTAGAGCCTCGAAACCCTCGAGGCCATGATGCAAACTATGAGCGAGTCAATGCAAGATTTGACCCAAGCAGTGCTAGACGTCAAGGCGACTGTAGCCTCCCAACCCCCAAGGGCTCAGGTCAAGACCCTGGAACTATTGCAGATTCAAATGCAATCACTCCCTCCGTTGGCGGCTGTCATGCTATACCAGGGTCATTTTCTCTTCCCGTGACAGATGAAGCTTGGAAAGCGATGAAGGAGGTTCGAGAACTCCGAGCCCGCATAGATTCCATGAGCAATCGGGACTAACTCCGTGATCTCAGAGTGCGGCAGCCATATCCGCTGGAATGGAGGGATATACCATATCCTCCTAAGTACAAACCCTTCAATATTGACAAATTTGACGGGAAGTCCTTCCCCCGCCGGTATATGAGCTACTTCGAAACTGCGACATGGCATCTACCCGCAACGATGCTATCCTCACTAGGATCTTCGTTGGGGCATTATCCGGGGTGGCCTTCAACTGGTTTTGCAGTCTCTAAGATAACTGTATCTCATCATTCGATGACCTTAAGAGTCTTTTTCTCCAAAGATTCTATGAGGCGGGAAGTGACATGACTATGTCCTCACTGATGGACGTTGCCCAGGGAGAAAAGAAACTAGCACAAAATTATGTCGAACGGTTCCGACAAGATGCGCTGAGGCTGCCTCCTGGCAATCTCGAGACGACGCTGATGGAGATGTGCCGGAGAAACCTACTTCTGATAGTCATCCTCTGGATGGGTGATAGTCAGCTTAAAGACTGGACAACGTTCATTATAAACGCTATCGACACCAAGAAGAAGGTCAATGATGCCCGACTCTTGGGCATATAGATCTATGTTGCTGATGATAAGGGGATACGTCCCAACAACAACAACGACGGCAACAACAGCCGCGACAAAAATGGAAAACATGCCTTGGTCGCCAACTTAACCAAGAAGCCGGAGCAAAAGTAGGCGGAAGCTCCAAAACCAAATGACACATACTCGTTCGAGGATGATGATGTCATGCCCATCTTCGACATGCTGATGAAGGGAGAAAAACTTTGGCTTTCCGTCGTCACACGCCAGTCAGAAGCGGCAGGCTTAAATAACCCAAAGTATTGCCACTTCCACCGCTACGTCCACCACCCGACGCGGGACTGCTACACCTTCAAGCGGTACATCTAGCGTTTGATCGATACTAAGGCCCTCTTTTTGGACTTCGATGATGTAACAATTGTCGCTAACATGGTCTCCCTCCAGTTCGAGAACTTTCCGGCAATAAAGGCCCAGGACGGAGTCATACCAGTCCCGAGGAAAATAATGGAGGTAGTCAATCTTCCACCAGCTAGCGATAAGCAGCCGGGCTGACACCTCTCACTACACCTTAGGGCAAAATCATGTTGGTCCACCTGGATCTTTTTCCAGACTTGATGCAGCTGTAGAAGCATGAAAAAAATGCTTGGAAGATCTACGCAGCATCTTGATACAGAGCAGCATAAGCAGAGGCCTTCAAGAGCCATCCAGCGTAAAACAGGGTTCTTCATCGCCTCCATGACGTAAAATCCAGCCGCTCACAAAGCAGCGTTAAAGCGTACGAGGAACGCTTCGTATTCCCGAAAAGAAACTGTCCAGTCACGCAGTAAATCTGACCTCTGACTCCTGACAAAAAGTGCTGCACAGCTACTCAAACGACGGCTGGGAACGGGGCAGACCCCTCGGGACGCGCTCCATAGTATGATGGCGGATCTCAGCATTTAATACAGAGGATTTGGGTAAAATATCACCAAACCGGCGCTTACTAAAATCTTCCGGCATAAATCGCTCTTTCGCGTGTAAAGAGAACACGCTGCCTTGTTTTACACAGGCAAACATGGGCTGTTTTACGCTCCGCAGAAGACAAACCGCCTGCCACGTCAAAAGCTGCGCTTCGTACAGGGCTCGAGGCACGTCTCTCCGCCAAAAGCACACAGAGCGGTGACAGTGTCCCCTCAAGGCACGTCCCTCCGTCAAAACGCACAGAGCGATGACAGTGTCCCCTCAAGGCACGTCCCTCCGTCAAAACGCACAGAGTGGTGACAGTTTTCCCTCAAGGCACGTCTCCGCATTTAATGCACAGGATGATGGCAAATCTCTGCCAAAGATTTGATCTCCAAAAGCCGTAATTCCGGCTAAAGACGTCCACATCAGCACCCTGGCATGGTACGCAGCGGCTTCTACGCCCATTCAGGATCTGTGCTCCTACGGCTTCCGTGCCCCCTCAGTCTCTACGACTGCTCGGCTTCCACGCCTACTCGGCTTCTATGCCTGTTCGGCTTCTATGCCTACTCGGCTTCTATGCCTGTTCGGCTTTTATGCCTGCTCGGCTTCCACGCCTACTCGGCTTCTATGCCTGTTCGGCTTCTATGCCTGCTCGGCTTCCATGCTTGCTCGGCTTCTATGCCATGGTGACGGACATTTGGCTTCTACGCCAACCCCTTCTACACAATGGATACCTACCTACGTGGCTTTTACGCTGTGATCTTAGTAGCAATTGTACGCGTTGTGTCCCCTTAGTTGGACCCGCGTCACCCGCTCATTCAAAAGATCATCTATACGTAGGCATTGGTTGCTTTAACCGTTGTGTAATAGGGTGCTGTACTTTCCACTCCTCGGTTGCTACACCAACGGAGTGGTCACTGTCACCAAAGACTCTAAAAATAGAGGCCCCTATCAATGGGGAACAAGGTCGGAAAAATTGGTCAAGAAACCGATATCAGATCCAAGGTCGACAATTTGGAAGATCGAACAAGGTCACCGAACCGGAGATCAGGAGACAGAGAGAGAGAGAAAGAAGAATACAGAGCTCAGGCAAGGAATAGGGAGCGACGACCTTCAGCATCGCGCATCCACCCTCCTTCGCAACCTCCGAAGCTGCATCCTGTCTTCCACGACACTTCTTCAACATCGTGTAGTCCAAGGGCTAAAGTGATCGACCGCAGATTAGACACCTATAGCAATTTATACCCAGATTAAATAAATTATACTCCCGCATCCTCGTATAGGATCGAATTGTACAAGTTTATTTGTAAACCAAAGGGCACGGGTCTCGTATAAACCCTGTCATTGAAATACACTTTCATTCTTTCGTTTAATACCACAAACAAGATGGCGACTCTGCTGGGGACATCCTTCTCTTCTGACGAGGAAGTAATTGCTCAACAAGATACGGTACCTGTAGGAACCGTGAAGAAGACACTGGTCGTTCATTTCGACCAGTCTGCCTACGAAGACATGCTTCAGAGTGGGGGTAGCTCTCACTCTCTCTCCGTCCAAGACAACAGGAAGCTACGCAAAGTGTGGATGCCCAAGACATCCTCCGCCATTCCTGTGGACTCTCCGATCTCTCCGATCTCTCCGACCAATGAGGTGGTAGCATCGCTCCCTCCGTGCCCCGCACGTAAAATTCAGTCTCCCGCTACGCGCGGTACAGACAAAACTTCTGGTAAAGCCTCAGCGCTAACCCAGGAGTATCCACTGCGCTATACGCGTAGAAATCAGTCTCCCGCTACGCGCGGTACAGACAAAACTTCTGGTAAAGCCTCAGCGCTAACCCAGGAGTATCCACTGCGCTATACGTGCAGAAACCAGTCTTCCGCTACGCGCGGTACAGACAAAACCTCTGATGGTGCCTCAACGCCAAATCAGAAGTACAGATCACGCTCCAGGCACAGGACGACATCTGACCTCTACGGTGGACCAGATGAGCGCCGTGATCTCCGCAAGAGGAAGCAAGCAGGCGAGTACTCAACTCCTCGGCCGTTACACCAGCGAAGAAGCAATCTGCCTATCCTCCGGATTACGCGGGAAGACGACGGTCGACTGAACACCTCTTCAGCTTTACGCCTGTCTGAGCGAATCTCCAAATCACGCCTGGGTAAGCCCCACGACGCAAAACAAGCTCAAATTGCTACTCCTGACCTACGCGAATGCCTAGTCCAGAAGCGTAGGGAGAGGGGACCTTCCGACATGTCTATTACGCCCCCTAGGGAACAATGTTGTAATAGTCATAAGATTGTGATTGACTGCTACTGTTCTAAAGCAAAACGATCGGTCTTCGACCGATTGAACTACTCTCAATCTTTTCCGGAAGAGGAGCACGCGTATGCGTCCGTGAACATGGCTTCACACATACCTAGAAGAGGGTCGAGCTCAAAGCGTCTTTCCTCTGGACCTCCGAGCCAGAGAAAATTCGAAGACCTCCTCAGGAACGCTGAAGCCGGGGTATTCCAAAACACCCGTGCAAGGTCACAGCAACCAGCTCCGTACTCGTCTGATTCCGACGCTGGGGGTCGCCAATCTCCCAAATCAGATGCCGAGAGTATAGAGTCGACTTCTGCAGTGACCTATACTTACCCTTCGACGACGCCCAGAGAAATGGGAGCTTACGCCATCGAAGACGAACGTGAGGGAGCGTCTCCATCAGGAGACGCAGAACAACGCATCACTGACCTGGAGACATCGCTGAAACAAATGCAATCCGTAATAGAGAATATGCACCAGATGATGCTAACTCAGCACGCAACTGCCATGGCTCAAGCATCGGTTCTGCCAACTCAGATACATGTGGGGGTGGACTTGCCACCATCCGGCCCAAGCCAAGAACCTGCTCTAGATCAAGAGTCAGCAGTTCCTCCGCTTCCAACAGAAAATCCGATACAGGCGGTCCGGGAGTTGAAAGCCCAGTTCGATGCCTTGAAGCACAAAGATCAGCTCAAGAAACTGGGAATCAACCAGCCATACCCAGCTATCTGGGAAGAGGTCCCTTTTCCTCCAAAATACAAACCTCAGGCGATGGCTCTGTTCGAGGGAAAAACATCACCAAGCCAATACATGAACTATTTCAGTATGATGACGGTGCTGCTATAAGGGAACGATGCCCTCCTCACTCGGGTGTTCAAAGGCTGCCTCTCAGGAGTAGCCTATCAGTGGTACCGTAGCTTGGCGGACAACTGTATTACTTCCTTCGAGGATTTCAAAGTTCTATTCTTCACACGATTCTACGAGAGAGGAATGGACATGTCTATGTCCTCTCTCATCGAAGTCAAGCAGAAGGAAAAGGAAGACGTTCGCATCTTCATCGAACGCTTTCGTCAGGCCACCTTACAAATGCCTCCAGGAGTTCCAGACTCAGCATTGGTGGACATTTGCAAGAAGAACCTCCTTCCTGTGGTCTCGGTGTTCACAGGACCATATCAGTTCCATGATTGGCCCTCGTTCATCCTCTCGGCGGTAGCAGCCGAAGACAACAGTCGCAAGGCGCGCGACAATGGCATCATGATCTCCGCCTCTGACAGAAGCAAGAGGTTATCCCCTGGCAGCGACCATCATCGTGGTCCCAAAGGGAAGAAAGCACTAGCAATCAACACGGCCAAGCCAAAGATTGCGACGACCGCCCAAGCGAAACCAGGGGCTCCGAGGCCCGTCGAAGTCTACTCTTTCGACGACGATGATATCCCGAGTATCTTCGAATGTCTCGTCAAAAGTGGCAAGATCACCCTCCCAGAACTAAGGCGGCCCCAGGAGGTCGGCAATACTGACGACCCAAAATGCTGCATCTTCCACAGATACGTGCACCACCCGACAAAGGCGTGCTATGTGCTAAAAAGGAAGATCCAGGGGTTGATCGATGCTAAGGCCATCACTCTGCACAATACCGAGAAAACGGTCACGGCCAACATGATCTCTCTGCAGTTTGGCAATTTGCCTCCCCAAAAGGTCCTTGATGGTGTTACACCCATCTCCCGGGCAACGATGAACCTCGTTAACCTTCCCCCTGCTAGGGATCAAGGTCACAACCTGGTGCCCCTAACTATCCGACGGGGCGAGATTATGTGGGTTCACCAAGATTTGGTGTCAGATCTAGAGGAGGAGACCAAGGCAACCAGGGCTACCCCTAAGAAGAATCCCAAATACAGATCATGCTACATGGTCACAACTTCTTCTATATCAGACGGAGACGAGGTACTTGTCGCAACCCGTTCAGGGAGGGCCTACCTCGACAATGACGGAGCAAATCAGGAAGGTGCGCCGTCTAACGCTCCAGCTACCAAACCGTCAGAGCAAGATCCCGTAGTGCCAAGCATCAGCTCTGCGAAACCTACTCCGGCGGAAAAGGCAAAACAGAAAGAAGTACGCTTCGACAAACCTATGAAAAATATTCCGAGCAAAGGTTTAGAGAAACCGTACAAATTTGACATTCTGGCCCAACTGGCCAATACGTCAGCCAGGTTATCCATCTTCGAGCTACTCAGGCTCTCCCCCGACACTCGTCTAGCCCTGAGTGAAGCACTGATGCAGGCGGAAGTATACTTGACCCAGCTCAAGTACCCCGACGAGGAACTAGTGGCATGTCCTCAATGCCACAGCGTGATGGAGGTGGTCCCGAATATCACTTTCACTCAAGACGACATGCTATTAAAACATAATAGGCATGACAGGCCCCTCTATTACACCGGGTACGTCGGTTCCATAGAGGTCGACCGGATTCACATAGATCCAGGATCGTCGATCAGCATCATCCCTCGCAGTCTGCTTGGGCCACTGAGAATTCCTACCAGCGAGCTGGCTTACACTACCACTACAATCGTGGGTTTCAACGCCGGAAGGAGTAAACCATTAGGGAAGATTCGCTTGAGAGTCCAGATCGGCAACCTTAGATCAGTGGCCACATGTTACGTCATCGATTCAGAGGTATCCTACAACATTTTGCTGGGAAAACCATGGATCCACGACCATAACATCGTTCCTTCAACCCTACATCAATGCCTTAAATATGTAGACGCACAAGGAACCGTACAAACGGAGGTGGCTGACCTAAACCCGTTTAAAGGAGTAGAATCCTACTATTCCGATGCCGTGTTGTATTCCTATGACCACACGGAAGAAGCGCCAGGAGTGGCGAAGAAGGAATCCCACCGGGAGCCCGAAGAGCCCTCTGCCACACTACCACTGTCGATCAGAGTGAAAGGACGAACCGCTCGTCCAAAAGCCATAGAACCTACGGCTGTCCACCTGAGAAAGACCAAGTCGGAAGGAGGGGGTGATCCTCTAGTGATCACTTTGAACCGGAAGCCTCCACCCATAGTCATCAAACTTCGGCGCAACCAGCAGCCGACTGATATAAATGTCACCAGGAGCGGAGTTCCAGATGATAATAAACATCCTCTTTTCCGGTACATCGGTACTCAGATTCCGAAACATGAACCCACTCCACATGACGAGGTAGAACCAATGGCTCAAAAGTTCTTAGAAGCTATAAACTCCTACCGACCGTATGTCTGGGAAGTAACGTCGCCATCCAACGTCGTCACAGCATATGGGCCATATGAGGATTCTATCTTCCTTGTCCCGCCTACCTGCAGCAGCCAGCATCCAATAGTCTTTTATCGCATGCAGAATCAACCGACTGTCCAGGAAGATCCTCTCGATGACGATACCAGGAAAGTGCAGGTTCGCCAATACAGCCCACAAGCGCAAAGGATCATGCAAAACATGGGCTACGACTTGAAGCGGAAGCCAGGCCTCAACTACGGAAGAGGCAGACGAACGTCGCCGCACGGCGACCTCCGCTATCGACAGACTCGTCTCGGATTGGGGTATGCCACCTCCCTCGCAACTTGCAAGCCAGATGAGGACCCCTTTCCATCTTCCCAGAGCAGCTCGTCGTCCTCTGACTCACCTGATGTTCTCAAACTAACACTATCAGTGAATATGGTGATGACAAGCCCCTCAGAAATCGAGGAACAGGATATGGAGCTGTTCGAGAACGACCCCTGGGCTCAACAAATAGATACACAGTAGGAATTCTGCTTCGAGCAGAGAGAACCTTCCACCAAGGACGAAGTTATCCAAGTCAATATTGGGGGTGAGCTCTCACCAAAGCCAATATTTGTCAGTAACAATCTTCCCCCGGTCGAAAAGGAAGAGATCATACAGCTGATAAAGAAATATGTCGACGTCTTTGCATGGGGTTATGAAGACATGCCAGGCCTAGACCCGAGGGTAGCTACTCATAAGCTCAATATTTCGACCGATTCGAAGCCAGTGAAACAACACCAACGTCGGTTTCGCCCGGATATGATGGACGCCATCGAGGACGAAGTTAAGAAGTTGATAACCTGCGGTTTCATCCGGGAAGAACAACATCCCGACTGGGTTGCCAACGTTGTCCCAGTCATGAAGAAAAATAGGAAGGTACGTATCTGCATCGACTACCGAGATCTGAATGCGGCCTGCCCCAAAGATGAATTCCCCCTTCCCATCACGGACATCATGATCGACAACACCTGCGACTTCGAGCGTATGTCTTTTATGGACGGGTTCTCGGGATACAATCAGATCAAGATGCATCCGGAAGACGAAAAGCACACTGCCTTCCAGACACCACTGGGGGTATATTGCTATACGGTCATGCCCTTCGGACTAAAGAACGCCGGGGCTACATACCAACGAGCCATGAGTAATATATTCCGCGAGCAGTTACGCAAGACAGTGGAATATTACATGGACGACATAGCTGTCAAAAGCCGCCTCAAAGGTGATCACGTTCGAGATCTGAGGGCAGTATTCGAGTTAATGCGCCAGCATCAACTCAAGATGAACCCTACAAAGTCCTTTCTGGGGGTATCCAGTGGCAAATTCCTGGGATTTGTCATTACCGCCAGAGGCATCGAAGTAGACCCTGACAAAGTCCAGGCGATCATAGCAATGCGACCACCCCGTAATCTGAGGGAACTCAGGGGGTTCCAAGGACGTCTGGCTTACATCCGGCGATTCATATCCAACCTCTCGGGGAGATGTCAGCCCTTCTCTCACCTCATGAAGAAAGGTGTATCCTTCATATGGGACGAAACCTGCCAGCAAGCGTTTGGGGATATCAAGCGCTACCTAACCAGTCCACCAGTTCTGGTGCCTCCCGTCATGGGAAAACCCTTCTTGCTGTACGTTCGGGTAATGGATCATTCGCTAGGAGCTCTCCTTGCACAGAAGAACGATGCGGGTCATGAACAGGCCATCTACTACCTCAGCAGGATGATGGTCGTGGCCGAACACCGGTACAACCCAGTGGAGAAGGAATGCTTGGCTCTGATGTTCGCTATCCAGAAGACACGACACTACGTCGCCGGCCAGACTATTCATATCATCTCCAGGATCAACCCCCTCCGGGTGCTGATGAGCAAGCCAAGTGCCCTTAACTCCCGACTCGCAACTTGGGCATTGCTACTGACACCATATGATATGGTCTACGTCCCATAGAAGTCCATCAAAGGCCAAGCACTGGCCGACTTCCTAGCAGCTCATCCAATCCCGGAGACCTCCAAGCTATACGAAGACATCCCCGATGAAGTTGCAGAATGTAATTTTGTAAGGGAAAGTGACGTATAGCAACTATTCTTCGATGGCGCCTCCAGAGTCGGTCCTAAGGGAAGCGTCATTTCAGGAGTAGGAGTCGTCCTAGTTACTCCAGATCAGCTCGTCATCTACCGAGCATATTCTCTTAGCGAGCCCTGCTCTAACAATGTGGCAGAATACAACGCCCTGCTAATAGGGCTCCAAGTCGCTAAAGAGCTGGGGGTGGAATCCCTGGAAGCTTTCGGCGACTCTCTGCTCATCGTCAACCAAGTCAGAGGGATATACGAAGTCCGGAATCCAGACCTCATCCCCTATCACCAAGCAACGGTCGAGATATCCATGACGTTCAAAAGGTTCTTCCTAGAGCATGTACCTCGATCTCAGAATCTGGAAGCTGATGCCCTGGCCAGCCTAGCTGCGGACTTAGCCACCCCTATAAGAAGGCAGGATTCGGTAATCCTTCTTAACAGAGATTTATTCTGTGTGAAGAACAGCTGTCACCTAGAACGCAGCTACACTGTAAACGCCGATCCTCCTACAAGAGATTGGACGAGTCCCTTCATAGATTTTGTGGCATATAGAATCTTGCCAGAGGACCCCAAAGAAGCAGTATCCGTCAAGAGACGATCGTTACGCTTCTACTTCGATGCATCTTCACAATACCTGTATCGCCGGACCTACGACGGACTGCTGTTAAGATGTCTCGCTGGCACCGAGGCACAACAGATTATCCGTAAAGCTCACGACGGCGTGTGCGGAGCACATCAGCCCGGTCCTAAGCTGCAAGACCGTATCAGGAGAATGGGCTATTACTGGCCCACTATGATCACAGACGTGATCAGTTATGCAAAACGATGCAAGGCCTGCCAGGTCCATGCAGACTTCATACATCAACCGTCTGAATATCTACATCCTACGATTGCTTCCTGGTCCTTCGAAGCCTGGGGTATGGATATCGTTGGGCCCATTCACCCGTCTTCCTCCAGAGGCCACCGGTTCATACTGGCCATCACAGATTACTTTTCCAAGTGGTCCGAAGCAATCCCTCTGGCGGAAGTAAAGGCGTCTGACGTAATCAGCTTCATCAAGCACCATGTTATTTATCGCTTTGGGATTCCCCGAAGGATAATCTACGACAATGGACCTCAGTTCATCAGCCAAGCGTTTCATCGGTTTTGCGATAATAACCGGATACACAACATTGCCTCTACGGCATATTATCCAGCTGCTAATGGTTTGGCGGAAGCCTTCAACAAAACCATTATCAAGCTCCTGAAGAAGTTTGTTTCTTCAAACAAAAGAGACTGGAACGAGAAGCTGGGCGAATGTCTCTGGGCATACCGCACAACGGTACGGACACCAACAGGTTGTACCCCCTTTTCACTAGTCTACGGAAGTGAGGCGGTCCTTCCTATCGAAATCCAGATCCCGTCGCTCCGAATAGCCGTGACTAGTGAGCTGACTCGAGAAAAGAATGACCTGTTGAGGCTCCAAGAGCTCGAAGGATTAGACGAGAAATGCCTCCAAGCTCAGCAGCGCATCACGCTCTATCAAGCATGCATTTCCAAAGCTTTTAATCATAAAGTAAAGGAAAGAGTGTTCAAAGTCGGCGAGCTAGTTCTAGCCGTGAGAAGGCCGATGATCCTAACTCACAGAAGTAAAGGCAAATTCCAGCCCAAATGGGAGGGCCCTTATGTGATCGAGACAACGTTCTCAAACGGCGCCTACAGGATAGCCCAGCCCAGCGGAGATCTGTTAATGGCTCCTATCAACGGCAAATTCCTGAAAAGGTACTATGCCTAATCTCTCCTGCTCAGAGAAAAAAATAGCAAGGACCTCGATTCTGACAAAACTACTTCCAAAAACATAATTAGTTGGGTTACACTCTATCATGTCCGCATGACCTCTGAATAGATATGTCCCGCTAAGAAGTTTATCGAGAGTTTATCACGTCCATACTACCTCTGATATCACTCTCACCCAACCTGTCATTTACATTCCGAAATGATGGGTCCACAACAGTCAGAAAAGAGTCGCTGTTATTTATTCCCGAAGAAGGCAGAATTACATAGGAAGGGGTACATCAAGATGGTGGAGTAATCAGGCCATGAATCTGCCGCTCCAGTGCAGCTACCCTCTCATTCCTAAGGGCCAAAGCATCGGCGCGAGCCTGCTCCAGCCGTGCCTCCGGAGTATGCGCAAGGGTCAGATTAGCCCTTGCCCGAAGACAGCCCGTACGGGCAGCTTTTGCACGGTCCAGATCCCGTCGTGCTTCGCTCAGTCGACCAGTCGCTACCTCCACACCTGCCAACGACTGGGAAGCCCACTCCTCTGCCCGAGCAAGTTTTTCCCGCAGCTTGGAGACCCTCGCCGCATTCCCTTCATGCTCGGATCGACACTGCATCTCAACGGCAAGGGCTTCTTCCACAACAGCTCTTCTCCTATCCATCTCCAGCTTATGCGTCTGGATAGAGCTGTTTAGGCTTTCAAGCTTTGCGGCAAACCGCTCAGACATGAGGTCATACCGAGCCTCGACATCAGCATCAAGGCTGCCCTCAGTCCGCTGCAAGTATTCGTTAATGGGTTGCTCTAAACCATTAACCACCGCCTCCAGAGCGTCAGCCACTCCAGGATTGCCAAGCCCCCTGACAACCTCGATCGAAAGCTGAGAAGTCTTTTTCAAGAGCTCGAAGTCAAGGTTCTTCGCCAACACCATCGGTATCATCGTTTGCAAGCCAGTATAGACGAGGCTGGAATGCTGCTTGATCAACGCGACTAAACCCGACTGAGCGCCCGGAGCGGCCACAACTGCAGACGAGGTAGCCACCGCCGCCTCAACAGGTGGCACGCCCGAAGAAGGTGCGATGGCGACAATCGAAGTCATCGGCATACTCGCAACAGGCGAGGTCACGATGACGGGTTCGTCCTCCCCTTGAGACGACGAAACCTCCCCGGGCGAGCTAGCCCCCGAAGACACTCCTGCTTCAAGATCCGGCGCCTCCACGTCACCGCCAGGAGCCAAAACAAAGCCGGAAGGCGCTTCAACGCCATGCTCCCCGTGGACGTCATCCCCTGAAAAAAGGACAAGAAAGCAAAATGTCAAATACAGTGGTAATCCTCCTAGGAGGAGACATCGAAACAACATTTACCCGAAACCAACGGCATATACGACGCATCTGCAGCAGATGTAGCTAAGCCACGCCTTAATGACGCAATACGAACTGTCATACCTGGAGAAGGAGGTGGGCCGACCGACATCGCCAAGAGTTCGGTCAAGCCTTCCCCGAGACGCGGTCGAGGTTCATCAGCCGGAGTCTCGCTAGGCGCGCTCGCTGACGCAGGAGTAACTCCACCCACTACTGACCTCAGGGAAGATTCTCCCATCTGTTGGGGCCACGCAGGCAATCCCGCTCCGCTGCTTGGAGCAGCCGCAGCAACAACAGCCTCTTGCAAGGACTCTCCGGCGCCATCAGCCAGAACTGTGGAAGGTCCCTCTCTAAAAGGCGAGGAACCTCCGGCCAAAGAATCATCCCTGATACAGGGAGATGCCGGCTCACTCACAGGAGCCCCAATACCAGGAATGCGGAGAGGACAAGCAACCGTCTCCTTCCTCCTCTTACGAAGGGAGGCTTCCTTCAGAGCAGAAGCCCGTCGCTTCCCAGAAGAGACTACCAGAGCCCCCTCCGGCGGAGGCACTACACACCTCGGCAATGGCACCAGAGGCTCATCCGGGGTACCAGACTCCTCACCCTCGTCAGAAGAGACCGAGGGGACTTTGACCCTTCCCCCAGGCTTGGCAGAAGGCACTCTGAAGCTTCCACGCATGTCAAAATCACGATAGAAGGTGTTAATCGCCACATATAACTGGGCGTAGGAGTGAAGGATGTGCAGCTCCGTAGAGATTGTAACGACCGGCACGATAAAAATTGCCCCCGTACAACCCATGATAAAATATCGCCACCCTCTAGCTCCATCAATGAGTCCACCCCTGGACCTGAAGCTGGTGACGGCGTTGCCCACATGCAACTGGTCGTACCCGAACTGCCTGGCGAACCGACTAGGCAGGTAGGGCTCGAAGAAGCAATGGTCTTCGCTCCTATACAGCAGATGGGAAGGTCTAATACAGACCAACCAATTAAATGCCTCTGGAGAAAGAACGGTCTTCCCTCGACCTGAATCCTCGAGCCACAGCCCTGACTGGTTGCGGTGCACAGTAGGAGGAGTACAAAGGATCTTCCAGCCATGGCTGAGGTTCAAAACCAGCCGACAATCTAAAACTGTATTCACATTCCAGGAGGAATCCCTGTAATTCAATAGGAATATACCCCCTGAGCTGCTACCGGAACCGGATGACATAACCCGGGAACTGTGGAGAATTAACCATCCCATCAAGTACAAGTATGGTAATTCTATCCTAGGGAAGCTCTTCCGCCGAGCTTCGTCAACGAGCAACCCATCTGTCATGGCCCTCAGGCCAGCCTGTATACGGCACACCATGGCAGGAAGCAAGCCCAGTCTTGCCCCAAACACCAGACGCACTGCGGGCCATAGGATGTTCCGGTGAATGCGATCCGCGGAAGCAATGCCTGACACCACTACTTGACGCAGCCATATGGAGAGGAAACCTGCCAGCTGGGCTTCCTTAGACAGAGGCCTGCGACAGTACCTCAAATAACTGTAGGCCTTTGTACCTTCGGGGTAGTTTCCTACCCCATCAACGAGAATCTGATCGGGAGCCTTGGCGTCTTCCATAAGAGCCGCAACAATCTGGGCACTGAGGACGCCCAAGCAGTTCACGGGCTCATTCTTGCCCCCCGAAGCTTTCTCCGACTTGGTGGCCCTAGCCCGATGGAAGAAGAGGTAGGACATCCACTTGGTGGTGTGAGCCAAATCAGAAGGCTCATTATAAAAGGCGGTGCACGCGAAGTACTGACACATCAGCTCCTGATATACTTCCGTCACCCGAGGGTCCATATCTCCCAACTCCCGGTTGGTGGGAACGTACTCTTCATATGGGGTATCCCCCATCGACAGTCTCGAGACAACTGCCATCTCATGAAGGGCCAACCCCGACTCCCCTAGTGGAGTGGCGAAGGTCCCGGTGAGCGGAATATACCGCTCCATCAGTGCCAGGAACAAATTAGGGTTCGGAGGCAGCCCGACGCTCGTCGCACTCACGACGGCATATAGTCCAATGCCCTCCAACTCTCTCTGGAAGTGCTTTAAGGTCCAGTCAACTAGGCATCTCCATCGGGAGTTCGTTGGGGCGATCCACCCATTGCACCGAGGATTCTCCTTGGGATATACCCCACCTCGACCCGTGAAGTCGTTGCAGAAGGTCGGTAATTGGACCGACTGGATCACCGAGCTATCTTCACTTGAAACACTGCCCGGGCACAGTCCTCGGAACAGCGTCACAACGCCAGAAGGGCGACTAACAAAAGACCCCTGGTCAGCGCCTTTCAGATGAAAGATCTTCCCCGGCTTCCCGTGAAGATCAGGAGTCAGCTTCCAAGATATCTTCCTGGGATGCGTCGCATGGGAGAAGGCTGAGATGGGATAATCCCTCGGCATCATCGGTAGGTACAAGACCAAATCCCCGGCAGGAAAAACCCAAGGCTCCCTCTTGGGCTTCGTCTGGGACTGTTTATCAATCATGTCCCCAAAAAGAAAAGCCGACTTTATGTACCGCTCCCCATCTACACGTGCCAAGGGTTCGCCGTTGATCATACTCAACAGCATTTGCTCATCTTGGGCCGATATCAGGAGCTCCCTTCCCTCAGGATACTGGGGTCCAGAGATAAGAAATGCCACATGGGACAGATCCTCCAGATAGTTCGAGTGCAGCATCCCCGCAGCGGAGCCCATCACCTCAGCCAATGGGGACTCACCCAGATCAACTACAAGATAATGCAAAAAAGATATGTCATTACAAGTCTGGCACAAACACACGGACCAAGGAAATGACAGTCTGTGCTCTACGCCAAGATTGTACAAATTTGGTCACCTTACGCCGGAAGTCTCCTCCACGAACGTAAAATTCAAATTTTACGAAATACGTCAATTTTCGGTAGCCCGAGCTATTCACGTCCAGAGCTACGAAAATATGGAGTCTTTACGCTGACACATTAGAAATATGGGCGTAAAAGATAAAAACGCCTCCGTGCGTCACCTTCCTCAAAAGAGGCTATCAGCACAGAAGATGACCTAGCGCAGTCACGTTCAACGTGTGCGAAGGATTTTTTGTCGTTTGTGTCATCCCAAAAAGTTCTACCTCTAAAGCCGGAGCGCTAGTCGTCGGCGGCATGCTCCCCTCAGAGGGAAGTTCACCTTGCCCGACCGGAGATTCCCTCGCCGGGACAGGAGAATGAGAAGAAGAACCTATGCTCTTTCCCTTAGCGGAAGGGGTTTGTTTCGGCGCCATTTCTGAAAGACTCGAAGTGCTCGAAGAAAGAACGAAGAAAAACTCGAACAGTCGAAAGCTCTCTTTCGCAAAAGACAGATAAAAAGTTTTTCTTTCCAGAAACTGGGGATATATATACAGTCCGGGTCGACTCCTCGAATCCTCGGACGAACCCCTCGAGACCCTGACCAAATCTCGCAATTAATAGTTGGTTATGATTGGATGCTACGTCAGCCCACTACCCTTGGAAGACGGACAGTCAGCGAATTCGAAAGGTTTTTTCGTGCAAGACGGTTCAGCGGGTTCTACGCTAAATGAGCTTTCTACGCTCGACAGCAACGGATCTACGGTTTTACGCTCGCAAGCTACAAGTCTATGGTTTTACGCCCGGATGC
The DNA here is from genome assembly GCA_036927795.1 of Iris macrosiphon. Lineage (NCBI taxonomy): Eukaryota > Viridiplantae > Streptophyta > Magnoliopsida > Asparagales > Iridaceae > Iris > Iris macrosiphon. The sequence goes on from JAYESA010000004.1 coordinate 346,909,073, forward strand.
CTTTGTGCTCGGTAGCTTTTATGCTCGAGAGGCCACAAACCCACAACTTTACGCTCAGCAGATACCAAATCGACGATCTCACGCTCGGTGGCGCTCAGTTTACGCTCAGCAGTAACAGATCCGCAAACCTCACGCTCGAAGAAATTTTAGGAGCTACAAATTAAACAGTTCTACGCTAAAGGAGCTTTTCTACGCTCGACAGCTACGAATCTAACGGCTTTACGTTTGACAGCTACAAGTCTATAATTTTTTCTTGCCTAGATGCCTTTGTGCTCGGTAGCATTCTATGCTCGAGAGGCAACAAATCTACGACTTCACGCTCAGGAACCACAGGTCTACGATTTCACGCTCGATGGTGTTCTATGCTCACAGGCTACAGATCTACAGTCCTACGCTAAAAGGAGCTTTTCTACGCTCGACAACTACGAATCTAACGGCTTTACGTTCGACGGCTACAAGTCTATGGTTTTTTCTTGCCCAGATGCCTTTGTGCTCGGTAGCATTCTATGCTCGAGAGGCAACAAACCTACGACTCCACGCTCAGGAACCACAGGTCTACGATTTCATGCTCGATGGTGTTTTACGCTCAAGAGGCTACAGACATGATTTCCCGCTCCACGACTTTCCGCATATCCAAACAGTGCCCAAGGCGGTCAAGTGCAAAGAGTTCACACAGAAGATACTCGTTCTTAACCCCAAAGCATCCCTAAGTACCCGAAGTATGCAGAGTTCAAACATTGAGAAATTACTCCTCTCGGGTCCAGAAAACTGGAGGTTCATCCAGATTCCAGTCTGAACATCTCGTCTATCAAAGTGGCAACTCAGTTTGACAGCCAAAAACCTCGACCCTATTCCAAGGGAGTTTCGAGAGATCATTCTTGAAGATGAATTCTGAACAAAACAAAATTCCGCTCATCAGAGAGGCAACAGTTCAAAAATTCTACGCAGTCCTAGCAACAGGATAGTTCTAAATATTCAAAGTGCTCAGCAGCGTTCTACGGACTATCCGCTATGCATAAAGGACGGGGCCTAATACTCTTTCTATCAGATTCAGCATAAAAGATTCAGACGTGTCGAAGCTGCACATATTCAGACTTCACAAGCAACGTATGGTAAGACGATCATATGGAGAAGAAGACGATTTTATTAAAGATTAAAATCATGATTACATATGAGGGAAATCCAATCTACAAGGGTTTTTTTCTCTATTTTTCATGATTACATCTGAGAAAAACTCCGTCTACAAAGGAGTTCCCCCCATCATCGTCCGAAGATCGCCCAGAAGCTGTACTGACAGGTTCTCACATGGGTGAAGGTCTTCCTCTTCTTTGAGGGCTGTTCATCGACTACCATAGTCATGAACAAGAAGATCCTCCATTCGCCATGGCCGATCCAGTTGAGGCTTCTTTAAGCCCAACTCGATTGGGGACGATAGATTACAGTTTGTCTAATCTCGTCCGCGGGGATCTCAGAGGAAGATACACAGCATGCCAGCCGCTGTGGTCAAATACGACCCTTCCTCTCTCCTGGGGCAACGCCATACAAAGTTGCTGATTATCCCGAGCAAGAGAGGCTAAGATGTCCTTCCATGATCCATCGTTGCAGTGGACACTTGCTCGAAGACGCCGTCTTTTACAGCTCCCTACATGCTGGAAGAACATGATCTCCTTCTTCCTCAGATCGATCCGACGAACTTCGGCGATCATCTCTGCATGACAATGGGAATGTGGTGAAGACAGGTTCACCCCCCCAGCCTTTTATAGGCAAAAGAGATCACAGCAGTCCCCAATAAATCTGCCATAAAGTCAGCATCGACCGTTTCAACGCTCCATTCAGAAATGTTTCGAGTTACGAGGGGCCGTTCATGCTTCATTCAAAGCGTTTTAAATTTCGAGGAATTTAAAAGCTTTGAAGGGGGTCTTGTAGAAGCATGAAAAAAATGCTTGGAAGATCTACGCAGCATCTTGATACAGAGCAGCATAAGCAGAGGCCTTCAAGAGCCATCCATCGTAAAACAGGGTTCTTCATCGCCTCCATGGCGTAAAACCCAGCCGCTCTCAAAGCAGCGTTAAAGCGTACGAGGAACGCTTCGTATTCCCGAAAAGAAACTGTCCAGTCACGCAGTAAACCTGACCTCTGACTCCTGACAAAAAGTGCTGCACAGCTACCCAAACGACGGCTGGGAACGGGGGCAGACCCCTCGGGACGCGCTCCATAGTATGATGGCGGATCTCAGCATTTAATGCAGAGGATTTGGTTAAAATATCACCAAACCGGCGCTTACTAAAATCCCCCGGCATAAACTGCTCTTTCGCGTGCAAAGAGAACACGCTGCCTTATTTTACACAGGCAAACATGGGCTGTTTTACGCTCCGCAGAAGAAAAACCGCCTGCCACGTTAAAAGCTGCGCTTCGTACGGGGCTCGAGGCACGTCTCTCCGCCAAAAGCACACAGAGCGGTGACAGTGTCCCCTCAAGGCACGTCCCTCCGTCAAAACGCACAGAGCAGTGACAGTGTCCCCTCAAGGCACGTCCCTCCGTCAAAACGCACAGAGTGGTGACAGTTTTCCCTCAAGGTACGTCTCCGCATTTAATGCACAGGATGATGGCAAATCTCTGCCAAAGATTTGATCTCCAAAAGCCATAATTCCGGCTAAAGACGTCCACATCAGCACCCTGGCACGGTACACAGCGGCTTCTACGCCCATTCAGGATCTGTGCTCCTACAGCTTTCGTGCCCCCTCAGTCTCTACGACTGCTCGGCTTCCACGCCTACTCGGCTTCTATGCCTGTTCGGCTTCTATGCCTACTCGGCTTCTATGCCTGTTCGGCTTCTATGCCTGCTCGGCTTCCACGCCTACTCGGCTTCTATGCCTGTTCGGCTTCTATGCCTGCTCGGCTTCCATGCCTGCTCGGCTTCTATGCCATGGTGACAGACATTTGGCTTCTATGCCAACCCCTTCTACACAATGGATACCTACCTACGTGGCTTTTACGCCGTGATCTTAGTAGCAATTATACGCGTTGTGTCCCCTTAGTTGGACCCGCGTCACCCGCTCATTCAAAAGATCATCTATACGTAGGCATTGGTTGCTTTAACCGTTGTGTAATAGGGTACTGTACTTTCCACTCCTCGGTTGCTACACCAACGGAGTGGTCACTGTCACCAAAGACTCTATAAATAGAGGCCCCTATCAATGGGGAACAAGGTCGGAAAAATTGGTCAAGAAACCGATATCAGATCCAAGGTCGACAATTTGGAAGATCGAACAAGGTCACCGAACCGGAGATCAGGAGACAGAGAGAGAGAGAAGAATACAGAGCTCAGGCAAGGAATAGGGAGCGACGACCTTCAGCATCGCGCATCCACCCTCCTTCGCAACCTCCGAAGCTGCATCCTGTCTTCCACGGCACTTCTTCAACATCGTGTAGTCCAAGGGCTTAAGTGATCGACCGCAGATCAGACACCTATAGCAATTTATACCCAGATTAAATAAATTGTACTCCCACATCCTCGTATAGGATCGAATTTTACAAGTTTGTTTGTAAACCAAAGGGCACGGGTCTCGTATAAACTCTGTCATTGAAATACACTTTCATTCTTTCGTTTAATACCACAAACAGCAGCAAGCAGCACCTTCCACGGTCAGGCCTAAAATACGAAAAGCCAAGTGCTGCCACATGGTGTCCCCCACCACTGAGGAATCCATGGAAGGAGCAACCCGGTCAAGTCTCACCTACCAGTGAGATTATAATACCCCCAACGGCGATACTCCTACATCAACTTCTGTCTCTGAGCCAGGTCCATCCTAGCTTCCAGCGACAGACAAATCTAAGCAAAAGGACGTTCGCTTCGACAAACCTCAGCGCAAATATGCGGCTCAGGGATTAGAAAAATCCTACAACTTCAACATCCTAGCACAATTGGCCAACACTCCGATGAAGTTGTCATTATTATAGCTTTTGCGGCTCTCCAGAGACACTCTGGCTGCTCTGAGTGAGGTACTACAGAAAGTTGCCACCTACCTATCGCAGGTCAAACCGCCAGCTGAGGACCCTGCTGCTTTCCCCCACTGCATTAATATCATGGAGGCAATAACCAACATTACATTCTCCCAATAGGATATGTTGCTAAAGAATAACCGACATGATCATCCCATGTATTATACAGGGTACATCGGCGCCATTATGGTGGACCGGATGCACATCGATCCCGGTTCATTAATTAGCATCATCCCATGGAGTCTGCTTCAGACCTTGGGCATCCTGATGCATCGTTTGAGAGCCACCAATACTGTCATTAGTGGATTCAATGCTGGAAGAAGCTACCCTCTGGGCAAGATTCATCTGAAATGCCAGATCGGTGACTTGAAGGCAGAGGTCACTTGCTACGTCATTGACGTCGAGGTATCCTACAATGTCCTGCTGGGACGACCATGGATACACCAATACATGATCGTGCCATTAAATCTACACCAATACCTAAAGTATCTAGACGACTATGGCACGGTCAAGACAGAATTCGTGGACGTGGACCCGTTTAAAGGGGTTGAGGCCTACTACTTTGATTCAATCCTCTACAAGCAAGTCCACCGAGATGAAGGGGGCAATAATGCTGATGATAAGGTAGAGGCCGGGACTACACTAGATGAACCTTTGATAGTTATTCTAAAGGCACGTGCTCCCGACACAACTGCTCCTCTTATTGTGACTCAACATGAATGCACCCGAACCTTTGGTCGTCCGCCTTCGCAGGCTGAATCGACTATCAAAGAAAGATCCAACACCGTCTACAATATCCAAACCTCTGGTTGTTCACCTTTATAGGCCGAATCAACCGCAGAGGGAACATCCGACGCCGTCTAGGCCTATGTTTGTTAGCCTTCAAAGAACACCAAGGGAAGCTCCGACACCTTCTAAAAAGTTCGAACCCCGGGTGGTGAAACTGTACAGGAATCCACTGAAGCCTTCGCTCGCGCTGGGGGTAGCCCTCGAGAAAGATGAACTGGTGGAGTGCGTAGATGCTCATGCTAATGTTCCTTCTCTCGATGATGTAATCTCCGAAGAGAAGTTACCTTATTTTATTAATAAAGGGTTATCTTTGAACTACTTCAAACTTGCACATATAAGCACCTTGTATTCCATGGAGCACGGTCTAGACCTTCATCTGTAAACACATGTGACTACCACCTATGTAGTAAACCATATACTCCCTATCCCAGGTTTCTACTTCACGGTTCCTGCAAGAAGGAGGGGAGATAAATCCATCATCTTCGGTAGGGTTGAATGCCCCCGATCCTTTACCCCGGAGGAATAAGAGCCAGAACCCGACACCGACAAAATATAACTCTACCAGTTCAGCGGTTAAGCCAAACACATCATTCAGAAGATGGATTATGGTCTTAAAAATAATCGAGGTTTAAACTACGACAAGGGACAACGGTTGCCCCTACGTCTACCTGCTCCCGCAGGCAAGTCCGAGGATTACTACCATAAAACCAAGCATGTCTTAGGGTACGTAACACCTTCCATAACCCCCAAAGGTTCAGATGAAGAAGATGAGGTTCACTCCCACTCTTAGCAATCTTTCACTTGGGACTTTGACGTTAGTATCGAGGAGATGCTCAAGCAAACATTGTCTGCCAACATGGTGTCAGCTGACCCTAAGGAAGACGACGAAGATCCAAAAGAACTCCTTGAAGTAGAACTGTGGACCCAACGCCTAGACGCAGAATGTGAGATGCGGTTCGAACAAAGAGAACCCCCTACCGAGGATGAAGTCGTATAAGTCAGTTTGGGCGACGAATCCTCCCCCAAACCTATCTTCATCAGCAAAAGTTTGTCCGAAGAAGATCGGAAATCCCTGCTATAGCTCGACAGGGAATATATTAATGTCTTTGCTTGGAGCTACGAAGACATGACAGGACTGGACCCCCAAATCGTGGTCCACAAGCTCAATATCTTGCCAGACGCCAAGCCTGTAAAACAAAAACAACAACGGTTCCTCCCGGATATCATGAAAGCCATTGAAGCTCAAGTCAACAAACTGATAGCTAGTGGCTTCGTCTGCGAGGAATAACATCCATATTGGGTAGCCAACATCATGTCCGTCGTAAAAAAGAATAAAAAGATCCGGATCTGCATCAACTTCAGTGATCTAAATTCGGTGTGCCCTATGGACGAGTTTTCTCTTTCGATCACCGATATTATGATTGACAACACTTGTGGCTTCGAGCGCATGTCCTTCATGGATGAATTCTCAGGCTACAATCAAATCAAGATGTCTCATAAGGATGATAAGATTACATCATTCAGAACACCGATAGGAGTATACTGCTACACAGTCATGCCCTTTGGTCTGAAGAATGCAGGTGCTACATACCAATGAGCAATGGGCACCATTTTTCGTGAGCATCTGTGCAAGACGGTGGAATGTTACGTTGATAAAATCGTTGTCAAGAGCCACTCCAAAGATGATCACCTCAGCGAGTTGAAGACTGTGTTTGACCTCGTGCGTACGTACCAGCTCAAGATGAACCCTACCAAATCCTTCATGGGTGTCTCTAATGGCAAAATCCTGGGCTTTATTATCACTTCTAAGGGTATTCACGTAGACCCTGACAAAAATAGAGTAATCATGTAGATGAAGCCGCCAAAGAACCTCCGGGAACTCCGTGGCTTGCAAGAAAGGTTGGCATACATCAAGAGGTTTATAGCAAACCTCTCTGGACATTGTCGGCCGTTCACCCAGCTCATGAAGAAAGGTATCTCCATTGTCTGGAATGAAGAATGCCAATGCACATTCGACGAAATCATGGAATCCCTATCAAACCCTCCAGTGCTGGTGGCCCCAATCATGAAAAAGTCCTTCCTATTTTATGTGCGTGCAATGGATCACTCTTTCGATGCTCTATTAGCCCAGAATAATGATGCGGGTCACGAATATGCCATCTATTATCTCAGCCAAATTATGGTTGATGCGGAGCATAGGTAGACCCTCGTTAAAAAGAAATGACTTGCTCTAGTATTCTCTATCCAGAAGACTCGATATTACGTGATAGGACAAACCATTCATATGATCTCATGAGTCAATTCTCTCAGGGTTCTCATGACCAAACCAGGGGGCTCATTTCTCATTTAGCTACCTGGGCGATATGATTGTCCCCATATGACATGGTATTTGTTCCTCAGAAAGCTGTCAAGGGCCAAGCACTGGCCAACTTTCCAGCAGTACATCCGGTGCCAGAAATCTCGAAACTCTACGACGAGATTCCAGATGAAGTGGCAAACTCAAACGTGACTTTGTGAGAAGATGTCTGGAAGATGTTCTTTGACGGCGCTTCGAGAGCAGGGCCCAAAGGCAATATCATTGTCGGAGTTGGGGTAGTATTAATCTCCCCTACAATCTGGTCATTAATCGAGATTATTCTTTCATGGAGCCATACTCAAACAACGTGGCGGAATACAACACTCTCATTATTGGACTCTAACTTGTTAAACAAGTGGGTGTAGACTATTTATAGGCATATAGTGGCTCCAAGCTGATAGTCAACCAAATTTGAGGCGAATACGAAGTTCGAAAAGAAGACCTAATTTTGTACCACCAAGCTGCGCTTGACATCATCTCAACCTTCGAGGGATTCTTCATTGAGCATGTCCCACAGCTGCAGAACATCAAGGATGACGCCATGGTAATCCTCGTAGCCTCCTTGGAAGCTCCAGACAACACCCATCGGCTAATCATGGTAATCGGTCAAGAGCTGGTATGCCCCAAAAATAATCTCTGTCTATGTCTGAGCTATGCGGCAGAAGTACACACTGATACCCAAGACTGGAGCCTCCCATTCATTGACTACGCGGTCTATAAAAATCTACCCAAAAATCCAAAGGAAGCCACTTCAATTAGAAGACGTTCCCTCTGGCTTTATTACGATACAGCTACCAAAATGTTGTATCGTCGGTCCTACGATGTCCTTCTGCTACGATGTCTACAGAATGCAAAAGCAAAGCAGGCCCTCCGTGAAGCTCACGATGGCGTCTGTGGTGCACACCAACCCGGCCAAAAACTACAGGAGCGTCTCCGGAGAATGGGTTACTACTGGCCCACAATGGTAGCAGATGCTGTTGACTATGCAAAAAAGTGCCAAGCGTGCTAAATCTACGCAGACTTTATCCACCAGCCATCGAAGTTTCTACACCCAACGGTGGCATCCTGGCCGTTCGAGGCATGGGGAATGGATATCATCGGACCAATAAGTCCACCTTCATCCAAGGGACACCGGTTCATCCTGGCCATCATCGACTACTTCTACAAGTGGGCGAAAGCAGTACTACTCGCGGAAGTCAAGACATCCAACGTGATCAACTTTGTCAAGCATCACATCATATACCGCTTCGGCTTGCCATAAAGGATCATTCATGAAAATGGTACACAGTTCGCAAGTCATGCATTCTTTCGGTTCTGCAATAAAAATCGGATTCAGAATGTGGCTTCGACTGCCTACAACTCGACGACAAATGGGTTGGCTGAGGCATTATAAACCCACCAATTTTAAATTTTATTATTTTTATTGGTATTATGTAATTATTGAGATTAAGAATTTTTATTTTTAGCTAATTAGAAAAATATAAAATTTATGGATTTATTAACTTGTATAGATTTTTATGTATATTTATTAATTACAAATATTTTACAGAAAATAAATTTTGGGTGTACAACTACTATTAAAGTATTATATAAATTTCTGAAAATTATTTAGGGTACAAGCCTATTATCTCATATATAGATGGCTATATATATACACATATATTTATATGGTAATATAAAAGAATAAAAAGAAAATAAAACCCAAACCCAAAACCCGAATCCTAACCCACTACCCATTTCCCCTTACGACCCCTCGATCCATCTTTCTGTAACCCCACCTTCTCTCCATTTATACCACCATCACCATCCAACCATTACCCAGCCCTGACCCGGGCATCCAAGACCGCCCACGGCCGCCTGCGGCGCCACCACTGCCACCAGAATCGCGGGTGTACAGCCGCGTGTGACCCACTAGCGAAAAAAGCGACAACCGCGACCCCCAACTCTTTGTGCAGGTTTCTCCCTTGTCATGCCACCATTTTACGTGTTGTATTCTCATGTATATTCACAATATACCCCTATTTAAGTCCCTTGAATTAGGTTTTTATTTACTATTTTAAATTGCATATAAAATGACTCAAAAATCGGACGAAAATTAGATTTTAAAACAGTTAAAAATTATCTCAAACCCCCAGGTTTCAAGCCTATATTCTCCCAGAATATTAATCATTTTAAAAACTTACTTGAACAGTATTTTAGGCAACCTATCCAAGTTTTACACCCTTCTTTTAGTTTATTTTTAATTGCCTTTAATCTCTGTAAAATCAAGTTCCAAAATCAAAAAAAATCTATTTTCAAAATCCAAAATTTCTCGATACGGGGTACGTTTTGCCAAACGAGGCCATATCGTCGCATGAGGATTGCACCGAATGGTGCGTATCGTCAACGTGGACGTGTAAGATTTTACGAAACTTGATTTGGACGTGCGTGCACACCGTAATCAATGCATATCCGTAAAAAATACTATATCAGCCTATTCTGACATCTTATCATAACTTTGTGTTTGCTTGTCGTTTCAAAACGAAACTTACGCCATCGAATTCGCAACATTACTCTGGTCCTGTGACCCAAGTTTGGTTCAATTCTGAGAAAGTTGACGAAATACCGTTTTGCGGGCCTTACGGTTCCACTTGACAGGTAATTTCGTGACCGGCTCACCGGAATCCAATTTTGGATATTCTGTTGAGATCGTGTCCTCATTCTGGACTCGTAGACACTAAGTTTTATAAATTTAGAGAACTTTGTCTTCAGTACGTTTTACGGTGCAAAGTGGGACACAATTGGATACCGCCTTGACCCGAAACTTTCGTTTTTGCCCTGTGTCCAAATTGGACTTATGGTTAGTCATCCTAGCTATTTCTTATATTTTAGAAATGTTGGTGATGTCTGTTGCAGCATTCGAAGACGTTTGTGTGGATTCCACCTTTTCGGGAGCAGTTGACGCATTGAGCTCGCTACTTGGACCTCGCTATATCCAGAATCCAGGCAAGTATACCTTGCCTTTGTTACAGTATTATGTGCTTATTTCTAATACTAGATTTTGATATTATATTTCTAGTTTTTTTTTGCATATATGTTATTGTGACCCTAGGACCATTGCGATACTTAGCGTCCGAATTGTATTCGGGTGCCAACTTCCGTACGTGGAGTTCGGGTATCGTTAGTTGCATTGTCAGCGCTTACCTACTCGTGCTACTCTTGCATGATTTACCCTAGGACACTGTACTCGACTTTCATGCACATGAGCCACTCTTGAGATATTCAAGGATCCCGGTTTCTGTTTTAGGATAAGGCTGGAGACTTGTACTAGTGCTATTATTTATGCTTTAACTTGATAAATAGAGATTGTCTTGCGTTTCGTGACATGAGGCGTGAGATATATAGGGTTTTGGAGAACTTATCGTACCGCTGGGCTACCAAACTATACTAGTATTATAGTACTACAGGTACCTTGATGGGGCTTGTACGTACCTAATACTATTACTATTACTATCACTAGTACCCTAGTATATGTATGAAATTCGATGGTTTAGCGGACGAGTAAGTTCTCACTTGCATTCACTTAGCTGGTTATGATAGATACCCTTAAGCACATTGCTTATTATTTTACTGTTTTACTTTGGCATACTATTTCTTGTACCTTGTTACGTCCCTCTGAGAACCTGGTCATTTGCCAGTTTTGCAGCATAGATCGTTATATAGCCTGTCTAGAGTTGCTAATATGTGTTGCTTTGTTATATCATTTCTACCATAGTTATGTTTATTTATTCATATTGTTGATTCATCTACTGATATAGCCTAGTTTTTATATACTCATATTTCTTTCTCGAGTCTATTCAAGTTTGTGTGTTATTGGACGGCCGACTTTAGCACATGTAGTTCATTCTTATTGTATTCTTTTCATCGTGGATTAAGAAATAGATATATTTATTGTTTTACGTAGATAAGGACCATTATTTTATAGCTTATACGTATTCGAGTCTAACCAGAGTCTGGTCGAATGCGGAGCTGGCATGTTATGTATTCCTAGTCCTACGTATTTTTGGGACTGAGGTATTACAGACATTCAACAAAACCATCATCAAGCTTCTCAAGAAATTCGTGTCATTCAATAAGCGCGACTGAAACGAGAAGCTGGGTGAATGTCTCTGGGCCTACCGTACAACGGTCTGGATAGCTAGAGTAAGTACGCCATTCTCTTTGGTGTATGGGAGCGAAGCGGTCCTCCCCCTCGAGATTCAAATCCCTTCACTCTGATTGGCTCTCTCCAATCAGCTAACCGTGTACGACAACCATTATCGACGACTATAAGAGTTGAAAGCACTCGACAAAAAAATGACTCTTAGCTCAGCATCGCATTTAGTTGTACCAGGCGCGTCTCTATGGAGCCTTCAAGAAACGGGTAAAGAATAGGACCTACCATGTGGGTGATCTCGTCATAACCATAAGGATATCGATGGTTATGACCCACAAGACAGCCGATAAATTCTAGCCTAAATGGGAGGACCCATTCATCGTGGAGTCCGTATTCTCCAATGGCGCCTACCTGCTAGCAAAATCCAATGGCGACTTGCTCATGATGTCTATCAACGAAAAGTTACTGAAAAATTACTACGTCTAAACTTGACTTTTACTTCCCTCATCACCATCGGGACAACCCAGATGTACATCTCTACACTCGTGGTTCTTCACTCCCAGCAAGTGCCTATGTACAACTTTTTCTCCTTTTTTGCAAATTTCTATAAAAGCCATTATCTATATCCATGAGTCCTGGATATGCAACAGATGATGGATCTCCAAAGTCTCCCCAGCGGAGCAGTTCTCAGGTCCATAAGCGCACTCCCGCTTGGACCACCCAAAAACCCAGTATTCGTTAGCTCACGAGTACCTCTGAGCTATCATCCCTACAGTCTCTCCATCGGAGAAATCCTCAGGTCTATCTACACACTCAGGTGGACCACCCTCATTAAACTACTCCCAAGACAGTCCTCAAAAAATTGGTTCATGTCCATATTTCCTCTGAACCACTTTCCTCACTTTTTTTTTTCGGCTAAGTTTGCCACGCCCATATTACCTCTGAGAAAACTCCCTGGGTCTCGGTTATCGATTATCATGTTCAAATTACCTTTGATATCTGTTGTCATCCCTACTTATCATCCGTACTCACGAAGGTATGCCAGTAGTGTTAAGTTCGCAAAAACTGCCATGTACATATCATCTCTTTCAGGGCTTGTCTCAAACATATTACTTGCACTAACATGCGCAAAAAGTAATGGGTCCATAAAACCTATCACGTCCATATTACTTCTGATAGGGATTTTTTTTGAACTTATTATTTGCACTCAACGTGTGCAACAAATAAATGGTCCACCAAGGACCCCCCAGTGGGATGTCCTCAACAAATACGGTATTGTACCACGTCCATATTACCTCTGGCATGATATCCGAAGTTCACACAAATAATTGCAACAAAAAAAGGAAGAGCTTTTATTTCATTTTACTAAAGTGAAAATAGAAAACTACACTTAGGGGACTATCCATGTCCCAACCGCAAAATAACCTTCAAAAAATGTACAAAAGATAGTTTCAGAAAATGAAGCATAAACTACTACTGCTCCTCATTGGTGCACAACTCCTATATTCGCCCTTGTTGCCGAGCAATGGAAGCGTCAATCTTCGCTCTGACTCTGCACCCGGCTTCTTTAGCCAAAGCCACAGGATCGTCCAAATGGGCATATATAGGCCTGGCGCTTGTCCTCCAACCTCTTCAACGTATTCTCCAGGGCAGCAAAAGACTAGGCCATCCCATTAGTTTTATCGCAGATGGCCTCCCTCTCTCGATGAGCCTCCTAAAGTTTACCCTCCACGACAACGAGCTGGGCTTTAAGTTGTGCAATTTGCTCGTTCATCTCAGCCTTGGCATGGGTTGCGGAGTCCTCCCGAGCAAGACAAACCTCCCCTCGATCGTTCAACTTATCTTTGAGGGCCAACTTCTGGAGGTCATGTTCCAGGGCTTGCTTGTTCTGCACATATGCGATCTTTACCTGCTCCATGGACTTCAGAAGGAACTCATGTTCCTCTTCCACTGTGATGACCGGGTCGACCTCCCGTGCCTGCTGTAATTCATTGAGGAGCTGCTCCACCTCTTCCAATTTTTGGCTCAAAAAGTCAGCCATCTTTTCATGACTAGGAAGTGTCCTCAAAAGCTCGGCCTGACTCTGGGCACAGTGCTTGGCCAAGTAAAATTCCTGCCTCATCCCAGGACGATTTGCACCCCCCACTTCAGATGCATGTAGAAGCTCTGAATAGTATCCTTCGAGGCATCTTCCACGTCAACAAAAGTAGAAGGAGTCAAATGAGTCATAACTGTGGGGACTACAGTCGACCGCGGAGGAAGCATAACAATATTAGATGGCCCAGGTAACAGAACAACAGTCGCAAAATTTTGAGATGTTTTGGATTCAACAAACTGCCTCCCAGTTGAAAGAAGCGTCTGGGCACTAGGAAATCGAGCAATATCGACCGTTGTAAGATTGAAATATGAGGATGTGCCGGTGTCGGCCGGTCCTAAAATGTCAGATTAGGAGACAATCACCTCAGCCCCAACAACTGAGGATCCCTTTACACCCCCTTGGGTATCCATATTAGCTGGTATCACGGTAACATCTGAGGATGACCCAGCAACCACCGGGCGAACAACTTCGGGGACAGCTCCACCGGAGCGAGTTGCTCCACTATCAGGAGTGATCACAATGGAAGCAATTACCGCGCTAGAATAATCTGCTGCAGACCCTACAGGGCGTTCCTCACCCCTAAAAGTACTAGAAAAGGTACATACTTTCTTGGTACAGACCTACTAGTCTCTTCCTCGATGCCCTCTTCAGCGGCCAGGTTCACCATTCATAGGGGGGAGCCGGCCTTGTAGATTCAGAATAACCTGCGTTCAGCTTCGCCAGAAGAATGTAAAGCTAAAGCTAGAATATCCCTTCATGGGTAAATATACGGGATACCATACCAGAAGAAGGCGACAGGGATTGTGGCTCAGCCAGCGTAGTCATAGCCTTCCCCATGGCTTCGATATCATCCACGAAGATGTGCTCAAATGGTGTGAAGGGCTCCACCATTGCCATGCCTATCTCTTGGGCCCCCAAAGTTCCAAAAGCAGGCTATGAAACGCCTGCATCCGCCTCTTGAAACCCCAAAGATTCAGGTACAGGATCCGAGGTGCCCACGTCAAACTCTAGGAAAGTCTCCTCCTCCGGCTCCTTATAAGAGATAACCGAGGCAGCCGCTCGTCGGGGACGGTCCCTTCTTCCTTGCTTCTGCAAATTATCAAAAATACTAGAAGCAAGATATTTATATAAAGGACCATGAAGAATCAAACTAAGGGGTTCTACAGGTACCCCCTCAGCATCCAAAGTAGGGTCTATTTCAGGATCCTCCACCGTGAAGGGTCCTACCTCTTCCCTTGCATCCTCCTCCTTCGAGAGAGGTTTCAATTCTGTGGAAGGCCCCTTTCCTGGTGCCATCTCGGTCCTGGCCTTCTTCGAGTACCAAGCATGAGGGGTCTCCGCCTTCGCCCTCTACTTGGAAGGCGGAGGAGCGTTGGACGGAGAAGTCGTCTCCTCTTCTCCCTTCGAGGGATCCAGATCCACAAGCAAAGGCTTGGAGCTCATCTCCGGGCTAAAGCCAGCTGGCAGAGCGTTGGCTATGCAATAATACGTCGCTACCCAGCCGATGGCAAGAGAAACTGGACCTAAGTTCCAGTATCATTGTAGTAAATCCAGGTCCGGGCTCCATCAATCAAGCTTCCACCATTTTCGAGGGAAGCACTCAGGTGACCCAATAGGAGCTGGGTATAACCAAACTAGCAAGCGAAGCGAATTAGCAGGTAAGGCTCCGCAAAGACTTCATCCCGATTCTGATATACCAAATGAGAGGGACGAATAACTTGAAGCCAACGAAAAAGCCTCTCAGACAGATTCTGAGACTCCCTCGACATCTTGATGGACGGTATATCGTTCCTTGGGCGTAAAATTAGGCTCGAAAGTAAAAAAAATCTAGTCAGTCATAAATGAGAGCTTCCTCCAACAAGCAGGGACTGTGTCGAGCCTTCACTTCATCCTCCGATATTTACTGATCGTGGCATCGGCCGCCACCATATCATCATCGATTCCAGGGATCATCAGGGATCCATGGAGTAAGAGAAGCCAACCCATCAAGTAATGATAGGGGACCTCAATCTGGTTTAAAGTTACTTTGCTCGGATGATCCTCGAACTTCTAGGTGAAGTAGCAAAGTCCCTGATGGATGCAGCATACCATCGCCGGTAGAAGAGCCACCTTGTGCCCGAAAGATAACTTCACGGCTGGGAGAATAAGGGGATGACTGATCCTGTCTATGGTTTTGGACCCACCTGGGACGACACAATTCAGCAACCAGAGCATCAAGTTGTCACGACCCGATTCCGTAGAATCGTTGGGGCGTCCCCCGAATCGTGATGCCGTGCGGGCCTGGGGTTGCGCCCGCACAAGGCTAAAGTATTTTGCATAGCAAGCACATATTCAGAGTACGCAGATAAATTGAAATACAGATTTGAAACATGGAAAAGTTCTCTTTATTGATAATGAACATCTATTACAAACTCCTGAACGAGTTAACTAATTTGCCGAACGGCTTACAAAAGTGTTGACTCAAAATGAGATAGCAGTCCTGTACATTACATCCCTTTATAAACTCAAAATGATAAGGACCTCCAGGATGGAGGACGGCTTTGCCACGGAGCTGCATTTTGTGTATGAAGAGTTGCAGACTCCTGACTCCAAAATGCTTCGAGGGGCGCGGTGAAGATGCGCCAACAGTTGGACTGGATCGGGAAGATGACTTCGGCTCCTCGCTCGGTTCGCCTTGGTACGGAGAACCTGTTTCAACGAGGGTCAGCATATCAAAATATGCTGGTAAAGGCGAGCTAGCCTGACTATACCAATCAACACATTGTTTTTAATGAAGCATGAAATTGTGGGTTTCTATCTTGCCTTAGTTCATTTACAAGTAAGCAGCATTTATAATTTACTGAAAATGAACGTGCCACCGTTCAGTGGATTTTACCTGCCCGTCTGAATTACCTGCACAATACTTACCATGCCTTCCCTGCCACGAAGACACAAGTTAGTATGCAACAGGTTTAAATATACAGAAGATCACTGGCGTGATGCCACAAAGGGACGAGTTATAGTCACGGGATAGAAAACGATATGCGACGCAGGTTGCGAGCCCCGCCATATGCCGTTTACTTCCTCAATTCCAATTGACTAATCCATATGTTCCGTCCGGATCGGATCGGTCCCAGCGCCCTGGCGACCGTCCGCGAAACCTCCAAAACCTTGTGCACAAGTTGTCCGTGATCGAAGCGTTCGTTAAGTTTTTCCATCAATCCATGCACGTTTTAAGTTAAATTCTAGCACGATACAAGTTCCATACACAACAGTCTTTGCATAGTCTATAAAATCCATCTATGGCAAGGAAAAGTGTGTTCCATATGCATAACAATATTCATAGAAGATATGCATTATAACTAAACTTGAAGGATATAGTGAATATTCCAAACGAACAAGCATGCATTCAAGTAATCGTTCACAAGTTTGATTGACATGCAGTATTACCAAGTCTATTCTCTTTTATCTTGGTATCTTTTATTATTACTTGGTATCGTTTGATCGGGACGAAGGAGTGAAGCTTGGAAGCAGGGCTAGCTAATCGGGTTGGTAGCCACTCACTTAGATTATTGGAAAGAAGATAGAAAGAGGCGCTTCACGACTCCGCTCGCAAGCCGCCTACTGCTCGTTCACCTGCACACGAACAGCTCGATTAATACTTCTTTCTCTCTTTCCAATCTCGGAATAGAAGTGCAGTTCAATGAACGAAAATAATGAAAACCATCGAAACCGTTCAAGGAAAACAAGTAAATCCCAAAACCAACTCAAAGCACGAAAGCAACAAGCGACATCGAAAACCGAGGCAATAAAAGATAGCAGCGGAGAGGTCCCTCCTGACTCTGCCGCTAAGCCGATCCTTGGGGCACAGTCCACTGAATATGGGAATCGATTCCGAAGAAACAAATCCATAACGAGGACGAGTTCTTAATTCAATCTATCCCGATCGAACGATACCGTCTTGTGTTTCTTAGCCGCGCTCTCCTCACCGGGAGAACGGGGCGCTACATCCTACCCAACTAATTGGAAGTTTCGTCCCGAAACTTAGGAATAGAGCCTACCTCTAAGGAACATTACGTTGAGGCAGGATTTTAGAAGGGTGGGGACAATCTCGAAATATGTGGCCTGGACCGCCACAGTTGAAGCACACACCCTTTCTAATATGACAGTTATTTGCGGTGTGCCCCGGCTTCTTACAATAGAAGCATAGTCCTTTTTCCTAGTTCCCTTTATGCTGACCACCGTCGTTTTGACGCTTTGCAGCATTGTTCCCTCCGTCGTTGCCTTGGCGTTTGTGATTGTAGGTATGCACATCGCCGGTGAAAACGTGAGGATACAACGGTTCGAGAGATAGGACGTGATTCATGACTTTACGCATTGTCCCGTACTGATTGTTGAACACGTGCGAATGGATGGCAGGGCGTAGTCCACCTTCAAACCTTCTGGCTCGACTCGCTGCATCAGGTAAATAGGCCCTAGCGAATTTGGAGAGTCGGTTGAATTCGGCGGAGTACTGCTTCACAATCAAACTGCCCTGCCTAAGTTGCACGAAATCATTCTCCATTTGACGTTGTACTGGAGGGGGTATAAACTCCTCTTCGAACGCGGCACGAAAGGTCGTCCACGAGATCGCCTCCTCTCCGTGATCAAATTGGAGAGATCATCGATGCACGTTCCACCAATCGTGTGCGTTGAGGCGGAGCTGTAGTTGCGTGCAGTAGACGCGCTTCTCTTCGGGGACCTCTAGCAGAGCGAAGTGATCTTCTAGTTCTGCTAGCCAATCTAGAGCTACCACTGGGTCCTCAGTCCCGTTGAATGGGGTGTTGCAGACTTTCTTGAAATGGCCCAAGTTGAAGGCAGTCACGTCCCTCGGCCTTAGGATTTGAGGCATCTCCACTTCAAGCACGGGCTGTTCCACCGGAGTCGTTGCTGTTGCGGAGGAATGGATGGCAGCCAAAGTCTGAACGATCTGTTGCAGGGCATCTACCTGCTTCTGTTGGACTGAGAATCGGGTCTCTAGATTGCTCTCGAGCTTGGCTTGACGAGCATCATCTCTTTGTCGTTGTGTTTCTAGCATTTGTAGCACCCGCTCAAGCGGGTCGACTTGAGACATGCCTCGTTGGCTTCGAGAGCTTCCCGAAGTGCCCGAACTGCTTTCTTGTATTTCGTTCGGTGCTTGCGCTGCAGATTGCGCTAGATCTATTCCTTCAAAAGAAGGTAAATTACATTAGAATCATAATGTATTAGGGACTTATTGCATGAACGTATCTTATTTTGGCCTAGCGAGTTCAAGAGTTCGCACAGGAATTTGATCGTTAAAGGAACTTTTCCAGCACGAAGTCTAAGGAACTTGAATCTGTGCTCTGATACCACTATGTCACGACCCAATTCCGTAGAATCGTTGGGGCGTCCCCCGAATCGTGATGCCGTGCGGGCCTAGGGTTGCGCCCGCACAAGGCTAAAGTATTTTGCATAGCAAGCACATATTCAGAGTACGCAGATAAATTGAAACACAGATTTGAAACATGGAAAAGTTCTCTTTATTGATAATGAACATCTATTACAAACTCCTGAACGAGTTAGCTAATTTGCCGAACGGCTTACAAAAGTGTTGACTCAAAATGAGATAGCAGTCCTGTACATTACATCTCTTTATAAACTCAAAATGATAAGGACCTCCAGGCTGGAGGACGGCTTTGCCACGGAGCTGCATTTTGTGTATGAAGAGTTACAGACTCCTGACTCCAAAATGCTTCGAGGGGCGCGATGAAGATGCGCCAACAGTTGGACTGGATCGGGAAGACGACTTTGGCTCCTCGCTCGGTTTGCCTTGGTGCGAAGAACCTGTTTCAACGAGGGTCAGCATATCGAAACATGCTGGTGAAGGCGAGCTAGCCTGACTATACCAATCAACACATTATTTTTAATAAAGCATGAAATTGTGGTTTTCTATCTTGCCTTAGTTCATTTACAAGTAAGCAGCATTTATAATTTACTAAAAATGAACGTGCCACCGTTCGGTGGATTTTACCTGTCCGTCTGAATTACCTGCACAATACTTACCATGCCTTCCCTGCCACGAAGACACAAGTTAGTATGCAACAGGTTTAAATATACAGAAGATCACTGGCGTGATGCCACAAAGGGACGAGTTATAGTCACGGGATAGAAAACGATATGCGACGCAGGTTGCGAGCCCCGCCACATGCCGTTTACTTCCTCAATTCCAATTGACTAATCCATATGTTCCGTCCGGATCGGATCGGTCCCAGCGCCCTGGCGACCGTCCACGAAACCTCCAAAACCTTGTGCACAAGTTGTCCGTGATCGAAGCATTCGTTAAGTTTTTCCATCAATCCATGCACGTTTCAAGTTAAATTCTAGCATGATACAAGTTCCATACACAACAGTCTTTGCATAGTCTATAAAATCCATCTATGGCAAGGAAAAGTGTGTTCCATATGCATAACAATATTCATAGAAGATATGCATTCTAACTAAACTTGAAGGATATAGTGAACATTTCAAACGAACAAGCATGCATTCAAGTAATCGTTCACAAGTTTGATTGACATACAGTATTACCAAGTCTATTCTCTTTTATCTTGGTATCTTTTATTATTACTTGGTATCATTTGATCGGAACGAAGGAGTGAAGCTTGGAAGCAGGGCTAGCTAATCGGGTTGGTAGCCACTCACTTAGATTATTGGAAAGAAGATAGAAAGAGGCGCTTCACGACTCCGCTCGCAAGCCGCCTACTGCTCGTTCACCTGCACACGAACAGCTCGATTAATACTTCTTCCTCTCTTTCCAATCTCGGAATAGAAGTGCAGTTCAATGAACAAAAATAATGAAAACCATCGAAACCGTTCAAGGAAAACAAGCAAATCCCAAAACCAACTCAAAGCACGAAAGCAAAAAGCGACATCGAAAACCGAGGCAATAAAAGATAGCAGCGGAGAGGTCCCTCCTGACTCTGCCGCTAAGCCGATCCTTGGGGCGCAGTCCACTGAATATGGGAATCGATTCCGAAGAAACAAATCCATAACGAGGACGAGTTCTTAATTCAATATATCCCGATCGAACGATACCGTCTTGTGTTTCTTAGCCGCGCTCTCCACACCGGGAGAACGGGGCTCTACACAAGTATTCCGCCAGTACGGCTTTGGTGGACAACTTGTACACGTCCATATAGAAGTAGCTAAGCTCCTCTTCGGGAGTAGTCAGCTCATTGACGGGTTCCTCTTCCTCCTCTCCTGTGGAACCCTCAACTTCTTCTTCCTCGCTCGCGGTCAGTTCTCGTTACGCCCGAATCAGGTCGGCCACTCCCTGTTTAGTCTGCAGCTTCTGGACATAAACTTTCTTGGACTCCTTCAGGTCCAGAAAGAGGTAGTGAGTCCAGGTTGTGATATGGGGTAAAGACTCCTTGGACGACTTCTTCTTCTTTGACATCAGCTGACAGATGTCGTGGTGACGGAGTAGTTCCTGGTACACCATCAGAATTTTTGGTTTCTCTGACACTAACTCCCCGATTTTCTCGTTGCTCGGGGTATACTCCTCATTGGGCTCGTCGTCCCAAGGAAGTTTTGAGACGGCATGCATTTCGTGCAAAGCCAGCCCTATTTTGCCACCAGATGTGAAGAAGGTCCCAGTACGACAATTGTACAACTCCATCAAAGCGAAGAATATGGGCCTATTAACTTCTAGTCCGTAGCATGTGCCCCGTACGACAAAGAAAAGATTGGCCGCCCTAAGCTCCTGCTCATACTTCCTCAGGACCCACTGTTTGAATAAACAAAATGCCAGAAAGAAGGTTTATACGAAAACTTTTCCTTTTGTTTACAAACAAGAAAAAGAGTACAATTAATCCTATATGAGGATGTTAAGTACAGTAGAATGATTCTGGGGAAGTATTGCTATAGAAGTCTGATCTGCGGTCGATCACTTTGTCCCTTGGACCACACGATCATGAAGAAGTGCTGTAGAAGAAGCTTCAAACTTTCTCTAAACTGATGGCGAAAGGCCGGTCAAAGGAAAGTTGCAGGTAGCAATTAGTTAAACATATCTATTCAGAGGTAATATTAACATGATAGAATATGATTCAACTCATTCCTCCCTCCTTAGTTAAACATATCTATTCAGAGGTAATATAAATATGATAGAATATGATTTAACCTCTCTCCTCTGTCCGCTTCCTCTCTGATCGTCCCCCTGCTCTCTGCTCTCTTTTTTTTCGACCCTGATCTCCTGTTACCGAAAATCTCTATTTATAGAGCTCAGTCACAGTAACCGTCCAGTAGGCGTAGAAGCCAAATTGTGAAGAGAGTGGCGCTCTTTACGCGGCGGTTATAATAACTGCTATCCACGTCTGAATGATCTCTTGAATCCGCGTGTGACGCATGTCCCATTATGAGATAATGCGTATAATCGCTCATCGAAGATCACAGCATGCAAGCCACGTAGGTAACTGCCCCTCGCGTAGAGATGGTTGGCATAAAAGCCAAATAACTTCTCGTTGGCGCAAAAGCCAAATAGCTGTCTTATTGGCGTAAAAGCCAAGTAGTTGTCTTGTTGGCGTAAAAGCCAAGTAGCTGTCATGTTGGCATAAAAGCCAAGTTCTGCGTAAAGCTTGATGCTGCATAAATAATAGGTAACCAGCATAAATTAGCCAATTATCCTTCTTGACTGAGATCTTGAGCGTATTCTGGGCCAAATATCCTTATCATGTACCTTTGTAAATATAGCCTGAGTTGGCGTATTTCGAGGAGATAGCATACATCGTACTCCTATAGTTGAAAATAGCCTGGTTGGCGTAATATGCAAGGATAGTGACGTGAGCGTATTAATCCTAGTTTTAGCTCTCCCAGTCATTAAAAATTGAACAAAATTTCATGCATTAAATGCAGAGATCTGCCCCATCTCGCGCATTAACTGCAGAGATATGCCTCAAGTTCTGTACGAAGAACAGCTTTTGACGTAGCGTCTGATTTTATCTCATCTTGAGCGTAAAGGCTCATTTCTGCCTGTGTAAAATGGGCAACGTATTCCTTGAGTGCGTAAAAATGACTTGTATCAAGGATATGTCACTAAACGATAACCTGGACCTCTATGCAGAATCATCATTACAGCCATCCTCTCGATCGTCGTGCAGTACTCTTTGTCATGAGTCAGGTTCACTGTTCTATCTGACAGGTTCATTCCAGGACTACAAAGAGTTCCTTGTACAACTTCATTCTGCATTAAAAATAAATGTATTTTATGCCGGTGGGAGGTGTAGCAACCTTTTACGTCAAAACAGTCTTGAAGCGCTGCTTTACGCGGGCAACTCTGAAGCTCGATTTTACGCTTATAGCTCTGGAGCCATATTTTATGCCACATGGCTCTGAAGTTCTGTTTTACGCGTATAGCTCTGAAGCTCTGCTTTTATGCCACATTGCTCTGAGACTCTGCTTTACGCTGACTTCATGTATGTTGGGGAGTTTGACTGTATAATACGCGTACAATTCTCCAGCGTATTTTTCATGCTTCTACACCCACATAGTCAGGCGACACCAAGATTCACTGTAGTGTGCCCATCTGAGAGCCCGCAACTGGCCCGTAGGGTAGGAGCCCTTCTTGGCAACCTGATGAATAAAAGTGTCTGTTGCATATATACTTATGTTCGGTCTCAGTTCACTGCTGACGAGACCAGGCTTCAGTCTGACTAGGGAATAAGAGGGTGACTCCTTGGCGAATTGAAATACCCTCTTTCTTTGTTCGATCCCGGGACAAATATTGCCCTTAGAGGCCCCCTCGGCTCAGGGGTCAGGTCCCAATCCATCTGTCGTGAACCCATAAGCACATTCAGGTCCGATACAACCAAGTGACGGATGTAGGAAGGAAATGTCATCTTTGACCCATTAAAAGTAAAAGATCAGTCTTTTCTGATGGGCCTCACCTGAGGAGACTCCAGTGCATCCCCGAACATGAAGTTTGACTTCTGAAAGAAACGTTTTCCATCTTCAGCATGGATCTTCCCTGCATTAATCTGACTCAGAAGGAATACGTCTGCTCGACGATCTTCTGTTGACGCTTTTGTGGGAGGTCCTTGTTAACTTGGTTCCTGATAGCCACCGCCAAGTCTCCAGGATTCATGTTGAGGGGTAGTAGGTTCTGCCTAACTACCAGTTCGCCGGAGGGTGTAGTGGGCCATACCATTGCAAATCAAATAATAGAACATGGTCAGAATTAATCAAAAAAATTTGGCCAAGGAGAATGCCCCTATTCTGCCAAAGCTTAGCCATGCGGCAGAGAAGTTTATGCAGCTGGGGCATTCATGCGGCAGAGATAACCATGCGTCCAAGGTCCACTATGTAGCATGGTCACCCATGCGGCAGAGCCAGTCATACTGCTGATGCTAGCCATGCATGCGGCAAAGTTGGTCATATGATTGAGTTGCTTATGCGGCTAAGCCACCCATGCAGCAATGAGTAAGTTGGCACATAGACGGATCCATGCGTCCAACCGTGCATATGTGTCTCTGTGTTCAACTGAACCCTTCCATCTTCCTCGTTCGAAACCTACCCTTATCGACGGTTGAACATCGACGGAGAACAGTGAAGGGTCCTTCATAGCCGAGCGGGCCTTCCCCTTGCTCTTGGCCTTCCCCTTGCTCTTAGCGACGACGACATCGGCAGAGGAAGCGACTTTGGGGGCCATGTCAGCGAGCAAAGGAAAAGAAAAGGAAGAGGGGAAGATAAGAAAATAGAGAATTTCTTTTTCTCTCTCGGGACCCCTATATAGGTGGGGATATGCTGCTGGGGATAAATACGACGGCAGTTCGAATCCCAACATCTAGATCTACGAAATGTCAAGAAGATGACGATGACTTCTCGTTGATTGAGCCGCTTTATCTTCTCTGAACCGTCGCCTTGGACTACGTGTCAACTAACAATACATAATCCCAAGAGATCTCCTCGAAGATCGAACCAAATCTACTCATTTAATGACTTGACATCCTGGCAGAACGTGCTATGCGACAACAAAGAATTATGCGACATGTCTCTACTCTGCGGCCAAAAGTGTCCGATCACACTTCTCATTCAAAGTATTCCAAACTCGTTATTTTAGAAACTTTGAAGGGGCTCTTGTAGAAGCATAAAATTACTACAGGCCGCATAGAGAGCATGCCGCATAAAACATAATAGATACGGCTAGATGAAAGCCGCATACTAGCATTCATGTGGCCAGACCAACCAACTAGTAAGAGGCCGCATATAGGATCCTCGACACACTTTCCAACGCCTGACAAAAAAAGACCTGACGGTCTCGAGACTCAAAAAGATGCAGCAGGTAAAAAGATAAAGAATCACATCCAATAATTAATAACCTCGACAGACGAGCCATGCCACGTGTCCCGCCTATACGGCTTCAATATTATGCGACCTCGATGATATCCGGCGTCAGTCAAATAAAAGCTCATATGCGGCCAGAGTGTCCATTCGACCAAGGCCCAAACGAGAGCACGTATGCGGCTACAAGACCCATGCGGCCTCACCATTATGCGGCCAAGTTGTTATGCGGCTAGCTCACAAGATCTTTCCGTTACAACTGCAGAGATCTTCGCATAGTTGGTGCTGACTTCGTGTCCGACTGACCAAGTCACGCCCACAACGGGTTGATAACAACCCCAAGATCTCATCAACATCATATCTCAACCGAACTTACGTGGCAGCTTTCCCGTGACATGAGACCACAGTTACAACCGCATGCTGTTGAAGTAGCCCTATGCGGCCACCAAGCTGGAGCATATGCGGCATCTATGTCACGTCCACAGGACGACTATAAATAGCAAGGTACTACACCCATACAAAGGGCTGGATGGCTATCTACGAACCTACACTCAAGTGAGAGAGAAGAGCTTCTGTATCGGATCGTCCACGGAGTAAAGAGAGTTGCTACACTCCTAAGCCTCCATCGCCACCCCCTCAGAAAACAAATTTGTACTTAGATTGTCTTCTAGGACTTCTCTGTACTTTCTTTAGTTTTTTAATCAAATCAAGTTCCTTTAGTTCTCCTTTTGATTCAATGGCAAACACCATGAAATATGCGACACCGTAAAAACATCACTAATTACGTCACTAAATTATTTTAGCGACGTTAGTTTACTTATTAGCGACATTTTTAGGCATCACTAATATATGTTATTCTGCAGGTAGTGAGAGAAATTTGAAGCTAAGGATCTGGGGCAGTTGAAGTACTTCCTCGGAATTAAAATTGTAAGGTCTCAAAAGGGTATAGTGCTTTCTCAGCGAAAATACGCTATGGACCTTCTTTCAGAGACAGAAATGTTGGGTTGCAGGGTTGCTTCTACTCCTATCGAACATAATCACAAGTTGTGTGCTGAGGGTGGTGATCCGGTGAGTAAGGAGCAATATCAAAGATTACTTGGTCGGCTTATATATCTATGTCATACACGACATGATATTACTTATGTTGTGGGTGTGGTGAGTATATATATGCATGATCCCAGAGAGCAACATATGGAAGCAGTTCGCAGAATTATCAGGTATATTAAAGGAAGTCCATGAAAGAGATTATGGTTTAGAAGTTCTAGACATCTCAGAGTTGAAGGCTACTGTGATGCCGATTGGGTTGTATGGACGATCGCAAGTCTACTACAGGTTACTGTATTTTGTTGGAGACAATCTTGTATCTTGGCGCAACAAGAAGCAAGATGTAGTGGCTAGATCTACAGCTGAGGCTGAGTACAGGGCTATGGCAGTTAGCCTGTACGAGATGATGTGGGTGAAGAGCTTGTATCTTTAGTTAGCTGATTGTTTAACTAAAGGTTTAGGTTCTAGAGAGGTTGATATCTTTTGTAACAAGATGGAGATGATTGATATCTATTGTCCATCTTGAGGGAGAGTGTTTAGTTATGAAAACTTATAGTCCCACATTGGATAGAAAGTAAGGAGGAGGCTAGCCTCCTCCTATATATATGTACCCTCTCTTTGATAAATAAATAAATTAAGTCTTTCTACAGGTAGCCTCCTCCTATATATATGTATCATCTCTTTGATAAATAAATCAATTAAGTCTTTCTATAGGTTTTCTCTAATAAATGGTAATTTTTTTTTATATTGGTTGATAACAAATAAATTATTTTCTTACACTTTTTTTGACACACTCTACCACACTGATGTGGCAGTTCATTACTTCTCTTGACATCCAATAATGTACTATTACATTAGTGTGACTATGAAATGTGTGTGTTCTCACATCATATCCTTTGACAGAAATTTGTGATGGACAGTATGTAAGTAACACATTCTAAATTTGTAAATGTTGTTGTATTTATTCCTTTATTTTAAAGCAACTGAAATAAACTTATTTGCGCAAACTTGCATAAAGAAGTATTCATCTTTCTCCATTTGGATTGAAGCATTTCATCAGTTACAGGTTTCGAATCACACCATCTGTAGGTAACAGCCATAAATAAAGCCAAAAACACACAGTGGACTCAAACACATGAGACAGAGCTCAAAATACGCACTCTCCCTATCTAATGCCAAAAAAGACAAAAAGTAAATTAACCAAATTCGTGGTTGTACCTAATATAGTTCCAAATTATATTCTTTGAAATTCACTCCTATTCTTCTCTCTTAATTTGCTTTTAAACTCATAGAATTTGTAATCTTAGGGTGCTACAAATATGACCGTTAGGATTACTGAAACTTATGATTTACTCAGTAATTAATAAAGCAGATCAGAGTCTGCTTGTGGAGAATATAAGATTCTACTCGAGGAGTTTACAAACAATATCTATTCCTCGCCTTCACCACATAATCTGAAATTCTATTGTTAGTTGCAAGGACTTGATGGGTTGTTTTAGTTGCTTGTGATTGAAAATACCCTACCACAAATTAAAGTTGTAGTAATTGATATATTGCAACCATTTTGATTGTAACAAATGTTGCAAAAATTAAAATATTTATTATGATATTTAATAAATACTATTTCGTGGAGCGTTGACAAAGTTTGTGACGAAGGTGATGGAGTATCGGGAACAGTGATGGGCTCATATCAGAGCTGATACAGTGGAACCGACACATCGACAATGTGTCGTCGATGTGCTTCATGAAATCAGCGAATTTGTCGAGTACCTTTGGAGCAAATATTTTTGTGCTCATAAAAGCATACAGTGGCATATTGACGGTATGTCGCTAGTCGAGATTTGACACTTACATGATTCATTTTCAGCAGAATTTGTGTCTTGGATTTATGAGGAAGGTCAAGATTGATGATGGAGCTAATTTAGGTAATTTTTAAATCTAAATTAGGGTTTCTTAGTATATATTGGGAGGCTAAGTGTCACTTCCCGTTTCCGATATACATATTTGGAATGTATTTTATTTTAGCATGGTTGCATGTGCATGGAGACTATATCCATTCTTTGGTTTAACCTGGTTCATGGTTTATTTTGTGGGTTGGTTCAATCATAAGAACCTTTGGTTCAACCCTCAAACCCTACCATATATAACCCAATATTTTCTCTCTCTCTCTCTCTCTCTCTCTCTCTCCACTTCTTCATTACTTCCTCCTTTAGTTTTCTCCCAATTTCCATAGACAAGTACACATTACATGAAAAATAGAAAAATCCTCCATATTATTGTTCCATTATGTTTATTATGTGTTTCTAAGCACTTTTAGTTCTTGGAGTATTCTGTTTTGATAGATGGATTAGTGATCTATATTCTAAACTTAGGGTTTTATGGGTTTCATGAGTTTTTTTGTTTTTGATCTATTAAACTTGTGTCTTTAAAAACCAGTTTTTGCTACATGATAGAGCTTTCAATTTAGAGCATTTTGGCTTTTGGTTCACCCGCTTTGGACTTAAAATGAGGGTTTTATGGACAAAACAAGATTTCAGTTTTGGAGCTTTTCTGCCATGGCCGAACCTGCTGTTGGAGAAGAAGAATTTTTCATGCGGCCAGTGAGCATATGCGACTGAGAGTGCCATGCGGCCCGAGAGGGTTATGCGGCCTAAACTCTTGCCGCATACTGACAGCATGCGTGTATCTTGTTGGACGCATGACTGCTGATATACACAAGTGTCCTTGAATACCTTGTTATTTCACTCGCTGAACGAATGAAAAATTCACTATGTCCAAGAGGACTCCATGCGACATTGAACCCCATGCGACATTAACACCTATGCGTCCTGGAGAGCATGTGGCTACTATTTTCTTGGACACATGGCTCTGAACCATTGGCACTTATTTTTATGATTTTTTTTCTTTTCTTTCTGACACACTTTATGACTTGTCACATCAGTCACAACAGTCACTTTATGTCACATCACAGATACTTTATTTTATTGTCCGTCACTTCATCACTTGTCCCAAGGAGTAGACCTTAACCCTAAGCATGCGACCAAATGACTTCATGCGGCCTGACTGCAAGCGGCCAAGTGACTCCATGCGGCCTGACTTCATATGCAACCTGACTTCATATGCGGCCATGATTGTCATCTTGCCTGACTTCCCATGCGGCCTAGAGACCCATGCGGCCCTGCTTGTTGATTGAATGTTTCTTGATTCATATGACCCTATGTATAATTGGTAATTGGACTCGAATACTGTATTTGTGCTGATACCAATATTGTCAGATAATTATTCTTGATTTAATGTGCGCCGAGGTACGACACATCGTGTCACGTGTTAAGTAATTATATTTGGGTTGTGCATCGAGAATGCCTCCAAATTCCTGAACACATGATATTATATATTTATACATTATTTTTCCAGCACGGGCATAATAAAGAAGTCAACTACCAAAACGTGACTAGGATATTGATTGTCTGAATGTTGCATACACGCTCGGGTGAATCCAGATTTGACTTCCATGAATTCGTATCTAGCGTGCCTGTACCTTGTACGACATCTTAAAATAAATTCTCATGTGACCACGCTTTGAGATTTCAAACATGACATAGGGCTAATTAGGTAACTAAAAGTGGTAGCGACATTGGAGGGAACGTATTCCGAGATCATGCCAACGAATCTTCCCACAAAGATTCATTCTAAGTGCGCTGTGGGCTGGCCACCACAGATACTGTATATCATCTGCCTTAGTGGAGTGTAGTATCTGACTTATTATTATGTCGAGCCACTGTTTTAATATAGGAACACTAGAACCGCTAATACCGTATTTTTAGCGCAGTGGCCCTATGGGGGACTGGTGCATCCTGTAAGTATCTGTTTTATTATTTGGTTCGGTTAGATTATGTTTGGCACTGGCGTGATCTGAGGATACTTATTATGTATTATTCTGAGATAACCTCAAACTCCACAAAATAGAAAGCCGTACAAGTGGCCTATATAAGAAATTGACTTGGTTGTGATTGTATTATTCAACTAGTAGCCTAGGAAAATGGACTATCTTAGTGTGATGGTTCAACCCTTATCCTTGTTTGGTTGTAGGATTGAGCCTTAGCGCTAAGATACGCTATGGACCTAAGTTACGACACTGAACCTATGTAATATTATATGTTTTCCTTGGATTTTTATTTCTCCATTTCATGCTTTCTTTGTGGTACTTGCTATTTGGAGTCTAACCCCATTGGTTTTGCATAGCCATGTTTCGATCTAGCACCTGAGGATCCATCATACTTTCTCCCAAATCATGGCGTGCACCAGGAATATGGTTGCAGGGGATAGCGGGTGAGTTTTTTTCTTTCCTGCTCACCTTGCACATTTACTTATTTTTGGCATTTAGCCATCGACACCTGTTAGCCGACTCATCTGGACATTAGTTTTTCTTACATGATTATATTAAATCCGACTGCAGCTGATCACTGTCATGTACTTTTGTTACTCTTTCAGCTTCTTATTTTTGCACAGCTGGACTCCAGAATATTTTGAGAAAGCGTTTGTGACGCCTTATTGCTTATCATATATGCTCTATGCTTACTGTTTCTTATTTGAATGATTGAGACATAGAATTTCTTGATCATAGAAGACTTGATTGTAGCATGCACCCCATTGTCTATACAACCATGATCGTCATACGACATATAGTACCTTGTACGGGATAGCTGGCCATGTCCGTCTCCGTATTCCGGTACCGGGGCATGGAAGGGTTTTAGTGGTGGCCCATGTAGGTATGTTCTTCAGACTTGTGGGTTTTCATGGTCATAGGAGTCTCAATCAAACATGATCATTATTAAAATTATGAATTCTTCCTCTTCGATACTCAACTTGGATTCTCCCAGATTGGTTGCTTCCTTGTTCTTTCTCGTCCTGTGCTTATTGTTTCTTGTGCTCTTCTTTAGGGCTTCTCCTTCCCTCGATGTTGCAGCAACAAGAGAGGCAGAGTTTACAGTGGAGCAAAATCCTGTGGAACCACAGCCAAGGATCCGAGTTAAGCCCATGATGAATGGAATAGAGCAGCAGGCTCTAGATGTCCCCGTACCTTTCGTAGTGCCGGCAGTACTGGATATCCCGATCTTTCCAGAGATTATCCGTGGATTGTTGGCTGCACAACAATACCAGATGGGGGTACAACAACAATAATAACAGCAACATCAACAACAACAACTCCAGCAGCAAGAACATAATGTCCTGTTGAACCAAGGATTGCAGACAGCCTTAGAACGAGGCGAAAGAACATATTCTGGGGTATCTGTTAGATTTTGCAGACTGAATCCCCGATACTTCGATGGCATGGAGGACGCAATCACGGTAGATGATTGGCTCCAAGATATTGAGACCAATCAGACATCAGCTAAATTTTTGGCCGAGGAATAGGTTGACCCGGTTCGCCTACAACTCCAAGATCTGGTAAGAGATTGGTGGGCTACGATGGAGGTAGGACTGAGGCATCATATTTTATGGAAGGAATTTAGGACCCATTTCAGGGCGAAGTACTTTGGGATTGTGGCTCAGTGTGAGTTGCAGTAAAGGTTCATTAACCTCAAGCAAGAAGGAAGGACATTAGACGACTATGCGCCAGAGTTTTATCGACTTACCAAATTTGCTTCAACCATAGTGGCAACAGAGTTGGAGAGAGCAATAAGGTTCCAACAGAAACTTTACTTGGAGATCTTGCATATGGTATAGGTGCACGACTACGAGACCTTCGAGGCGGTATTGATAACAGCCAAGAGGGTTGAGCTTACTTCTCAAAGGATGGCATCAAGAAGAGTGGATCGGAAGAGACCTCATGGACAGAGCAATGAGGGAGGACCAGTACCCCGAGCAGCACCATCACTGGCATTTTTATACACGATTTAGCACCATGGAGGACGGCAGTATCAAAAGTGACAGTACCAACTCGGCAACAGCAGCCGAGGCAGCAGCAGCAACAACGACGGGGAGCGCCGACAGGTTGTACCTACTGTAGCAAGGGAGGTCATACCCGAGATGTTTGCCGGGCCGCTAACAGACTATGTTTGAGATGTAAGAGCCCTGATCACAAGGTTGCAACGTGCCCATTGATGCAGAGGCCAGGAGGGCCAGTATAACAGTTTCCTGCATTGCCAGCTACAAGGGCAGTGCAGCAAGGAAGACCAGTAGTAGCAGCATGGCCTATAGCTGAGCGTCCATTGCCGATGCAGTCCCAACTTTATAGGCAGCAACAGAAGAATCAGCAAGGGCCACAACCATGGCATCAAGGAAGACAACAACTGGGAGCTCAACAAGGCCAAGGACATGCACTCACTTTGTCTTTGGAGGATGTGTAAACCCCCTCGATTTATTCTGTAGATAGCCAGATTTGGTTTGGGAAAATTTTGGTTTTAGCAGCGGATATTGAGGTTTAGAGTGGAGTTAGGTCTGACTGTTATTTTAAATTTATTTAAATTAAAACCTTGGCGCGCCCTATCTTTGCTAAATTATTCGGAGCCCAATATCAGCCCATAAATTCCATCGGGCTATTGTAATTCTGACTTGACTCACCAAATTAGACACTGGACTTTTCCGTCTTCATAAAATCAGTTTTCGTTGTGCTCTAAATTAATTGCACAA
The DNA here is from genome assembly GCA_036927795.1 of Iris macrosiphon. Lineage (NCBI taxonomy): Eukaryota > Viridiplantae > Streptophyta > Magnoliopsida > Asparagales > Iridaceae > Iris > Iris macrosiphon. The sequence goes on from JAYESA010000004.1 coordinate 346,941,440, forward strand.
TTTTCCGAAAATCGTAACCCATATTTAATTCTGTGTCGGACACCTGTGTCGTTACCCTCAATTTTGAGATACCAACTTAACCCGTTTAGCCAAACCAACTAAATGGTCCAAGACTGACTCCAAGCTCCCACCATTTTTGACCTTTGCGTTATTTCCGGATTTTGACCCTAAGTGCCCCCATTTAATTTAAAAGCGCGGGACACTTTAATTTTATTTAAATCGGGATACCAATTTTGCCTAATCCTACTTTAAATCCTTAATTAATCCCGATGGCCATTAAATTAAACCCGTGCTAAACCCCTAACACCCCCTCGCCATGCAAATCATCAACCGCAATTTTCTCCACAATTTTTGCGTCATTTTATGTGTTCGTGTAATTTTCCAAATTTAAGGGGCTTAGTTGCAATTTATTAAAATAGGTGTCCTAACCTCATTGGCCTAGGCCAAATGGAGAAGTCCCCTCTCCTTTGACCAAGTCAAGCCTCCCTCCCCCTTTCATTTTGGATGAAGAGTTTATTCCTTCATATGTAATCAGCACCACCCATTTTTAATGGGCAAATCCTGACCACACAATCTCACATCACTTCCCCTATTAAATGCCTCTTCAATGCACACATCCCAAGCAGGCCCTAATCCCCACATTTGGGAAACCCCCCTCTCTCTCTCCTCCCTCTTCCATTCCCAGCCGAATTTCTTCCTCCTTCCTTTCTTTTTCTTCTTCCTTTCTTCTTCTTCCTTTCTATACTCCACCTCTTCTTTATTTTTTTAACCCTAAATTGAGGAGTTCCACCCGGCCAGTCTTCCCCTCTCCGGCCGGCCGAGCAACCTTCCATCTCCGACGAGTGTCCTCCTACAGCCGATTGCCACTCCCCGCGTCGGCAGCTACCCTCACCGCCGGTACCTCCCTCGACCCGACCGAGTTGCTGCCCCGGCCGAGAACCCGCGAACCCGCCTTCGCGAGATGCTGCATCGACGACCCTCTGCCGATCCCCTCCGACCTCAGCTTCATCACCACCACCTTCAACCGAGCTCGGTCGTGCGCCGAGTGGACACAGTTGCTGCTGCTGCAGCTGTCGTCTCCGCCTGCACTAGCGCCACAGCAACCCCCGAACCGTCGAGCCAATACGACCGCTCGGACACGCCCAGGTTCTCCGGACCAACCCGCCCCGCACTTCCAGACATCGAGCAACCCCGCTGTGCCAAGCCCCTGCTCCGGCCAGCATTCGTTCCACCATCTCCACGAGCCAAGCTTCACCACGACCCACCACTATCGTCTCCATCAACACACTCCGACGAGCCACCCCCACTGTCGATCCCGGCCTCCAGCACTGCTGCCATTGCCACCACACGCCATTACCACCACCTCCACGCACCGCTGTCGAGTTCCTCCCCTTGACCAGATCCGCAACGGAGATTAGCCTCTTCCGGCGTTGAGTGCGAGCCATGGCGATCGTTCCTCTGCCGATGATCCCTCCTCCGGCCAGCAACCACCACCCCGCCGCCAAGGTGAACATCCCCCTTGCCTTGTGTAGTCATATTGTGTTTTTGCATATAGTAAAGTTCATGTTTGAATATTGGGTTTAGAGTTTAAAATGCTAGGGGAAGTCTTGGGGTTTAATACATGTAATAAAATGCAAGAATGGTTGTAAATGACATAAAACTATTTAAGGGTTTGCTATACATTGAGATTTCAGGATTTTGGGATACAAGAGTTTAAGGTTTATTATATCCCAATATGTGCGAAATGGTTAAATGTTAAGTAGAGTTTTTAGGATTATTACATGAAATTGACGATATGCGAATGCAATAAAATTTTATGGGTTGTTGGTTGAAATGATAAATATAATGAGATTAGGGTTAAAAAGTCCTACGAGACTTAGGGAGTTATTTATTTATTAAATGCAATTGGTTATCGTAGAATGAGCAGATTTAGATTGTTATGGAATGATGCTGAGGATATTAAAACATTAATTTTCATTAAGGAGCTGGTTAATTATTATAAAAATTATAGGGTGATATCAACCCATTGATTGATACGGGAAGCTTAGAAAATAATAATTGTTTATTTCGAGGATGACATATATAAACGTGCATGATAACGTCTGTAAACACAGGGGTGAGATTGAAGAATGATCATGGCTTGAACTACTTAAACCCGTGGTGAGATATAAGATTGAGGAATGGTATGCTGATATTGTATAGGTGATTGATCGGATTTGATGTAACGTACCTTAGGCAACCTTGGTCAACCTTCTAGCTTAGTGTCTTGTAACTTATAACTGAGGTTGAATGTATGTTTAGACGTGTATCACATCTTACTTTAGTCTCGTGTTAGTTATTGATTGAGCTTGTACCTCTCCTCTAGGTACTACGGGACCTGCGAACTCGGGCGTTGTACCGGATCTCCATCATCAGCAGCCGCACGCAGGCAAGTGTACCTTGCCATCCTGTATTTCAGTTTACAGATATTTATATTTTGTTATGTACATTGTGCACGTATTTATGTTGACGTTCGATACCTCGCGTTCGGATCACAACCGGGTGCTGACGTTCGTCGTAACATCTTAGAATAATTGTTAGATGCTTTGTAGTACCTCGATGCACGTACCTGAGTATATCGACACCCTAGGACACACTCATACACTGTGATCGTGCCAGATTCCTGTATCCTGATACTGACATCATGACCAGAGACTGGGACGACCTTAGGGTCGCGTCTGTTGAGTTACTTCCGTGAGTCGAGACTGTAGTTAGAGGTTCAGGTCCAACGCACAATCGTTGACCGCTTGGGAAGGGGAAGACAGTTACTAGACGTTTGGGCTACTCTGCATGCGCTTATATATATGTAGTATTTTGTAGTGATACCTGTATCTAGTGTAGCTGTTTCATCCGTGTGACTCTTTGCCCGGAGCTGCGGTACGTGCGGTGTATTTCCGTGTCCGGAGCTACGGTTTTATTTTGGACGGCCCACGCGTCGAACATTGTCTTTAAACTATGTCACACTAGTTGGTTATGATAGAGTACCCTGTCGTGCACTTGTACTTTCTGTTTACTTGGCATGTTGTATTTTTGTACCTTGTTACGTCCCTCTAAGGACCTGGTTCCCTGCCAGTTTTGCAGCATAAATGATTATGGAGCATTTGGAGTTGCTGTTGGATTCGCATGTCTTGCGAGCATGGTACCAGGTACTCACATCTTATCTACCGGCATTATGGTTATTGTACATTAATTATTTATCTGCTGTTGTAGCCTAGTTTTTATAGACTCATATTTCATCTCGAGTCTATTCGAGTTAGTGTGTTATTGGGCGGCCGACTCTAGCACATATAGCTCTTTCTTGTTTACTTCTGTACATTGTGGATTGAGACATAGAGGTTTACATTTATGGAATATCTAGATAGTGCCCTTTATATTACAGCTTATACGTATTCGAGTCAGACCAGAGTCTGGTCGAATGCGTAGCTGGCGTGCCACGTATTCCTGGTCCTACGTATTTTGGGACTGGGGCGTGACAGGATGCTATGGCATCGGGCGACGTAGTGGCAGGTAACATTTTTGTTACAACTTTTTCTGCCATAGCTTTAATTGATTCTAGAGCTTCGCACTTATTTATATCTATATAATATGCGACACATATTGGATTAAAGTTTGAGGCATTGCCAACGAGGCTGAATATACTCACTGGTAATGGGATCGTAGAAGTTAGTAGGGTGTGCCTAGCATGTCTAGTCGTAGTATGTGGATATTTATTACTTGTAAAGTTGATCGAGTTTCCTATGGGTAACTTTGACGTTATCTTAGGCTGGACTACTTGAGAGACAGTCATGCAACGATAGACTGCCGTGAGGGTAGAGTATTGTTTATAATTTCTGGTCTAGAAGAGTTTGTCCTTAGCAGAATAGCAAGAGACCAGTATAAGGGAGGAGTCACAACAGTAGAAAGGGAAGCAAATCCGCTGCCCAAGATAGTTGAAGATTTCATGGATGTCTTTTCCAACAATCTTTTCGGATTACCCCCAGTTAGAGCAGTAAAGTTCTCTATAGAGTTGATGCCAGGAGCAGAACCAGTATCCCAGAAGGTGTACCCAATGTCACCATCAGAACTTGATCAGTTTTATCGACACGTGGAAGAACTGAAGGCGAAGAAGTTTATTCGGACCAGTTCATCACCGTGGGAAGCAACAGCAGTATTAGTAAAGAAGAAGGATGGATCGACGTGGTTGTGTATGAATTACATGCGGCTTAATGCAGTGACAGTGAAGAACAAGTACCCATTACCAATAATTGATGATTTGTTTGACCAATTAAGTGGAGTAAGAGTCTTCTCAAAGATAGATTTATGATCAGGATATCATCAGGTGCGAGTTCGGGAGCAGGATATACCAAAGACAACATTTAGGTCACTATATGGGCATTACGAATTTTTAGTTATGCCATTCGGACTGACTAATGCTCCAGCGGTATCCATGGACCTGACAAACCATATTTTCATGCCTTACTTAGACCGATTTGTGATAGTATTCATCAATGACATCCTGGTATATTCTCGTAATGAGGAGGAGCATGAAGAATATCTCAGAATAATTCTATAAATTTTGAGGGAGCACCAGTTATATGAAAATCTTAGTAAGTATGAGTTCTGGATGGATCACATATCCTTTCTTGGACACATTATTTTGAGAGAAGGAGTGTCAGTTGATCCCAAGAAGGTAGAGGCAGTAGAGAACTGGCCAGTTCCAAAGACACTAGCGGAAGTACATAGTTTTCTGGGCTTGGCAGGATACTATAGAAGATTTGTGTCAGATTTTGCTAAAATCTCGGCACCATTGACTCGATTGACTCACAAGAAAGTAAAATTTGTGTGGTCAGCAGAATGTCAGATAGCCTTTGAAGAGTTGAGGAAGAAGTTAATCTCTGCACCAATCCTTACTCTTCCAGCAGGATCCGTAGGATTCACAGTGTATTTTGATACATCTGGAAAAGAACTTGGATGTGTCTTAATGCATCAAGGAAGAGTGATAGAATATGCTTCTCGGCAGCTTAAAGATCATGAAAAGAACTATCCAACTCACGATTTGGATTTAGCAACAGTAGTGTTTGCACTTAAGCCATGGAGGCACTACTTATATGGCGACCGAGTAAAAATATTCACAGATCATAAGAGTTTGAAGTATGTGTTCACGCAGAAGGACCTGAACATGAGGCATAGAAGGTGGCTAGAGTTGTTGAAAGACTATGACGTAAAACTTCAGTATCATCCAGACAAGGCTAATGTAGTAGATTATGCACTTAGCAGAAGAGGTAGCAAATTTATGTTGACTACTCAGAAGCACATTCTAGAAGACTTAAGAGAGATGGGTATCGAGATAGTACTTCCACAGAGTACAGGAGTTCAGGCTAGCCTACAGATTCAGTCAACTTTGGTAGATATAATCAAACAAGCTCAGGCAGAGGAACCGAAGATTTAAAAGCTACGCGAATGTGAGTCAGGCCTTCGGAAGGAGTTGACAATATATGCAGATGGAACGCTAAGGTTTGGGAATCGTCTATGCATTCCAAGCGGGGATATTCAGCAAAAAGTTATGACTGAAGCACACAGTTTCCAGTATTCCATTCATCCGGGCGGCACGAAGATGTACCAAGATATCAAGCAATACTTTTGGTGGAACGGAATGAAAAGAGAAATAGCACGCTTCGTATCGCGATGTCTGATATGTCAGCAAGTGAAGGTAGAACAACAGAGACCGACAGGATTATTACAGTCGCTTCCGATTCTAGAGTAAAAGTGGAAACACATCACGATGGACTTTGTGATTGGATTACCTAGATCACCGACTGGTCGAGATATAGTTTGGGTGATAGTAGATCATCTCACAAAAGTAGCTCACTTTCTTCCTTTTTGAGTAGGTCAGTCTACAGAATAATTGGCTGAAATATATATGAGACAGATAGTGAGACAACAAGGTATCCTAGTAAGTATCGTGTTAGATCGAGACATACGGTCCACTTCTCATTTTTGGAAAAGTTTGGCCAGAGTTTGGGCACCAAGCTAAGATTCAGCATAGTTTACCATCCCCAGACAGACGAACAATCAGAGAGAACCATCCAGAATTTGGAGGATATGCTACGAGCTTGTACATTAGACCTTGGTGGATCTTGGGAGAATCACCTTCACTTGGGGGAATTCTCGTACAACAATAGTTATCAGGCCAGTATCCAGTTAGCACCTTTCGAAGCACTGTACGGCAGGAATTGTAGGTCACCATTGGCTTGGGACAAAATTGGTGAGCGAAAGATGTTAGGCCTTGAAATGATCATGCAGACAGTATAGATTGTCAAGCAGATCAGAGAGCGACTTTGGGTTGCATAATATAGGCATCGTCATTGGACAGATCAACCTTTAGGATTTTGTGTCGACGATCACGTATTTTTGTAAATTTTGCCTACCCGTGGAGTCATTAGATTCGGGGTTCGCGGAAAGCTTAGTCAACGATACGTAGATATGTTCAATATCCTCGAGCAGGTAGGCAATGTTGCTTATTGTCTTTCCCTTCCGCCTTTGCTACGTGAGGTACACGATGTATTTCATATGTCTCAGTTGCGTAGGTATGTTCCGGATCCGAGTCATATCCTCAATCACTCTGAATTAGTCGTTAATACCTATTTATCTTACGAGGAGCAACCTGTATCCATATTAGACCGAAGGGAGAAGGTGCTCGGGAATCAGACTATTTCTCTTGTCCGGGTTCCTTGGGACCATCACTCTCTAGGCGAATCAACGTGGAAGAACGATGGCGATATTCGGTCCCGGTAACCGTATCTATTCGATTAAGAAGATATATTATTTCTTACGCCTTCATATCTCGAATTCAGTGATCAAGTGATTACCTTTATGTTGTGATGATATTGCCTGCATGAGTAGTTGCTAGTAGGTTTGCATCGTGTTTATGCTGACTTCTCTAGCTATTGCTTGGATTCGAATTTCGAGGAAAGAATTTTTTTAAGATGGATAGAGATGTCACTCCCCGTTCCCGATATACGTATTTGGAACGTATTTTATTTTAGCATGGTTGGATGTGCATGGAGACTAGATCCATTCTTTGGTTTAACCTGGTTTATGGTTTATTTTGTGGGTTGATTCAGCTCATGAGAACCTTTGGGTCAACCCTCAAACCCTACCATATATAACCCAATATTTTCTCTCTCTCTCTCTCTCTCTCTCTCTCTCTCTCTCTCTCTCTCTCTCTCTCTCTCTTCACTTCTTCATTACTTCCTCCTTCTTTAGTTTTATCTCCCCATTTCCATAGGCAAGTACATATTGCATAAAAATAGAAAAACCCTCCATATTATTATTGTATTATGTTTATTATGTGTTTCTAAGCACTTTTAGTTCTTGGTCTGTTTTTATAGATGGATTAGTGTAGATCTATATTCAAAACTTAGAGTTTTATGGGTTTTATGAGTTTTTTTTGGTTTTTATCTATTAAAATTGTGTCTTTAAAAATCAATTTTGCTACATGATAGAGATTTCAATTTAGAACATTTTGGCTTTTGGTTCACCCGCTTTGGACTTAAAATGAGGATTTTATGGACAAAACAAGATTTTAGTTTTGGAGCTTTTCTGCCATGGTCGAAAATGCTGTTGGAGAAGAAGAAGTTCCCATGCGGACAGTGAGCATATGCGGATGAGAGTTCTATGCGGTTCAAGAGAGTTATGCGGCCTAAACACTTACCGCATATTGACAATATGCGTCCATCTTGTTGGACGCATGGCTGCTGATTTACACAACTATCCTTGAACACCTTGTGCTTTCACTTGCTGAATGAATAAAAAATTTACTAAGTCCAAGAGGACTCTATGCGGCATTGAACCCTATGCAACACCGATACCCATGGGACCTGGAGAGCATGCAACAACTATTTTCTTAGACGTATGGCTCTGAACCGTTGGCACTTATTTTTGTGGTTTTGTCTTTTCTTTCTGACACACTTTATGACTTGTCACATCAGCCACATCAGTTACTTTATGTCACATCACTGACTTTTTATTTTATTGCCCATCACTTCATCACTTGTCCCAAGGAGTAGACCTTAACCCTGAGCATGCGGCCAAGTGACTTCATGCGGCCTGACTGCATGTAGCAAAGTGACTCCATGCGACCTGACTTCATATGCGGCCAGGATTGATGCGGCCTGACTTTCCATGCGACCTAGAGACCCATGCGACCATGTTTGTTGATTGGATGTTTCTTGATTCACATGACCCAATGTATAATTGGTAATTGGACTTGAATACTGTATCCGTGCTGATACCATTATTGCCTGATAATTATTTATGATTTAATGTGTGCCGAGGTACGACATATCGTGTCACGTGTTAAGTAATTATATTTACGTTGTGCATCGAGAATGCCTCCAAATTCCTGAATGCGTGATATTATATATTTATACATTGTTTCTCCAGCACGGGCATAATAAGCGAGTCAACTAACAAAACGTGGGTAGGATATTGATTGTCTGAATGTTGCATACACGCTCGGGTGAATCCAGATTTGACTTCCATGAATTCGTATCTAGCGTGCCTGTACCTTGTACAATATCTTAAGAGAAATTCTCATGTGACCTCGCCTTGAGATTTTAAATACGATATAGGGCTAATTAAATAACTAAATGTGGTAGTAACATTGGAGAAAACGATATCCCGAGATTATGCCAATGAATCTTCCCAAAGATATTCATTCTAAGTGCGCTTTGGGCTGGCCACCACAGATACTATATATCATCTGCCTTAGTAGAGTGTAGTATCTGACTTATTATTATGTCGAGCCACTGTTTTAATATAGTAACACTGGAACCTCTAATACCGTATTTTTAGCGCAGTGGCCCTATGGAAGACTGGTGCATCTTGCAAGTGCCTGTTTTATTTATTTGGTTCGGTTAGCTCATGTTCGGCACTGACATGATCTGAGGATACTTATTATGCATTATTCTGCGATAATCTCAGACTCCATAAAATAGCAAGTCGTTTAAATAATTGGCCGATATAAGAAATGGACTTGGTTGTGATTGTATTATTCAGCTAGTAGCCTAGGAAAATGAACTATCTTAGTATGATGGTTCAACTCTTGTCCTTGTTTGGTTGTAGGGTTGAGACTTAGCGCTAGGATTTGCCATGGACCTAAGTTACGACACTGAACCTATGTAATATTAATTATATGTTTTTCTTGGATTTTTATTTCTCCTTTGTTGTACTTGCTATTTGGGGTCTAACCCTACTGGTTTTGCATGGTTAGGTTTCGAGCCAGCACCTGAGGATCCGGCGTATTTCCCCAAACTCATGGCACGCATCAGGAATATAGTTGCAGGGGATAGCGAGTGGATTTTCTTCTTTCCTGCTCGTCTTGCACATTTAATTCTTTTTGGCGTTTAGCCACCGGCACCTGTTAGCCGGCTCGTCTAGACATTAGTTTTTCTTACATGATTGTATTAAATCAAACTGCAGCTGATCACTGTCATATACTTTTGTTACTCTTTCAGCTTCTTATTTTTGCACAGCTGGTCTCTAGAATATTTTGAAAAAGCGTTTGGGATGCCTTATTGCTTATCATATATGCTCTATGCTTACAGTTTCTTGTTTGAATGATTGAGACATAGAAGTTCTTGACAATAGGATACTTGATTGTAGCATGCACACCCTTGTATTATACATCCATGATCGTCGTACGACGTATAGTATCTTGTACGGGATAGCTGGCCATGTCCGTCTCCGTATTTCGGTACCGGGGCATGGCATTAAGTAAACCAACTACTTCGTATTCTCGTTGAAGGAGATTCAAAAAGATAGTTCACCAATACTACGAAATGAATTGTACTCTTTCGTAGGGCTCGCACTTTGAATCTCTTGTTCAGGGAGAATAATTTGATCTATTTATAGAGGATCGTTTGATCTGCTCACAGAGTCATCATTTGGGTGTGGTGATCAATCTAATTATTATAATCTTCTGCTTTCTTCTTGGGACAAAAGATTAAACATATATTTGATATTTGTAATCAATATTTTATTATTAGAATATAAGCTTGTGATTTGACTAGTTGATGAAGTCACCATAAAATATTGTGTTCTTCTGTCTTGGTTTCTTGCGTAGGGGTTTATTGGAGACAACTATAAGGATTTGGCTCAGAAATGAGTCTAACACGTCCAAGGTGGAGCAAGACGTGTGGTTGGTGCACACAGTAGGGGTGCGGATGAACATATAGTCTTGTTTCTATTATCAATGGATCTAAGTGAGAAAGGATCTTCTGGTTGGCATGTATTCTTACCGGACACAAGTTGAGATGGAGATTGTCGAGTTATATCTCGTATTCCGTTGGGCGCTCAAGGCGGTGAAAATGGAGTTTGTAGTTTAGTCTCACATTGGATATGAAGTGCATGGATCATGCGATATAGTTAATTGGAAATGGCCGAGGTCTTACATGAAAATATCTTTGAGAAAATTTTAGTTGCACCTCACTTTATTTATCATAACTCAAGGTGCACCCCACTACTTTACCATAATGTACAACACCCCTCACTTCCGTCAAAAACTAACGGTCAACTCAGTTGACTGAAATAGCTCTAACAAATCACCATTATTACCGGCTCTCCCTCCTCAACCAGGAAAAAAGGAAGGAATATTTTGGTCAAAAATTAATTTTTTTCTCGGTAGTGGAAAAGATTGTACATTATGGTAAAATAGTAGGGTACATCTTGAATTATGATAAATAAAGTGGAGTAAAACTCAAAAAAAATTAATTTATTTTTAAGACATATAGGTTTAGTACAATATTACACCTCATGGATAAAACTTTAGTTCGCATTTTTCTAACATTTGGTATCTTTCAAGTGGGTGTTGGTGTCGTTTTTCTGGGGATGTTTCGATCCTTACAGCTTTCAATCCACCCATTTTGTTAGCAAAAACAGAGCAGCTTTTAATTGTTGAGCGTGGCATGCTAATTGAGTTTTAGTATTAAAGCTTGTCAGTGGATACTACCTATACTTGCTTGCACCCTACATTCATCTGCACTTATGATCACATGAATCCAAGCACCCAAATTCGTCTAGCAGAGAGATCATCTTCAAGAAGAAGACAGTTAGTTAGAGATTAAGGACATATGTGACAATGCTCTTTAGCAGAAGTCCCTCCCTCGTGCCAAGTTCATGACAAACTTATCATTGTGCAATCAGAGAACATAATCTCCGTTGGTGCCACACAGTTGGTGCCGATGCAATTAGGTGGTCACTCCTTCCCCCGAGACAAGTACAGCATATATAGGCACTATAAAGCCATTGGTGCCATCAATTCACTACTAACCTTTCCTTTCAAGTATATATGCCTTGATTAGAAGAAGCCTCTAGTTGCTTCCTTACCATCACAACAACATTCCAATCCCTTGTGTTAATTACTATTCACTTCTTTTCTTCGTCTCCCACATAGTTTGTTGAAATGTCCATTCTCAGAACACTTACTGATGGATATGAGTAATTAACGAGACAAGTCATCGCTTAATTTGGCTAATAGGGGACAATTAATTTAGTGACAGCTTGAATTTTTACAGGGAACAACAAAATGCATGGTATCAATGATTAAGGTCGTTGTTGACCTCTCATCCGCAAATTCCAGAGAAAATGGATTCAAATTGGAAACCTGAGGGCCAACGAACTAAACTGTTAGGCCATTACGTTTTCGCTCCAAATCACTTTCCCATGTGAATAATACTATTAATCCCTCTAAAGTGTTCCTTGAAACTATTTTTTTATTATTGTGGCAACCAATGTAACGATTAATATAACAGACAACAAAATTTAAAATTAAAACTTTAATATTAGATTTAAAATTATTAATATTAAATTAATATTAATATTAACATTAATATTAAAAAATTGGGTGATAAATTTTTTTGTTAAAATTTACCATGTTAGATTCTACATAATACTATTTAATATGTCATGTCAATTGTCACATAAGAAGAAGAATAAAACTATTTGTCCATATAAAGTGTTCTTATAAATCATCCATTCTTATGTGGCAGCTGACATTACAGTTAATGTAAAAAATAATCTGACAAATTTAAAAATTAAAATTAAAATTAAAATTAATATTAATATTAATTTTTTGAATTAAAATTTATTATATCAGCTGCTATATTAAATGTCACGTAATACTATTTAAAATTTTGAATAGTATTAAGCGAAGAAAAAATAGTTTGAAGAGATTAATATCATTACTGCTGTATGTAGTTAAGTTGGCCGCTCCAACACAACACCGCATTCTCTTTCTCCACCACCAGGTACTTCCCTCTCCCTATTTATTTCCTCCACATAACTCCTACTCCTCTCCCCTATTGTATAGTAGTACTTTGTTGTTTGTGTAAGAGAGAGGAATGTTTGTCTAGTGAGAGAGAGAGAGAGAGAGAGAGGGAGCTACCATAGTAAGAGAATTAAACCTTCTTCTTGTTGTTTCTTGTTTCATCTTTCTCCTTGTGTTTGTTAATTTTGATCTTTGTTGAGCTGAAGATGGGCAAGCACAGGTTCAGATTATCAGACATGATGCCCAATGCCTGGTTCTACAAGCTCAAGGACATGAACAACCCCCACAAAAACCACCACCACCCACCTCTCACAAACCCAACCAAGAAAACACAAACACTTCCTCCTCCTCCTGCTGCTGCTGCTGCTCCTCCTTCAAACCAACAAAACCAAAAACAATTAGGTCCCCTAATCCCCAACAGAGCCTCCTACTACTTCCCATCCAACTCTCCCATCCACCCGAAAGCCGTCGACACGACCTCACCAAGAAAGTCCTCCTCCACCCCTCGTCGACCCCTCCGAATTAGAAAACTACCAACAACCCACCACCTCCCCACTACTACTACTACAACTACAACTACTACTACTTCGCCAACACTACTACTCTCCATCTCCTCCTCCGTATCCGAATCCGAATCCGACGTGATCCATTCCTACTGCATTTGCAACACCACCCCTCCCCCTCCCCCTCCCAAACTCGACATCGTCCTCGACCTCCGTCCCATCCTCACCAAACCCCCACCACCCAAGCCCAAGTCCAAGTCCAAGACCAAGACCAAGAAACAAGATAATGTTAATCTCATCCCAACAGCTAAAAGCACGGGTCATTCCGCATCCCCCCAACCCCGCCTCCTCCTCCGCAGCAGCAGCAGCAGCACGCGGACGCCGGCCGGCTCTCCCAACCGAAAGGTCCGCGTGGCGGCGCGACGCCCCCCCTCCGGCCAGCGGAGGACGAGGAGGGGGACCATAGACGAGAGCTTCGCGGTGGTCAAGTCGTCCTCCGACCCGAGGAGGGACTTCAGGGAGTCGATGGTGGAGATGATACTGGCGAACAAGCTCACCGCGCCCAAGGACCTCGAGGACCTCCTCGCCTGCTACCTCTCCCTCAACTCCAACGAGTACCACGACGTCATCGTCAAGGTGTTCGAGGAGATTTGGTTAGACATCACTAGCTTTGTTACCAAGTAGTAAATTAAATTAAATGATCCTATGTATGTACGTAGTAATAAGAAGAACAATTAATGGATCGAGAGTCTCTTGTATTAACAAAAAATGATATGTAACTTCTCGTATATTATAACATAGTATAATGATATCGAGTGAATTCTCTTCTTCCATACTCCACTCAACCGCTATATCGCTGCCGCAGGCTAGTGCAAGTACTGTGCGAGCCATATGTATTTTTTGTGCTTCGACTCTTAACTTATGGAGTTTACTTGTTAAGAATTAAGCATTGGTGTGCATAAATGGCAGAATTTCGAGTACTGTCTCCTTCTTCTTTCCAAAGATTGAAAGAAGCAGGCCACTGAAATTGGGAATGCAAATGAATTTGGTACATCTTCTCCCACTAATGTGAGGCATGAGCCAGCTAGTTGTAAGTTTTCCGAAAGGGTTACAGCTCAAAAGTATGAGCAACTTCTGCACATTGAGTGGCTAAATTGGTCTTGGGCCTTAATTCAGGGTGCTTGAAATCAACAGTTACTACTTTTTCTTTCGGAGTCTGGGTAAGCTTCAACTTGAAGACAAACAGGAGTCGAGAATGCAGAAACATGCTAAAAATCAGTGTCGTGTCTTATTCAATATGAATGTAGAACTATACAAATCACACACGGGTTCAAGATAAGAAAGAAGTGTTTGTATCATGTCGTGTTGTTTTATCTAACTCCCATAATCGATGGGATGTGATGCATCAGTTCTGGAACGAGAAAAAAGTCTGACAGATAGGTCGCAACGGAGGATAGCTTTGTTTCTGCTCGACAACCTATATTCCAATCCAACATCGATTAGGTAGAAAATTAAAAGAAAACTCCGTTCGAACTCCATGTGACTTTGATGCTAAATTCACAACAAATGAGTCAACATGTTTTGGTACCAATTCTAGCCCAGGTCATTGGGAGTTAGAACCAATGCTTTTAGCTAGCTATTCCTCTCTCTCTCTCTCTCTCCCTCTCTATAAAGATAAGAGCCATTATTCCCCATTTGTCTCTAGTGTTTCCCAAGAGGCCAAATAAGTAGCATCAACTACTGTCTTTCCTCTCTCATTACTCTCCACATACCCCCCATGTTGAGTAGGAAAAAGAACATCCAGCTGACACTTTCAGTTACAATCTAACCCCCATTAACAAGTGTATGAGAGCTAGAGAGGAAGAGTTGTTGTCTCTTTATAGCAACCAAGAGTACAAGGAAGGGCCATGAAGCACTGAAGGGGGCTATAAAGCTAAAGGGACTCAAAAGCCTAAGAACACCCACCATTTGTCCACAAACACAGTACCAAGTAACTGACTCACCTAAAACAGGTACAGCAGACCAAAAGAGGAAAGAGAAAGCTGAAGAAGAAGAAGAAGGAAGGCTTTGGAACCATCAATACTACTAGTACTAGCGTTTAAGAAGAGTAATAAACTCCACCAATGTAAAATTTGTAGCAATAGTTAACGAGGGTTCCCTGGCCTGTAACTTCAAATCAGGGAACAGTAAAAGAAGGGTCTGGGAAAAATCTGATCCTCTTGTGCAAAAAGAAGAGAATTCAGTGGCAAGTCAGGCAAGTGTGACAAGAGCATTCAACTGCTGTCCCAAGCTCATTCTGTCCAAATATATTTCCTCCCTATTACATGTGGTCCGAATTCGAACAAATTTTGGAAGTAGATATGAGAATAGTAATCCATATGTAACATGTAATAGAAAGAGAGACAGAATATGACAGAACTGCTCTCAGCATTCAATAGCATTTTGTGTCTTGTAAGCGAATACTTCACACGTTTTAAGCAATATATAAATCAGGATATGGCCATCATACATCAAATCAAAATATAAAATTATATGGAACAGGCAAAATAATCTCAACAGAGTTGTGTTTTTAAAAAAAAAAAAAACACAATTATTGCCCAATAACAGAGAGGGTAATAATCTCAATAGCATTTTGTTAATTATCCCAAGTGGTGTGTGTTTGACATGGGGTAATACCGTTATTCACATCCATGTTAATGCGTTTGTCCAATAGAAAAAGAAAAAATAATTTAGCTTAACCTGTTTTCTTGGTAGCATATTTCCAGCGTACTAGAAAATGTTATCATTATCATACGAGGACTGTTTGGTTCGGCGAATAGAACGAAAAAAAAAAAAAAATAGAAGTAGAGAGTTTGTATACGTATTACATATGCGGGACATGTAGATTGTTGAAGTGAGTTAAAAAGTTATAAATATTTGTTGTTCATTATGTTTGGTTGTAATGAAGCAGTAGTTGAAAAATGGTATGTTTTCCACTTTTGAATAGGTTTTTTTTGTGTTAGTATGGATAAAAAATTTAAAACTTTGATATAAATAATTAAAAAATAATGTGTTTAAAAATTAAAAGTTAACAAATTTTTAAGCCACAAAATTTTAACAACTTTGATATTATTATTATTATTATTATTATTATTATTATTATTAATTTTTAAACTTACACTAATTATTATTATTATTAGGAATATTTTAGCAAACGTATCCATTCAAAATATAGAAACTAGTATATATTTTCACCTTTTTTTAAAAAACTAGCAAATCCCTATTTTGTGTAAAATAGTCAAAATTTTGGTTAAAACAGTAGAGGTATATCATAAATTTTTAACTGTTCCGTAAAAAGGATGGAGACATTTGCTAGTTTTTTTATTATATAAAATGGGGGTATATGCTAGTTTATATATTTTAAATTGATCAGTTGCTAAAATCTCTCTTGTTATTATTATTATAAAAATATTTTCTCTCTCCTGATTAACACATTATTCTCTAGTTCTCGTTCTCTTTCCCTCGAACTCTTTCTCTCTCACTCGAATTCGACGATGTTCGAATCCGGAGCAAGCAGAGGCCCGACTCGGAGTCGTCGTAGTAGTAGAGGTTGAAGGTGTAATGTCCCGCTCTGCGAAAAAGGCATTACGCTGGAATTATAGATGGATCAGACTGATGGAAACAAGTGGTGCAGGAAAATGAGATGCTTGATGTGATGATGATGTATTTCTTAACTTGGCCTTATGGGATATCTTATGCGATGTGGTTCGAAAGTATGATTATACCAAATTAGAAGACTGCGCATCGCGTTGGATCATTCTTGAGGGATCATAGGAGAATGTGAGATCATGACATGGAAACAATAATTGTATAAGTGAGTGGATATGCCACTTCTCCTCTACTCCTTCATGCCCTAATAAAATAAATACTAGTGTTATTTTGTTGTATGTCATAACTATATGTTGATCTAGACCGCACAATGATAATGATGCCTTATATTCAATGCTACTGTAATTAATGAAACACATGAATAATGAACTGCTAGTACTATTGATACAATAATGCTATAAAGTAAGTCTACCACAAGATCGCTCATCAGCAAATCTTCTAGTTTAGGTATTGAAGGATATTCTATTAGTAAGTAGCGTTGCTCTCATGTCAACCGAAAGAAGTAATATTATGCAATCTACTTCACATGCTGGTAACACTAGAATGGAATATTGAACATCTGTACATGTATAAGTGCATCAGTGCATAATAACTATGAAGAAAATGCTTAATATGCGAGTATAATTATGGTTTGGTACCACCGGACCACGAGAATGTCTGTAAGTTGGGACATACGGGTCGCCAACCGATATGAGAATAAGCAAAACAAGAAGGATCAATAATGCGAGACTTTACTTCAATTTTTTTACCATAAAATTTATGCTTAGATTTTATTTGCATGGTCAGGGACAACTTGTGCACAATGTTTGGTAATTTTCCTTTAACGAGATGCACCGGGGCACTGGAATTGTTTGGCCCAGGAGGAAACATAGTGCTTTGGTAGTACTGGATATAAACGAGACATTTATTGGGGTCACAACCTCATGAATGACACTCCGTATGTCCTTCGAAGTCCTATATGGCATGTCCCTCGTGGTGTGAAAGCATATCACCAATGACTCTCAGGTAGTTAGGTTGCATACTAACGAGAATAGTTATGCAGGCTTAACCTTATCTCTTTAAGAATGATTTGTATTAATTATGCTGTTGCTAATCCTTATTTTGCAGGGATACGATGAGTGGACTCTTGGTAAGAATCACAGTTAAGCGATATGTACATATTTCACATATATTCAATATATTCTACTGTTTCCAAAATATGTTTTATTATGCTGCTGAATACTCTGATCATTGAAATGAACCTAGTTCCTAATAGAAAGACCACTAAGTTATATGCATGATTTTTACATGAATACTTAGTGTCGGTTTAGGCTAGTGGGCTAGTTTCAGCTCACTAGTACGCTATATGTAGTGACCCATGTTTGTGGGCATCTCCAGGTACTCAACATTGTAGCAGGAACGGTTGCGAGGCATCGAAGAATTGTTGGGGCGCACATAAGCTCTTCTTCCATTGGAGGCGTCTTCTGTTATAAATGGCATAATATATGAATAATGTAATTCACTGTATCAGTCAGAGTGTAAGCCAAGACGACAAATATCAATGTAAGCCAATTGGCCAAGTATCAGTTTTATTTGAGAGCTTTGTAAATTTTTTGTAAGCCATGTACTCAATTATCATTATCAATAAAGAGAACATTTTTATTATATTCATTGTGACTTTAATTTGTCAGCTTAATTTTGCTGCAATGTCATTATTTATGAGATATACCATGCCTTGTCTATCTTCTTGTTTTGTACAAGTGCATTCTAGGTTTGTACGGCATCACGCCCTTGGCTACTTTCTGTTTTTGGAATCAGGGTATGACAAATTGGTATCAGAGCCAGGTTTATTGTGTCATTGGACTCGGCAAGTTCTAAATCAATGTTGCTTCCACGATTACTCAAAGATGTATCTATGGATAGACAAAGTTGCGTCGGTGACTATTCAAAGTCGCTTTCGCGATAAGTAATAGTCGCCTCAGTGCGTATTCAAAGTTGTCTTCTTCAAATATTCAAAGTTGCTTCTACGATTATTGAATTTGCATCTGTGATCGTTCTGTGTTGCTTTCGCTATTGTTCGCATGTGCTTCCACAATCAAAAATATTTGATCTCTTGGCTACAATCACTGAATATTCTATACAATAAGTTTAAATATTATGATGCCCTAGTTGTTGTGATTCTTGATTTGTAAATGATACCAAGAACCCAACAATGATTCGACGCCATAGATAACTAACTTGTGATTAATATTTTATATGTGAAAATAAAAGAAATCAATATATATGCTGTAATTAATGAGAATTGTAAATACATAAATTCAATAGAGAAAATCAACGGTAAAGCTGAGTTGATTCATGTGCGATGGCAGGATTGTGTTTTATATCTGAGTATGAGAATCATATTATAACATGCAATGCTACCATATGAAGGTAGTACGAGATGGATGTTGGATCAATGTAAGAAATGTGTGATAGTCAAGAAATGGATTCATTTTGAGTGGTATATGCCTCTATCCTCTTAGTAAATATGCAGTGACCCTTCCATAAGTGATGGTATTGAGCCTACCAGTAAGAATGGGGTAGTGCCGAGACTTAGTCGGGAATGATGCCTTATTGTATGCGGTGCGATTATCCCTTGGGTATTTCGGAGTGGGTATCAACATCAGACACTTAATAGTTAGATTTGAGTTGTCAATATTAGACCCTCGATAGTTTAATGTTACATGGGGTAGCAACAAAATGAGAAGGTATGAGATGGATATCTTAGATGGGAACAACGAGTTGGATTATATGGTGGCTTAAATAGGTTAGGTGAAAGTTTTAAATTTTAGTATCGATGATCGAATGTTACTATCGGTAAACAAGTTGGATCGTATATCTAGTGAGATTGATTGGAACTGATTGGAAATCACAAGCGGGATATTATGTTTGGTTAGTTGAGTTTGGAAGTTCTTGGAAATCAATTAAAGATGGAACGGGTATGTGAAAAACTATTTCCTTTGACCTTAGGTGTGTAGCACTTACTACATGCCTAACTTAAAAAGGGTAGCAGCCGTGAAGTGAGAATATTTGAACCTAGCGATTGGCGAATAATATTTAATCAGTATATGAACTTGTGGGATTGCAAGTAACTAATCGACGACCCTTATTGTCGGGAAATATATGAAATTTCGTTAAGAGGCTTCGATGGATGGAATACCAAAAAAGCTTGAGGTCTAGGAAGTTGGGATCACTACCAAAATATAAGAAAATAACGACGTTTTTAGCGACATTACTCACTGATATCACTTCCATTTATGAATTTAGCGAAAACAGAAAGTAACATCGTCGAACGTCGATGTTAGCTACAAAAAATATTACGAAAACAGATGTCGCCAGATATCGTAAAAATTGCTATTATTTTTATTATAGCGACGGTTAGCGACGTTACCTTCCATAAGTTGCTAAATATAATAAAATCTGCGTTGTTTAGTGACGTCATATTCCATACTTCGCTAAAATATTTCCATATAGGCTTACAGACCGATTTTATTTTCCCCCTTCCAAAAATTTCAAAACCCGATTTCCCCCCTCCTTTTATCGTACGACCCCTCCGGCGCCGACCGTTCTCACCCCTTGACCCCCTCCGTCTCCGATGGTCCTCCCCCCACCCCCCCACACCTACGAACCCTCCAGCTCTGACGGTAAACCCTAACCCACCTCTCTCTCTCTCTCTCTCTCTCCGCGACCCCCTCCGGCGTCGACCGTCTGAGGGTTAAGGTTCCGACCATACTCCCCCCGTGACCCATACGACCCCGACCCCCCTCGTCCAGGTAACCCTAACCCTAACCCCCCTCTTGCTGACACAGATACATACACACTAAAAAAAATATACTGACACGACACACACACGCTGACACAGACACTAGCACGGACACGTTGTGTAAAATATGTATATATGTGACACGACACACGCTGACACATACACAGACACGACACACATGTTTTGTAATATATATATATATATATATATGTGTGTGTGTGTGTGTGTGTGTGTGTGTGTGTGTGTGTGTGTGTGTGTGCAGTCGGCCGCCTCGAGCTACTACTGGCGCCATATATGCATTGGCTGACGAAAAGCTACTACTGGCACCACCCATGCATTCGTTTTTGGTCATCATCCTCGTCGAGGCGGGCTAGGTCTAGGGGTAAACTTGTTTGGAGAATACGACCTTGAGCTCGGATTCATCATCCTCAAGCTCGTCATCGATGGACTTGGGAATCCCTCGAGCTACTACTGGCACCATATATGCATTGGTCGACGGAGATCTACTACTGGCACCACCCATGCAACTACCCTTGGCCACCTTAGACCGGCTTTCGGCCTGTGTCGGGAACCAAAGAAGACGAGAACAATGATGATTAGACGAGGACTGAAAATGTTTGGGAGGGACAATTGGACACGAACAGTTGGGGACAAAGTTAAAAAAATTCTAAACTTTTTTTACCAAACATAATTTTTAACTTTTGTGTTTAAAACTATTTTCCAGATAAAAATAACCAAGCAGATAAAAATAACCAAACGCAAAGTCAAAATTTCTATACTCGAAAAATAACTTTATAACCTACTTTTAGAAAACCGTTTTCAGAACCAAATTTCAGAAAACATATCCAAACAAACCTTAAGCATCTCAATAAATTTGTATTGAAGAAGACTTTACTACTTCATTGTCATTTGTGATAGTCTTGCCACCTAGAAAAGATAGTTTTGTGCCTCATGCCAAACACATTACAAGACAATAGGGTTGGAGATGCTCTAATAGTTTTTTGTATTGGTTAAACAAGTCATCATTTTCACACTACCAAAATTGGCCAATTAGCGACGTCAAATAATAACGTCGCTAATTTTCATAAATTTAGCGACTCCAAAATAAAGTTGTCGTAATACGTCACAAATAGCGACGGTTAACGACTTTCAGCGACTACTTTCAGTATTGAGGGAATATACGTCGCTAGGAGTCGCTAGTTCATAATTTCTATAGAGATCTCCTACTAGTTATCCTATAATTGTTAGACATGATTTAGTATCAATGTGATTTAGTTGATAAATAAGATATAGTGATTTAATCATTAAGACATTATCATTAGGGAACTAGTATAGGTAATTTAGTTAACATGTTTCGTATATATATATATATATATATATATATATATATAACATAGTGTAATTATGATTTTATGTATCCCAGGGCCTAGTGTGCATGTGTATGAGTGTGTGTGTGTGTGTGTATCAGTGAGTATCAACTTCTATGTGTGTGATACATCCTAGTATCAATTATGTGAATTAGATTTGCATCCATTTGGATAATATACTTGAAATATGTCTATTCATCTTTTCAGAAGTATCTCAAAATGGATCTGAATTACTACCTACGTTATCGTTCATGAATGTACAACCGTCATCCTGATGACATGTGCGGTGTGCGGGATGAATTCATACAAGGGTGGAACATTTCCTATAGTTCGTCAAGGAGTTTCCTCAAGACATGAACGACACCAAAATTAAGTATCCATGTGTGAGATATCATAATTTGAAACATCACTCAAAAGTGAATATGACATATCATTTGTACTCGAGTGGTTTCACGTTGAATTACTATCAGTGGACCTCACACGGAGAACTTGTATCTTTAGCATCGAAGCCGGAGCCTTATGTGGAGCTGTATATGGGTGTCCAAGACCACGTTGATTACGACGACGAGTGCATGAATATGGTTTTCGACGCTGTCAGGCCTAGTTTCGATCTGGACAATCATGATACAGTTGAGAAGGTACCGAATGCCGATGCTGCAAAGTTCATGGAGTTACTAGAGAATGCAAGAACTCCATTATATCCTGATTATGAGGATCCTTCACCGTTGGAGGTGGTTACAAGATTGTTGAGCATCAAGTCCAATTTTAAAATATCGCAAGAATGCTATAACCGACTGATGGAGTTGATTACAGAGATCTTGCCAGCGGGTGCTAAGTTACCTAAAGACTTCTACCGGTCTAAGAGGATGGTGAGATCGCTCTGGATGGGACACAAAATAATGATGCATGTTACAACGGGTGAATCTTGTACAACAAAGACGACAAGGATGAAGATGTGTACAGATTTTGTGGTGCTGATCGCTACAAGCCAATTGGTATAGGATGTTCTGTCAGTGGAAAGAAGTCGACTGATTCGATGCACTACTTGCCTTTAATGTCGCGGTTGCAGAGGTTGTCTATGGTGAAAAAGACTGCCAAAAATATGAGTTGGCACAGACAAGAATAAATTGAAGGAATGTTGGATCACCCATCCGATGGAGAAGCATGTAAGCACTTCGATCGAGAGTAACCCAATTTTGCTTTAGATTTGTCATGCCCCGGACCCACCCGGGCCGTCGCTCCGCCTTGCCTCGCCCCCGTATAGCCGGATTATCGAACCGGGCACGAATCATCGTGCCCCGGCGCGCCAGACGCGAATCACCGCGCCCGTCCCGCGGGTGCGAGGAAGGGATTTCGTGTGGCCCGCATGAGTGTATCGGGGACGTGATGCCGTGCGAGCCTGGGGTTGCGCCCGCACAAGGCCAATCGTTTAAGTTGATAGTTGGCTATCATCGCATCAATCGAGTAAGCAGCGGAAAGGGACATTGTTGCAATGCAATGCATTTAGCCAATTGAGTATTCGGGACAATCGAGGCAACTTGGGTTCCTTTATGAAAAGGCATTTGTTCGTTCCATACATTATGTCCCCTTATACGATAGCATCTCGGGACAACAATCGAAACCAGGATTCCGGGTCTTAGGGAATGTGGCACGCCTATCGCTCCCTCGGACGATCCAGTACCTGCAAGCAAGTAAATTGTTGGTGGGCCAGCACTTTTATAAGTACTAGTGAGATAAAATAACTGAACAGAAATAAGCATTCACTCAAACCAACACTAAGTAATCATGTTATAAAATATTACATTACTAGTGATCTTTCTAGTTTTACCTAGGTTCGTTTTATGTAGTTCGCTAGCAGAGTCATATTACATTGTTTGGAAACATGTTTGGAAACAGAGTTTCATATGCGATATATAAGCAAGCAAGCCGTTCGTTCATGTTTTAGGGTGTGCGCAGCGTGTCTCGTGAGACTCCAGGGTCAAATGTATAGCCAGACACATATGCACGATCTTAGGGGTAGTCCTCTATCTAAGCCAACACAATGATTTAGCTATATGCAGGGCGGTCCCCGAGTATCTCAGGATCGACAGCTGGTTGTACAGCATAACAATGACTCATTCATCTGATGCTAATGGCAGCTGTGACTCATGGTTGCTTTTCACTATCATGGTAGCAGCCGTGACACATGCAGTTCAGCTCTCCACCAAAATTTATTGTCCGACCGATGCGAATGCATGGAACACTATCAAATAAACTCTAGTATATAGACGAGACGAACCATCAGAACAGATATCGTTGTTGTGGGGCAATCCGACTTATCACTTGAACACATTCAGGCACAATATGGTTCTCTAGAAGCATAGACGATAGTGAACATGTTCATGCACTCTTAGACAAGCATTTCAGGATTCTCGTTAAGCAGACATGTTTGTTTCAAAGATATGCTAGGTGAGTTCGTTCATTAACATGCAAGGCAGGTTCTATCATTCTCTTATGAAAATATTGCAAGCAAAAACTCAGGTTGTTATAAAGGCGTGCAAGAATCAGAGAACAAAGTTCTGCCCACTCACCTGATACATAATGTCGACGCGGAGCGGGGCATTACAGGATCTGCGTAATATAAAATTGGGGCACTCCTCCGACGGTTTACCCCATTCAGACTTTTGGGCTCTCATTATTCATCTTGACCTGTGATCATCACCCCGTATAACCTACCACCTTGGATGTGTATGAAGACTCTGGTTATGTTCTTAACCATCATTATTCTGGTTTCAAATAATCCAAAAAGGAACATCAATGTATACTTACAACTGTTGATAGATGAGTTGAATCAGATGTGGGAATTAGGCGCCAACACGTACAATGTTACAAAAAAATAGAATTTTCAGATGAGGGAAGCACTTATGTAGTCCATCAATGAATTTTTGGCTTATGACATGTTATCAGGATGGAACACTCATGGTCATCTCTCATGTCTATATTGTATGGACCACACTAAGGCTTTTCGTTTAAAATACGAAAGAAAACTGTGCTTCTTCGATTGCCATCAACAATTTCTGCCGTTTGATCATCCGTTCCGGAGAAACATGAATGTATTTCGTGCCTGCGTTATGGAGAAGGAAAATCCACCTCCAAGGTGGCCTAGAGATACGATATGGGGAGATGTTAAAGATTTACCAAGTGCTATCGAAGAGCCTACTAAGGGGTACAAGTACGATGGATTTGGTCACACTTGACGAAGAGGAGCATATTCTGGGATCTGCCATATTGGAGCACCAATCTGGTCAAACATAACTTTAATGTCATGCATATCGAAAAGAATGTGTTTGACAACATAATTAATACAGTGATGGACGTAAAGAAAAAGACGAAAGATAATCCCAAGGCCAGGTTGGACTTGAAAAAAATATGCAGACGCCCTGTGTTGCATTTGATAGAGGAAGGGAATGGAAAGTATAAGCAGCCTAAGGCAATTTTCTCACTAGACAAGGAGGATAAAGGGAAACTTTGTAGGTGGATTCATGATCTAAAATTTTTAGAAGTTTACGTGTCGAATCTAAGAAGATGCGTTGACCCGAAGGAGAACAAACTGACGGGTATGAAGAGCCACGACTGTCCGATATTCATGGAGAGGTTAATTCCAATTGCATTTCAGGAATTCTTACAGCAGATAGTTTGGGATCCATTGACTGAGCTTAGCAAATTCTTCAGGGATCTTTGTTCTACAAAGTTGATTTTTGATCGTCTAGAAAAGTAAGAGAAGGACATTGCGGTAACACTGTGCAAGCTTGAAAGAGTGTTCCCTCCTGGATTCTTTGACTCTATAGAGCATTTACCAATTCATCTTTCTTACGAGACACGTGTTGGTGGGCCTGTAGGTTATCAGTGGATGTACCCGTTCGAGCGTTAACTGAACCACCTAAAGAGAAATATAAAAAAAGGCACGGGTTGAGGGTTCTATTTGTGAAACCTATGTTCTTGAGGAGAATAAAAACTTTTGCTCGATGTATTTCAAGCCGCATGTTGCTACTAATAGAACCAGAGTTCCCAGAAACGACGAAGGATGTCAGGAATCTAATGATGCAATATTGAAAGTATTCAATACTTTCGGTAAAATTTTGGACAAAATGAATAAGAGATATCTGAATGACGACGATCTAAGGGCTGCTTAGTTGTATATATTACTCAACTACGACGAGGATGGAGTATAGAAGCTAGAGGGGTAAGTAATTAATACGTCAACATTTGAGTCATCTAAATGTAATAGTATACGCTAATACTGTTACACTAATCGGACGATATTTTGTTGTTTTTCAGCATATTTAATAATGAGATGAGGTTGATGAGACCATATATAACAGATGAAGAAGTAGAACAGGAAATAAGATTTCATTTCCATTCTTGGTTGAATGCATATGTAAGAATCTTTTTTTGTATGCACTATGCACAATAATTAACATAGCGTTGAACTTATTATCGTTTTCTTGGTATTTAGGTCGATCGTTCCTACAAACCACTCGAGAATGAGTCTATTAGAACTCTAGCCAAGGGACCAATTTATGTCATCAAAATCTGCCTAAGCTACTATGTGAATGGTTTTAGGTTTAAGTCAGCAAAAGCCCCAATAAGAGATAGGTTCTTGGATCTCGATTCTACGAAAAATAGTTATTTGTGTATCAGATTTTCGAGCTAAAAAGATGTCGATCCAGGCAATAATTTTTATGACATCTTACGGAAGATTGTGTAGTTGATATATAATTATGGAACAGAGCATGCTAAGATCTTTTTATTCAGGCGTGATTGGTTCAATCCAATCCAAGATCTATGTTAGAAAATAGACAAGCATTCCTCGCAGCCTTCGCAGGCGTTGACACGAGCCCAGGAAAACGTTGACCGTCAGATTGCTGACCTGCGTGACGAATTGCTACGGAGGATTATGGAGTGGACATAATCTGTGCTGCAGACGGATGATGCGATGATCATCGCTCATTTTGATTCGCTCGAGCATAGCCTTATGGAGCTCGGGACTCTGAGCCATACGACAGAGCACATCCTTATATAGCTCAGGACTATAGGCCAGATGATAGAGCGCAGCTTGGCAACTCTGGCCGCATCTATGGAGCGCAGACAGACAGAGCTGGAGGGGTCACATATGACCATGAGCGACTCACTTGCGAGGATCCATGCGACACAAGATTTGTTGAGCCGGTCGGTGGCAGGGAACACTTCGAGGGTGGTATCTGTCATGGATTCATACAATGCTCGACTACTAGCATTGGAGCAGATACGTCATGTTGGTCCGCCGACATCGATATCGTCTACATCACTGCCTCCTCCATCGGCATCGGTAACGCTTTCACAGGTGCAATATAAGTTCCTTCTATCTCAGATGCACGGCGGTGCTCCTTCTCATTAGTAGTAGTCCTTGTTTGGACATATTTTAGTGTGTTTGTGTCTATTGGCCCATTCTTGGGTCTTTGATGTATTTATTTCATACTTTTTGTTACATTATGAGACGCATGCGACACTTAGTTTAAATTCTTTTATCTACTTCTTGGGACATATTTAGTGTAATGTAACTATGTAGATTTTTTCTAAGTGAGTTTAGTTTATTATTCATATTAACTATACACTAAAAAATTTTGGTGTTGAGTGTTCCACCGAAGCGGTCGGTGAACCCAAGAAATTCAACGGAGGGTTGCTCCTGGTTTATTTATATAAACTATGATTTTATAACTACAGGTAGAGTTTTGTTGGGAAATATTTAACAAACTGCAGCCTATTTTTTGTTTTTTTTTAATTTTGGCATTTTGCAATATTTTGCGACGTTCCCCGACGTACTGTTACGTCGGTGAACGTCGTTACTAGGAAAATATGTACGTTGCTACACGTCGCTAATATGTTGATATGGCAAAACTTATCATGTCAGTATTCTTGTAGCAAAACGTCGCTCATAATATCGCTAATATAGCGACGTGTTGCGACCAATGCTTGCGTCGCCAATTTAACGTCGACAAGTCGCTAAACGTCGTATATTCTACGACATCATATCATCGCAAATATACGTCGCTACAACGACGACTAGCGACATTTTTTTTGTCAGCGACCATATAATACGCGATGACGTAAAAATATCGCTAATTAAGTCGCCAAATCATTTTAGCGACGTCGTTTTACATATTAACGATATTTTTTAACGTCGCTAATATGTGTTATTCTGGCAGTGAATAAATAGTATCGATAAAAAGTTTTGTCGCATCAATAACAGTTGATTGACATATATAATTGATCAAATTATTAACGTTGGATGATTCCAAGATTGGTGGTTTGACCAATATATCAAATACATGAATAATTATCGAATGTGGCTAAGCGAGATAAAATTCAGTAAAACATTAATGAGTGATCGATCAAAATTTGAGTTTGGGTTAGTTGCATTGTCCCATAGGTAAATTAGACGGACGAAAATTCAAGAACAATATGTTGGATCAATTCGAATTTTGAATGCTGGTGATTTATTTGATGGATATTAGATTTGAGCATGTAGTTCTAAATTGACCTAGTCGGATTGGGGTAAGTCTCGAATGAACCTTTGTTTGAGGTGGACCCTTAAGAAATTGACCGTGAGTAGATAGACCTGATCTAGATTGTTGGATGTCCCTTATTTGTGGGTAGGTCAATGGTAGTGCATTCGTTGTGTAAACCCCCTGATTTTTAGGAATTTTTAATTTAAATTTTTTACAATTTTCTGTAATTTTATGGGATTTTTTTAACTAATTAAAACCTAGGTATTTTGAATTTAATGATTTTTAAATGATGTTAATTAATATTAAAATATTATGAGAATAATATTTTTGGGTGTGAAATGGAAAACTAGACATAGGATAATTTTTCGGGAATTTATTGGACCCCGAAAACATTTTTAAAGCCCTAAAAACCAAGTCATAATTAACCCTAATTAAACCCTGACTGAACCCGGTTTATTTGGAGTTAAACCAAACCAATGTCAAACCCAACCCAAACCAACCCAGACCCGGTTCAGTTGAACCGAATCCAACCTTAGCGGGTCGGGTCGGATCTAAACCCGACCCGAAACCCGAATACCCGAAACCCGCCCAATCTCCTAGCGGATCGGGCCGGATTCATATTGAACCCCGGACCCGTTAACCCTAACCAAACCCTAATTGGAATCCTTATCGGATTCACTGTTCTGACCAGCCCCTATTTAACCCCCCCCCCCGACACCGGAACCCTAATCCCCTCTTCCTCCTCCCGACGAACCTCTCCCCTCGGCCGCCCGGACTCGCCCCGCTCCGCCTCCCTCACCTCGAACCACCACGAACCCCTCCTCTTCCCTGTCCTCTCCTCCTCCACCCACTGGCCGGATTCCCTCACCGGCCGGAGCACAGCCAAACCACCAGCACCCCACTGCCATTATCGCCACTACTATCCTCCTCCCCGTCCTCCTCATCAATCGTGTCCGCTTGTACCACGCCTCGTCGCCGTCTGTAGTCCTCGACCCCGAGCCTCGCCGGAGGACCTCCCAACCATGGCTGCTCCTTCTCCGTTCTTCTCCTCCCCATCAGCCACAAGCCATCGTCTCCTCCCCGAGCGTCGAACAGCCACCCGACCTCGATCCCCTACATTAACACCGACCTTCCCCGAGTTCCTGTTCACTGTCTCCCCCATCCGTCCCTTCGTCGGAGTTCATCCTTCTCAGACCCGAGCCTCGCCCAGCCGACCACCAAACCACCCGTCGTCCTCCTCCAGCAACCTGACGAACCACCACCATTGCTGTCAGCCTCCTCCCTGTACCTCATTCCTCTCTTCTCCTCCAACACCACCATACGATCACCACGTACTCCGCCTCCCACCTCCGCTGCCCTCGTCTTCGTCCCCGCTCTGCCTCGAAACCCCTAGATCCTCCGCCACCCAAGACCCCGAGCCCTCGCCGTCTCCCCGCAGAACCTCGACAGCCACCCGCTGCCCGACCTCGACGACCTCGCCTCTTCCTAGCACCCGAGCGCCGGCCGCCTGAGCACCAATCCCCTCCGCCATAGTCACCTCCGCCCCGAGCCGCCGTCCTCCGGCGAATCCTCCAACCCCAACATCGAAACCCTAGATACATAGTAACCGGACACAGTGCCCGGACATCGTGTCCCCCTGTGTCACGTTGACTCACCGACACGAGAAAACCTCGTTCCACAGAGCCCTGTTCAGGTAGCATTTTCTCTCTCCTCGTTGCCCCATTTTTTGTTCCGTCAGTTGTGACGCGTAGGCTGCATAACCCTCTCGTTGCCCGTGCAACCCGCTCGGTGCATCGCTTCCTGTGGCGATCGCAAACCGCGATCCAAAAACAGGAAAACCAACGCCCTATTTCACCCTGGAACTGAGTACGTCCAGCCAAACGGGACGACTTGGTCGCACGCGGTCTTCACTGAAATGTGCGCGCCGTTGATACGGACGTGCGGGATTTCGCAGAAGTTGATTTGGATGTGCGTGCACACCGGAATCAACGCGTATCCGTCGACAACGCCCCGTATCCGCCTGTTCTGGAATACGTTGTAACTTTGTGTACACACGTCGGATCGAATTGAAACTTACGCCATCGGACTCGTAGCAATACGCTAATTCTGTGACCCAAGTTTGGTTTGATTCTGAGAACGTTGACCAAAATCGCGTAACGTGGGCCCCACGGCTCCACTTGACGGGCGATTTTGTGATCGGTTCATCGGAATCCAATTTTGGAAGTTTTGTTGGGTTCGTATCATCGTTCTTGACTTGTTGACACTAAGTTGGACGAATTTGGAGACCATTGGTTCTGACACGCTTTTCGGTACAAAGTGGGCCACACATAGACCCCACTTTGACCCAAATTACGCCTGTGTCCAAATTGGACGAAAGGGAAGTACTTTCTAGCTATTTTGCTTATTCTGGGAATGTTGGTGATATCTATTTCAGCATTCGAAGACATGTTCTGAGGCCATAGCTTCTGGTCCTGTGTGTTGGACATATGGACGTTATATTTTACAGCTTCTTGCTTGGCAAGTATACCTTGCCATTGTATTCAATATGTTGCATGCATCTTTATTTTTTGTCTTTAGTTCATATATTTTAACTGTTATATAAAATGCGCGCGACGGTGTCGTCGCGATATGTTTTTATTTATTTATTTGTATTAACCTTGTTTATGAGACTACCCCATTATCATGTAGCATCTTTAGGTTCATTGGCCGTGACACAGTTGTTACACGAGTTGTGAGTCTCATATAGATCATGGACTGGCGTGCAGGATTTGGCCTCTTGTACGTGTGGGTCGTGCGTTAGGAATAACTGCTGTTAGAAACTTTGCATGCTAGTAGACTTAGCAGTTATTAGAGGTCTAGGGACATAGCCTATTGTAGTACGGTGGTCCCATCCTTGTCCTTGTTTGGTTGCAGGATTGGGCTAGGGTACTAAGAATATGCTATGAACCAAATCGTGTCATGGATGTGACATGCTTAGAGCATGGGGTGGGGAGAACAACAAGTACCGCATTTGAGCTCCTTTACACTTTTCCTTCTGTAACCCGGAAGCTCCGCTGGAGATACAGGCGATGATGACCCCTATACTACTTGGCGGGCCTCCGCCGTTCAAAAGACGACGTGCCTTTGAGGCCCCTAGTTCTCCTAGAGAGTCATGCCAATCCCAATTTTCAGCCAGATAGCTCACTTGTGGGGAAAGTTGTTCTTAACTGCATTCACTTAGACGGTTAGGTGACCCATTGGATATTTATTTCAGTACTTTATTGGCATGTGTTTAAGTATCTTGTTATGTCCCTCTGAGGACCTGGTCCCCTGCCAGGTGTATCTGTTCTTGAGTATTCGCATGAGCGCAGATTCGGATGGTTATGTTTCGAGGATGTCTTCTCTTCGAGCCCGTGATTATTAGTTGGTATTCCTATATGGTGTTGTTGTGTTGTACTTATATTTTATTTGTTCTTACATTCGAGTTGGTAGTGGATTTGTTTCCATCCAACTATCATCCTTAGATACTTATGTTGAGATCTAGTTATATAGATGTTGGTCATTCATTTATATTGATTTTCTGTGGATGAGATTTAGATTATACCCTGTGACTTGTGACATATGTTATACCACTTGTGGATTTGATGCTCATAATACAGCGTACGTGTGGATTTGGTTTCCATATATTGGAGTTGTCATATCCATGCGGCTGGCATGCTTACGTGTCCTAGTCCTATATATTTTGGGACTGTGGCATGACATGTTTTTGTGGTGGCCCATGCAGGTCGAGTGCATATTGTCTCGGTTACGTTACTGTACCGAACAAGCCTGCACCTAGGACTAGAGTATAGGATCTCATCCACAATTGACTATGATTCATCTTCCTCCTATTTGTTCTATTCGAACAATTGTATCCTGCTTGATTCATGTTCTTCCCTAATAGTTCTTTGAGTATAGCCTTCTGCTAGGATATAGGAACCCATGTTATTAGGATGATAATTAGGGTAGTACACCTATTAAGAATACAACGAGAATATAGACACACCACTAAGTTTAGAATATCTACTGAACCCTAGAATTCCTTATCTCTAGAGTTGGTTTACCATTTCCCCTTGATGAATTATGAGGACCTGTGAGTAGTATAGATACTACTAGAGTTAGTTAGAAGTTACCATAATGTTTGACCCTAGTATTGAGGAACCAATAGAAAACTAAAATTGAATATTAGGACTGAACCTAATCTTCATAGTTAGGAAGTATTGGAGAACTGTAAACTTATATCATTGTCTTGTTATTAGTAGATAGTACCTTAGAAAGCCAAGAGCAAGGCATAGAATATTTTCCTAATCATGTCTCGAATATAGCAACTAACACCCCACTCCCCTTAGAGAACCATGATGCTATCTAGAGCCCTCTATCTTAATTTTATATATTGTTCCCCTGCGACCATAGCGCTCGCTATTTTGTGACGACTAATTATGTTTCTTCTCTTTATCTTTCAACTCGTGCCATCTGACACTTCAGATAGTAAGCCAAGTAATTTTATTCTTTGTTAAGGGCTCATAGTTTGCTAGGATTATAGTTGTAGCCTTGAATGTGAAATTTTTTGTGCTTGGTAGTTAGAACTTGATAAGTTTAAGTTATTTTTGTAGATTGTGACCGATGATTAACCCTTAGTTTTTAAATCACATAATTTGTACCCTCACCTCGATACGAGTTAGATCCCTTTCCCCTTAACGGCTAGTAACTCTTCTATCCCTACGATTGACACCTGTTCTATGAGCACTATGATTAAGACTTAAGGTGACCCCTACCTATATAATGCAATAGGAGACCCTAATAAGTATCAAAATCTTTCCTCACATACCCTAATAAGAGTTTCTGTTCTATGTACATGTGCAAGGTTATTTTTGTAGGATCCTCTTAAGACTGTCACAGTACTAGTTTAATTCTTTTAAGTTGGGTAGTATGTCTCACAACCTAGTATCACATAGTCCACTTGACCCATCAAAGTAGTGTAACTGAATGACATTAATTGTATGCTAGCATTAGACGACAGTGTTTATTCAGATGGTAGAATTTAGAGGTCCATGCCCTATTTGGTCGACTAGCGACTTAGACAAGGAGGTTGTATGATAACTGTAGAGATTGTAGAGTCTTTTGTTAATATTTCTTATGTTGTTTTGTTTTTGCAAACTTGAATTATTTTGTAACTTCTCTCAACATAATCCAGCGTTATAATTTCTGTGCTACCTCGAATTATGTTGCTACTATAGCCTAGTTTTTGCAAGTTTATTATTTATCAAGCTTGTTCATGATATGTATTATTGGGTATACACACTAATACATTTCAGAATCAGTGTATTAAGGTCTAGCTAACCTTAGTGCGCTTGATTCGTCCTTCGTATACTACTGTACGTGGATTGAGATATGTAGTGATTAGAAGACGAATATACTTGCCCTAGACATGTCTGATATATCGTATCGGTTACATAACTGTACTAATACGAGTATGCAAACAAAAGAATTACCAAAATAGAATTTTAATCCATAACTGCTTTGACAATTCTCATTTGAATTCTTTAAACGCCTTGATCCCGATACTTCTATTCTATTACCTCACCCTTGAACTCTTTATTATTGATTTCCGTCTTCCCTTATTTTAGAAAGACAAAACTTCGTGCTTGGTATAAGTTGATACACAGATAGTACTAGATATACCCCACAGGCCAATCGCATTATTTGGTGACTATCTTTTATAAAAATAAACAAGGGCATATCACAGATGATATGTTTGGTGTTAAAAACTTTGAGGATTCCATAACATGATTAAATAATTTGGGGCATAGCTTTCTTATATGTATAGCCTTAGATGATAAATGGGTAAATTCTAAGTTGGGTAGAGACTGCAATGTTCACTTGAGAGGAATTCTTTAGACTGTAATCAAGTGAGATTTGATAGTGAGAACCCTACCCTATTTTTAATTTCAAGGACGAATTTTTTTAAGTTGGGTAGATTGTAAACCCCCTGATTTTTCAGGAATTTTTAATTTGGATTTTTCATAATTTTTTAGAATTTTCTGGAATTTTTTAACTAATTAAAACCTAGGTATTTTGAATTTAATGATTTTTAAATAATGTTAATTAATATTAAAATATTATGATAATAATATTTTTTGGTGTGAAATGGAAAACTAGACATAGGGTAATTTTTCGGGAATTTATTGGACCCCGGAAACATTTTTAAAGCCCTAAAACCAAGTCGTAATTAACCCTAATTAAACCCTGACTGAACCCGGTTTATTTGGAGTTAAAACAAACCAAAACAATGTCAAACCCAACCCAAACCAACCCAGACCCGGTTCAGTTGAACCGAATCCAACCTTAGCGGGTCGGGTCGGATCTAAACCCGACCCAAAACCCGAATACCCGAAACCCGCCCCATCTCCTAGCGGATCGGGCCGGATTCATATTGAACCCGACCCGGACCCGTTAACACTAACCAAACCCTAATCTGAATCCTTATCGGATTCACTATTCCGACCAGCCCCTATTTAACCCCCCCCCGACACCGGAACTCTAATCCCCTCTTTCTTCTCCCGACGAACCTCTCCCCTCGGCCACCCGGACTCGCCCCGCTCCACCGCCCTCACCTTGAACCACCACGAACCCCTCCCCTTCCCTGTCCTCTCCTCATCCACCCACTGGCCGGATTCCCTCACCGGCCGGAGCACAGCTAAACCACCAGTACCCCACTGCCATTACCGCCACCACTATCCTCCTCCCCGTCCTCCTCATCAACCGTGTCCGCCTGTACCATGTCTCGTCGCCGTCTGCAGTCCTCGACCCTGAGCCTTGCCGGAGGACCTCCCAAACACGGCTGCTCCTTCTCCGTTCTTCTTCTCCCCATCAGCCATGAGCCGTCGTCTCCTCCCCGAGCGTCGAACAGCCACCCGACCTCGATCCCCTATATTAACACCGACCTTCCCCGAGTTCCTGTTCACTGTCTCCCCCATCTGTCCCTTCGTCGGAGTTCATCCTTCTCCGACCCGAGCCTCGCCCAGCCGACCACCCAACCACCCGTCGTCCTCCTCCAGCAACCTGACGAACCACCACCATACCACCTTCCTCTCTTCTCCTCCAACACCACCACACGATCACCACGACCTCCGCCTCCCGCCTCCGCTCCCCTCGTCTTCGCCCCGGCTCCACCTTGAAACCCCTAGCTCCTCCGCCACCCAGGACCCCGAGCCCTCGCCGTCTCCCCGCAGAACCTCGACAGCCACCCGCTGCCCGACCTCGACGACCTCGCCTCTCCCCAGCACCCGAGCGCCGGCCGCCAGAGCACCAATCCCCTCCGTCGTAGTCACCTAAGCCCCGAGCCACCATCCTCCAGCGAATCCTCCAACCCCACCATCGAAACCCTAGATACACAGTAACCGGACACAGTGCCAGGACACCGTATCCCCCTGTGTCACGTCGACTCACCGACACCAGAAAACCTCGTTCCACGGAGCCCTGTTCAGGTAGCATTTTCTTTCTCCTCGTTGCCCCGTTGGGGTTGGGGTTGGGGTTGGGATTGGGTTTTTCGTTTCGTCAGTTGTGACGCATAGGCTGCGTAACCCTCTCGATGCCCGTGTAACCCGCTCGGTGCATCGCGTCCTGTGGCGATCGCAAACCGCGATCCAAAAACAGGAAAACCAATGCCCTATTTTACCCCTGAATTGAGTATGCCCCACAAAACGGGATGACTTGGTCGCACGCGGTCTTCACCGGAACGTGCGCGCCGTTGATACGGACGTGCGAGATTTTGCAAAAGTTGATTTGGATGTGCGTGCACACCGGAATCAACGCGTATCCGCCGACAACGCCCCGTATCCGCCTGTTCTGGAACATATCGTAACTTTGTGTACAAACGTTGGATCGAAACAAAATCTATGCCATCGGACTCATAGCAATACGCTGATCCTGTAACCCAAGTTTGGTTCAATTCTGAGAACGTTGACCAAAAAAGCTTATCGTGGGCCCCACGGCTCCACTTGACGGGCGATTTTGTGATCGGCTCATCGGAATCCAATTCTGGAAGTTCCGTTGGGTTCGTATCATCGTTCTTGACTTGTTGTCACTATGTTGGATGAATTTGGAGACCATTGGTTCTGACACGCTTTTCGGTGCAAAGTGGGCCACACATGGACCCTACTTTGATCCAAAATTACGGTTTTACCCCTGTGTCCAAATTGGACAAAAGGAAAGTGCTTTCTAGATATTTTGCTTATTCTGGAAATGTTGGTGATATCTATTTCAGCATCCGAAGATATTTTTTCTGAGGCCATAGCTTCTGGTCCTGTGTGTTGGACATATGGACGTTATATTTTATAGCTTCTTGCCAGAAAAGTATACCTTGCCATTGTACTGTTATTTATATTCCATATGTTGCATGCATCTTTATTTTCTATCTTTAGTTCATATATTTTAACTGTTATATAAAATGCGCACGACGGTGTCGTCGCGGTATATTTTTATTTATGTATTTGCATTAACCTTATTTATGAGACTACCCCATTATCATGTAGCATCTTTAGGTTCATTGGCCGTGACACAGTTGTTACACGAGTTGTGAGTCTCATATAGATCACGGACAGGCGTGCAGGATTTGGCCTCCTGTACGTGTGGGCCGTGCGTTAGGAATAACTGCTGTTAGAAACTTTGCATACTAGTAGACTTAGCAGTTATTAGAGGTCTAGGGACATAGCCTATTGTAGTACGGTGGTCCCATCCTTGTCCTTATTTGGTTGCAAGATTGGGCTAGGGTACTAAGAATATGCTATGAACCAAATCGTGTCATGGATGTGACATGCTTAGAGCATGGGGTGGGGAGAACAACAAGTATCGCATTTGAGCTCCTTTACACTTTTCCTTCTGTAACCCGGAAGCTCAGCTGGAGATACGGACGGTGATGACCCCTATACTACTTGACGGCCCTCCGTCGTTCAAAAGACGACGTGCCTTTGAGGCCCCTGGTT
This sequence comes from Iris macrosiphon, assembly GCA_036927795.1. Lineage (NCBI taxonomy): Eukaryota > Viridiplantae > Streptophyta > Magnoliopsida > Asparagales > Iridaceae > Iris > Iris macrosiphon. Next base: position 346,978,614 of record JAYESA010000004.1, read on the forward strand.
CTCCGAGAGAGTCATGCCAATCCCAGTTTTCAGCTAGATAGCTCACTTGTGGGGAAAGTTGTTCTTAACTACATTCACTTAGACGGTTAGGTGACCCATTGGATATTTATTTCAATATTTTATTGTCATTTGTTTAAGTATCTTGTTATGTCCCTCTGAGGACCTGGTCCCCTGCCAGGTGTATCTGTTCTTGAGTATTCGCAGGAGCACAGATTCGGATGGTTATGTTTCGAGGATGTCTTCTCTTCGAGCCCATGATTGTTAGTTGGTATTCCTATATGGTGTTGTTGTGTTGTACTTATATTTTATTTGTTCTTACATTCGAGTTGGTAGTGGATTTGTTTCCATCCAACTATTATCCTTAGATACTTATGTTGAGATCTAGTTATATAGATGCTGGTCATTTATTTATATTGATTTTCTGTGGATGAGATTTAGATTGTACCCTGTGACTTGTGACATATGTTATAACACTTATGGATTTGATACTCATAATACAGCGTACGTGTGGATTTGGTTTCCATATATTGGAGTTGCCATATCCATGCGGCTGGCATGCTTACGTGTCATAGTCCTATATATTTTGGGACTGGGCATGACACGTTGTTTGAGTTGGTAATAAGATTTTGGTAAAAGTCCCTTAGATTGGTCGGATTACTCTTGGCCTTAAGAATAATGATGGGTATTGTCCATATTAGCTACCTAGCATGAGATGGGTTGCCTGTGAACATTTGGTTTAGCTGTCGGTATAGCTAACTATAGAGACTTGATCGAAAAGTTATGTTGGTTGTCGAAGACCCATATGATGACGCTATTAATGTTTCATGGGTAATTTAACATCGTGTGAGACTCGAATAATATATATTATGAGTCGGCCTATGTTCAGTCGGTGTTTGGATAGTTTGTTGCGAGATTTGGGTATGAGTATTTTAGGATAACAGGTTGTACCAGAATGGTTAAATTATTTGATAGATAAGTTTGGAAATTGACGGTTACTAGAGTTGGATTTGATTGCTTCGACTGGAAGGGAGATCAATAGTGGGTTCGGTTGGATGGATTATCTTGGAATGGTTTCTTTTGGAATCAAGTCAGAATGAAAAATAAATCATAATAAAAGATAATCTCTGTAGCTAGAGAATTTTGAAAGAAATTTTATACGTTGGAAAGAGAAACTTGATATGTGATGTAGCTAATGCGACTATTGTACGGGGCGCATTAAACTATAATAGAATTTTGTGGCTTGGACAACGACATGACCAAAGGGAACTCTAAATTCATGAGAATTTTAATGCTACTAATGTTGTGAAAAAGATTGCTAGAAGTTTAAATAAAAAAAATATAATATTGAGGAAACGATTAGAACGATTATAAATACACTTGGGTCATAATAAAGAGACGACGGTTGATATTTTTAATGTAATCAATCAAAGTTGGATGGATCAAAACAATGTGATGATAGGTAAATTATTCATAAGAGGTGGGAATGCCGGAATTGACATTCAAAGAAGGAATATTACAATTTAGAATTAATAAAATTTTTGTTTTGGTCGGTTTGTTCAAAATGATTAAAGTATCATGTTTGGATTAATGACCTAACCTGGACAGTCCCTAAGAATTTTTATAGTTGTCATGCCCCAGTCCCAAAATACCGAGAGACTAGCCACGTGGCAATGGCCAACAGCATAACTCTAATGGGCAAACCCAATTTAATGGACCCGTTAGAGTGTACTTAAGCTGTAATAAATATAATGGTCTACGATACATGTCATAGTCTAATTCTAATCTCATCCACAGAAAGTAAACACAATTCAATATGATTAACTAATCATTATAAAGAAATATAGTCCATCAATAAATTCCAATAAAAAGTGTCTCGGGGAACAACCAGATAATAAGTTAATACAATAATCCAAGAGTCAAGATATAGAATAAATGGAAGCAGAAATAACTGAGTATCTAACAGAATCCTCAGAAAAAATCCTCTGGCACAACCTCGTCCTCTGGTGCCAGTACTGCTCCAGCCTCAGCTCCTGTCCCATAAACCTCGGGGTATTCCTCCTCTACTGTACCTAGGGACATAATCCGGATCCAGGTCCTCAGGGGACATAGCAAGGTACAACTCAAGCCAAATGAAATACAGTATATAAAAATAGATTCTCAGAGCAAGCTATATAACCAGCTATATGAAATGCAATTTGAGAGCATCACTAGTACTCAGGCTGAAACCACTACAAGCTCTATGTCGGGGAGCCGGTAGCAGTAATATCACGAAGGGCCAAATACATGTGCCAAAGCACTAGTACAGAGACTAAGGTACTCTCCAGTAATATAACACACACACACACACACACACACACACACACACACACACATATATATATATATATATATATATATATATATATATATATATATATATATATATAATCAGCCTGTAGCATGTGTGACTCTTCCTACCCAATATAACCTCACGTCTCATGTCCATAACATGCAAGATCATGACCTCTAGCTAGTACAACGAGTCATAATGATATCTATGTATGCAAGTCTTATATCACGAATCCTGTAAACCTATACAGAATCACCATGAATAACTCAAAAAAGATTCTATCACATGAATAATGTCAAGTGTCATATGGTATGACGTACTTAATGAAGCAAGCACGTAAATATATATAGGATCGTGGTATCAACTCTCTGAGTGACGTTACACGACTCCACGTTCGGCGTTGACACCCAAATCTTGTTCGGACACTAAGCAACATCTCACAGTCCTAGGTTGAACAGGTACAACACAGAAGTATATAAAAATAATACAAGCAAATAATAACACTTTTGTAAGTTGGCAAGGTACACTTGCGTGGGTTCTAAATTCCGAAAGTTGCTCCGATATCAGTGGAATATCCAGGTATGCCTCCGGATGCTGAAACAATTATCACTATTGCTCTCAGAATACTTGAAATAACTAGGATTGACTACCCATAAGTCTAATTTGGACATAGGGACAAAATTGATAATTTCTGGTCAAAGCGGGGTCCACATGTGACCCACTTCGTATCAAAAAATGTGCCAGAGATAAAGTTCTCTATATTCGTCAAACTTAGTGTTTACGAGTTTAAAACAATGATACAAACCCAAGAAAATGTCCAAAACTGAATTCCGATGAGCCGGTCACGAAATCGCCCGTCAAGTGGAACCGTAGGGCCCACGAAATAGTATTTCGTCAACGTTCTCAGAATCGAACTAAACTTGGGTCACAGGACCAGCGTAATGCTATAAATCTGATGGCACAAGTTTTGTTGTGAAACGACAAGTACACACAAAATTATGATGAGTGTCAGAACAGGCCGTTACAGAATTTTTTGGCGGATACACGGTGATTCCGGTGTCTATGCACATCCAAATCAACTTTTGTGAAATTCTATATGTCCGTTTTGATGATACGCGCCTTTCGATATAATTTGCACACGACGAAGTCACATCTTTTAGTGGGACGCACTCCGTTTCAGAAAATTTTGAGTTTAGAAAACCAAGTTTTTGGTCAACTTCAACCACGAATAAATCACAGCATACAACAAATTAAAATAAACTAATTTAAGGGATTAAATCTCGATTATGTTGTCTAATTTATTGTTCAAGTAGAATTTAAAATAGGTTGGAAGAAAAATGGCCATGAACATGGGGCTTTGGGACAATTTTCTGAACTATAAATTTGGTCTTTTTCATGTTTTACGTTGCGAATTGCGACCGACACAGGATACGATACCCCGAACTAATCATACAAGGTTCGAGAGGGTCATGTGGTATTCGCATAGGATTTGACAGATCAATATTTGGATAACTGTGCAAAGAGATACGATGGTGGGAAGAAGGGAACCTCACTGCTTGTTGCTGCTCGGAAATTTAGGTGACTTGCGGCGACGACTTTGCGACGGTAGTGCGCGGTGGTCCGGCATCATCGTCGGTAGTGGCTTATCGGGAATGGAAGATGGTGGACGAGGAGGTGGGTCTGGAGATTTATATAGGGGTCGGAGTGGGCGGTTACGAGGAGGTGAAAGGGGGGTCGGTCGCCGGTTTCGGAATAGGAAGGGGATTAGTCGGGTTCAGTTTCTGAATTCTAACGGGTTTGTGGGTCGGGTCGGGTCGCGGGTTGTAGGTTCGGGTAGGATCCAGATCCGTTTGGTCTGGGTTGGTCTAGAATGGTTCAGTTTGGTTCGGTTTGGGTTGGTTTGGGTTGGTTTAATTATAAAAAATGTATATATGGCCATTTAAAAATAGTTTTGGTGTCCAATATATTCAGAAAAATTACACAATACTCTATTATTAGTTATATACCAAAAAATATAATTTTTGCAATATTTTAGTAATTAATTTAATACACAAAAATATAAATTCCTAAGAATATTTATTATAATTATTTAAAAATTACAGAAAAATCTCCAAAAACTCAAAAATTAAAAATTAAAATCTTAAAATTAAATTCTAAAAATCTGGGTGTTTACAATAGTTTGGCTGAATTGTAAGATAGCGATTGTGGCAAATAGTTATACGAAGGAACACTGTGATCGAGATAAAAGATTTGTACATATGTCGGGCCGAGAGCATGACGGTGAATTTTGAGAAGTACTTAGACTAGAATTTGATTGCAACGTGTTAGAAAGATATTGACAAAATTGACCGAATAAGTATCGCAAGAAATTCGAGTTATGGAAGATCGATGTTAAAGAACATCTTGGCCGAAAGTATTAAATGATCAGTAATGAGCAATGAAATTACCGTTGTAGCCGTTTGGTTTCTCTAACCATTTGCATTGGTTGAGTGCATTATATTTTGGGGGACGCCTGAAATATATGTCCGATCCAGGCGAAGTGGTGAACGAAATTCAAAAGGAGCTGTAGGAGAGTATTGATTAATGGAAGAACATGAACAAATTATTTGGAAAGAAAAGAGATGGTTGGAATGCATAAGTATACGAGATTCATGAATGAGAAATATTGACAAGAGATGGAAACGGGGTATTAAGCTATAGTTGGCATAGAACATTTTCGTAGTTAGACTTAAGTGATATGGTAAATTTAGTTATTTATTTAAGTTTCGAGGACAAAATACTTTCTCAGTGGTATATTATGTAATGTCCCGCTCCGTGAAAAGGCATTATGCTTAAATTATAGATGGATCAAACCGATGGAATACAAGTGGTACAAAAAATCAAGATGCTTGGTGTGATGATGATGTATTGCTTAACTTGGCCGGATGGGATATCTTATGTGATGTGGTTCAAAAGTATGATTATGCCAAGTTAGAAAATTGTGCATCGCGTCGGATCATTCTTGAGGGATCGTAGGAGAATGTGGGATCATGACATGGAAACGATAATTGTATAAGTGAGTGGATATGTCCCTTCTCTACTCCTTTATGCCCTAATAAAATGAATGCTAGTGTTGCTTTGTTGTATGTCATAACTATATGCTGCTCTAGTCCACACAATGATAATAATGCCTTATGTTCAATGCTACTGTAAATAATAAAACACATGAATAATGAACTGTTAGTACTATTGATACAAAAATGTTATAAAGTAAGTCTGCCATGAGAAAGAAGTAATATTATGCAATCTACTTCACATGATGGTAACACTAAGAATGGAACATTGAACATATGTATAGGTATAAGTGCATCAGTACACAATAACTATAAAAAAAAATGCTTCATATGCGAGTATAATTGTGGTTTGGTACCACCGAGCCAAGAGAAGGTCTGTAAATTGTGACCTACGGGTCACCAACCAATATGAGAATGAGCAAAACAAGAAGGATCAATAATGCGAGACTTTAGTTATATTTCTTTACCATACAATTTATTCTTAGATTTTATTTGCATAGTCGTTGCATGGTCAGGGACAACTTGTGCAGAAGGTTTGGTAAGTTTTCTCGAACGAGATGTACCGGGGCACCGAGATCGTTCGCTCTAGGAGAAAACATAGTGCTTTGGTAGCACCGGATATAAATGAGACATTCATTGGGGATCACAACCTCATGAATGGCGCTTCGTATGCCCTTCGAAGTCTTATATGATATGTCCCTCGTGGTGCGAAAGTATATCACCAATTACCCTCATGTAGTTAGGCTGCATACTAACGAAAATAGTTATGCAGGCTTAACATTATCTCTGTAAGAATGATTCTTATTAATTATGCTATTGCTAATCCTTATTTTGCAGGGATACAATGAGTGTGATGTTGGTAAGAATCGTTGTTAAGCGATATGTACATATTTCACATGTATTCAATGTATCCTATTGTTTTCAAAGTATGTTTCATTATGTTGTTGAATACGCTGATCATTGAAATGAACATAGTTCCTAATAGAAAGATCACTAAGTTATATGCATGCTTTTTACATGAATACTTAGTGTCAGTTTAGGTGAGTTGGCTAGTTTCTGTTCACCAGTACGCGATATGTACTGATCCACGTTTGTGGGCATCCCCAGGTACACAACATTGGGGAGTGGCCGGAATGGTTGTGAGGCATCGAAGCATTGTTGGGACACGCATAAGCTCTTCTTCCATTGGAGGCATCTTCTGTTATAAATGACATAATGTATGGAACAATATAATTTAGTATATCAGTGAGAGTGTAAGCCAAGACGGCAAATATCAATGTAAGTCAATTGGACAAGTATCGGTTGTAGTTGAGAGCTTTGTAAATTTTTTGTAAGTCATGTACTCAATTATCATTATCAATAAAGAGAAGGTTTTTATTATATTCATTGTGATTTCAATTTGTCTGCTTAATTTTGTTGCGATATCATTATTTATGAGATATACCATGTCTTGTCTATCTTTTTGCCTTATACAAGTGCAATATAGACTTGTACGACATCACGTCCTTGGCTACTTTTAGTTTTTCGAAATCGGAATGTGACAGAAGGACACGATGGTGGTGGAGGGGATGAAGGACCTGTAATCCGACCAAACTGTCAAATTAAAAAAAAAATTGGATGAAGACCAACCAAACACATGAACTCCCTTCTCCTCCTACATTTTGTAAAAATATTCCCACTTCCAAACCACTTTCCGTGAACCAAAACAGACCCATGGTGAGAGTGAGTATTATTTAATCCTACTTCATGGAGCAACAATATTCTTGAGATTTTTCAAACTATTCTCCAAGTCCAAGTAACCTAACCTAACCTAGCCTAGCCCCGAGTTTAATTTAAATTCGATCTCTAATCCGGCCAACCGAAACAAACATGAATGGACCCAAACGCAACATAAATAAACTCAAATCCAAGCCAAAAATAATCTGTCTCGATTCAAATCTAACCCGGTTATACCCAAACGAATGTTAGTCGATTAATAAATATGAACATTATTTTTAAAATGAAAGTCGACGAAAATTAATCAACTTTATTTTTATATAGACTGGTATATTAAAATTGTAAATTTGTAATGTTGTAAGAAGGGTCATTGGAAAAATTTATAGTACAAATTGTTATATTTCTAGTAATTTATCTTTGTATCAAACACATTAATTCTATATTCTCAAAAATACCCAAAAATGAGAATATATAATTTTTAGGAATTTAATGCCTAAGAATACTAGTATCGAAATTAATTAGTGGTACGTGACGATGATCGATCGGTTCTAGTGGTACACCGTCAGGTACTGTACATAATTGGGTTAGAAATAAATCGTTTAATGAGTCCATTAACATTAATTTGGCTATCCATTAACATCAATTTTAAGTTGCATGCTGCTAGTATCGAAATTAATTAGTTGGTATGTGATGATGATCGATAGGATCTCTAGTGTGTAAGTCTAACATGATAATCATTACATCACAACTATTTTGAGTTAAGGGCGGCCATAGTACAAATTTGTTCTATTTTAGATACGTTTATATGGATTTTTTTTAGTTTTTGGGTTATGGACCGTCGTCCAGTCTGTTCTGGACCTGGACTACTCCTGCAACTCATGAATGATAAATGTAATATAAGTTACAGTTCCACCAAGTACTCATGCGTTACATTTCAAGAAAGAATTAGAAGGCGTAGCCATCCTAATTGATGAAATAAATATGTGCCAGTCACGTCTATCATGTTTATGGAGAGAACTTACATATTGTTTGGGAAGGAGAAAAAAATGGTGTGTGTGGGGGAGGGTGGGGGGGGGGGGGGAGATGAATAAAAAATAAAAGTAAAATAAAAAATAATGGTGTTGGGAAGGGAAATGGTAAATGGTAAATGAAAGAGAAAAATTTGAGAAAAAAGCTCATGTCGGTCCCACTCAAAAGTTTTTCTCCCCAAAGTGAGATAAAAATGGAGAGAGGTAAGAGAATTGTTTAACAATTTACCAAATTATCCTTCAAAAAGTTAAGTATAAATTATGATTTGAGAAAACTAAGGCCGAGTTTGGTTCTCAGAATCATGTGGTTGGAAAATGAAAGTCATTATGTTCCTATGTTTGGGTGTCAAAGGAATTGAGGAAGAAAGCAAAGTGATTCCCAATGGAAAGAAAAACATGGGAAAAAGTGGTTCCCTCCACCAACCCAATGATACACTTTCTCACCTATAAATATTCACTTTTTCTCCCAATTTTTTTTAGCATTTTCAAACACCGAAAAGAAAATTTGATAGGAATTATAATTTTTCAAAAGAAATGAATGAGAATGAAATTGATTTCCATTTCTTTCCTTTCTGCGTACCAAACGAGACAGAAGGACTAAATAATAATTATATCTCTATCCCACAAACAAACAAAAATTTATTTATTTTACTTTTTCTTTGCTTACTTTTTGTTTCCAAACAAGGAAAGAAAAAAAAATTAACTTCACCTTCATTTTACTCTCATTAATTTTTCTTTTCCTCAAAATTTTTTCTCCTCCCCAAAAAACTTTTCAAACACACTATTAGTGGATCAACAAGTCGTCCGACAATAGGAGGAACCTAATATTCTACGATAATGCTAAGTTTACTACCAAATGCTTACAAACTTCTTACAACCCTCTCAACCCCCCGCTATAAGGGCCACCTCCGACCCCACCTCTCTCCCAATGAACGATTGTCACGTGGCGTTCCGGCCACGTGACGACCACCCGGACAGCCACCGGTCCCACTTTTTCCTACTCCAATGGACGGCCACCACGTGACGATTATAAGAGGATTGTAGGCATTTGGTTGTAGTCCTAGCTAGCCCAATATTCTAGCTAAGTTTTATAAACTGTCATAAATAAATGCTTTCCATTGGGATATTGCCCACTCTATTAGTTACTTTTTTGTATAATTAAATTTGCCTGTTATTGGTAAAAGTTCATTCGTTTCTTTTCTTTCACCAATAAAAAGTTGCACATCAATTTATACACACATCCAATAAAAAAATATTGAAATGTCTATTTTTTTCAACTTTCAAAAAAAAATTTTTTTTTATTCTTATTTTTTTTCCTATTTTTTTATATTCCTATTTGATGATATAGATACGAAGATACTATAAAGTGTATTATTAATAACTTTTGCTATTTTTAGCTTCACAATTTATTTTAGCCAACAATTTTTTTTTTTCCAAATTTGGAGATGCTCTATGATTGTACAAGTTGTCAATAACAAACAATATAATATCTGTTGCATCACCGTATTTTTGTGGGCACACATCAATCACCATATATTGTGGTGGCTTCTTCACTTAAGCTCAAATTTGAGGTTTCAACACCCATCGCCAACTAGAAAACAAACTCCCCTCACATCATTCAAAAAGAGGCGTATACATGAGAGAGTAAGCCCTAACTGCAATATCTACTAATAGGATTATTAACAGTAATTGTTTTCTTCTATATTTTATGTTTATTATACAAATTTTTTTTATTTTAAAAATAATTATACTAGCATTTTTAATATTTTATTATTATTATATGGATTTTTTTTTATGTTTTATGTAAAGCTAAATCATTACACTAGTCATCCTTAAAACATAAGAAAGATCCGTATAATTATTTTAAAGGTTAATATAAATAACTTGGTTTGAAAACGACTCAAAATTGAGCCGTCTAAACAGTTTATAAATACTCCATTAATTATTTTAAAAATTAATTAATTATTTAACTAATTAATATAATTTGTTTATAACTAAATAATTCTAGTTCGAGTGGTTAAGGTGGAAGACATTTTTTTTAATTTTCTGAATTCAATTCCTAAAAAAGATAGTTTTATATGAAAACAAATTTTGGGGAGGAATGGGAGCGACTTTGTTAAAAACATGTTGTCGATGACTTCTACATCAATGACGTGGTTTTGACGAAAGGAGATAGGTTTCGCTCATATACATCTTGGAGGAGAAGCCGAATATGGGTCTCTATGGCTACAACTTTGTGGTAGATGGGACAATCGTGACAAAATTGCTATTTCATAGAGGAGCATTTCCATGGCATTGATGAGCATATATAGGAGCAACTATAGAAGGCTAATGTGAGACGATACAAATTTCTAAAAAGCTTTTCGTACCAGCATTGTAGGTGCAATGTTATCAACGTCGGTGGTGACATCATGATGCCCTTATAAAAGAAAGTTATATTGGTTGGACATTTCAGCAAGCTTCGATTAAGAAAATTGACATCGTTGAAAGTACAGGAAAAAAAATAAAATTTACTGTGGGAGAGGATGTCTCGACGAACTTTTCGGTCATTGTCGATGAAATACTTTATCTAGATGACGACATAAAAAAACTCGGATCAAGTTTTCTACAAGATAATGATCTGATGCACACGTGTATTACTCAAAAGGTCGCAGGTTCTATTTTAGTTTAGGATGGATGTTGTATATTATTAATGTTTTTTTTATTAAAGTAGAGTATATTTATTATTGATTCTCGTATTTTAGAGTTGAAATTGTAGCCCTCGTTATCCAACAATTGATGTTTTCATAGTGTCTTACTTAAACAACATAGGGAAAAAGTATTTTGGAATTGTTTGGTTGGTTGGTATAATAAATATTGTATTACTCATCTCAGTTACTACAATAGTTGTTGCCAACGTTAATTTGTCCAAATCTTGTTGTAAGATATTTCATTTACATACGTCAAACAACTTTTTAGTTGGAAGAGAGACGTTAGTTTCAAGGATGGAGCTATCGTTTTTTTAATTGATTGTAATTTTTTTGGAGCATTTAAATTACAAAAACTCTAAATGAAGCGAAACTGAAATCGAGCTACCATGTGACAACTCGGGATTGGAAAAAAAAAAGAGTTAGTTTTCCTGCTTACGTCGGTTGAAAAAGTCCGACCAATCATGTTAGTCTTGCACACAATAGGTCATTAGTTGAATACTTTGGGGCAACTTTTTTTATTATTATTTACTTCTATTTTAGTTTTTTAGTTTTATTTTACATTATGTCTGGAGGTTCCATTTTGAAAATTTGTCAGAATTTCCATGAATCCAGGGTGGCCCGATTATATTATTAGGAGAATATATTTATAGGTGGTATAGTATTATAACTCCTATTTCATATTAGTTTCATAATATGGACAACGAAGCATTAATTAGATATGTGAATAACTAGTTATTACGTAGGTCTAAGAGCATCATTAGTAGTTGGGACTCTCCAATGCAATTTAGGATACAAAATTTTAAAAAAATGGTAAATGTATAATGGGTTGGGTTTGTATGGGAATAGTAGGAAATGATAAAGTGAGTTCCGGTCCCAAAGATTGTTTGGTCAAAAGTTGATATGGAAAAAAAAATTTAAAATCTAGAATCTAGAAAGTTTGGCTCTAATTTGGGACTTATTATTCTACAAAATGGATTCCTACAATCTAGAATCTAGAAATTGGGAGGCCCAATCTATAGCTTTCATGGGTGGAATAGATCCAAAAATCTAGAAATTGGAATTATGAATGAGACTAACTATTTTACAAAATGAGTTCCTAAATTTTAAATCTAGAATGTACAATATGGGATGGACCATACTAATTTTTGGGACTTCAATATAATTTGGGGCCCAAAATTTAAAAAAAAAGGTAAATGTAGAATGTGTTGGGTTTGTATGATAATAGTAGGAAATGATAAAGTGAGCTACGGTCCCAAAGATTGTGTGCTTAAAAATTGATGTGAAAAAGAATAATGTAAAATCTAGAATATAGAAAGTTGGGCTCTAAATTTGGGTTTGTATGATAATAGTAGGAAATGATAAAGTGAGCTACGGTCCCAAAGATTGTGTGCTTAAAAATTGATGTGAAAAAGAATAATGTAAAATCTAGAATATAGAAAGTTGGGCTCTAAATTGGAACTTACTGTTCTACAAAATGGATTCCTACAATCTAGAATCTAGAAATTGGAAAATCCAACCTATATGTCCCATGAGTGGGTTGGAACCCAAAATCTAGAAATTAAAACTATAAATGAGACATACTATTATACAAAATGAGTTCCTAAATTTTAAATCTAGAATGTAGAATGTGGGATGAACCTTACTAACGATGCTCTCAGAGCATCATTAATAGTTGGGACTCTCCAATGCAATTTGGGACCAAAAATTTAAAAAGAAGAAGAAAATGTAGAATGTGTTGGGTTTTTATGAGAATAGTAGGAAATGATAAAGTGCGTTCTGGTCTCAAAGATTGTGTGGTCAAAAATTGATGTAAAAAAAAAATGTAAAATCTAGAATCTATAAAGTTGGGCTTCAAATTGGAACTTACTATTCTACGAAATGGGTTCCTACAATCTAGAATGTAGAAATTGGAAGGCCCAACCTATAGCTCTCATGGGTATGATGAAACCAAAATCTAAAAATTAAAATTAGGAATGTACCTTACTATTCTACAAAATAAGTTCCTACATTTAAAATATAGAACCTAGAATATGGAATGGATCTTACTAATGATTTAGGTATAAGCGGGCTGAAACTCGATTACTTTTGGAAACTTACCAATCATTAACGAATTTCGCTGTTTGGTTCGATCATTGAAACTCCTATAACCAACATCCAAAAAGTAATGATGCCTTTCGTACACTTTCAATCCACATCAAAAAAATAATGACAACTTTCGTACACTTTCAATCCACTTTCAATAATCATATCTCTAACCAACATCAACTTTCAACAATCATCCAAACAACGGAACTTCTTCTTTTTTTTCACTTTCAACAACCAACCAAACAACGAAATTCATTTTTTTTCACTTTCATATCTTTTACTTTCACTTTTACTAAACCATCCAAACAATAAAAGTCAAAATTTTTGCATACACATCTCATTTTCGTAAATTAATAATTACTTTCACTAGTTTTATCCCGTTACTCATAGAGATAGAAAGAGAGAGAGAGAGAGAGAGAGGGGGAGGGAGGGAGGGAGGGGGGAGAGAGAGAGAGAGGGGGGGAGGGAGGGAGGAGGAGAGAGAGAGAGGGTGAGTGAGAGTGTATTTTTTTTGTACATAATTAAATGGAACAAGTCAGAAGATGAGTTGATTGAAGAAAGAGAATACATGGTGTCCACTCTATTGCCGACAGGTGAAGACTACATAAATCATGGAGTCTTGTACGTAATATATATATATATATAGGAAAAAGTGTGGAATAGAACTGAGGGAGACGACAAAGGAGCAGAAAGAAAGACGGTTTATTTATCACAATTTGGGGATCCCATGACTCTTGATTCAATTAGCATCTCGGGAATGAAAGGAAGGAAGTAGCACTTCTTCCTTGAATGATTTGATTGATGGCAATCTATAGGAACAAGACCTGGCTCCGTGTCAAGTCAAACGAACCCCCTTGACGTGGCATAATAGAACTCCATAAGTTTGGAAATTATTTTGAGATTTTGCTTTTTCTTTTTCTTTTTTTCTCTTCTTTTTTTTCTTTGAACAATTTGGCATTTACTTAATAATTACACATGCCGTAGTGGCAAACAAATTATGCAAGTACTTGTATTGGCATATCTAAATAGAAGTCAAAATACAAATACGTATACTAGTTAGTTGTAATGTACGTGGTTTTCCAAATCTTATTGTATGTTAAATCTTTTTTTCTTTTGAATATATTGTAAGCTGAATATATTGCTGCTACAGAAGTCAGCAAAAAGCTCTTATGGATGAAGAATTTCCTAAAGGAGTTATCTCTCAAGCAAGAGAAGTAGACACTATATTGTGACAGTCAGAGCGCCATTGACTTGAGTAAAAATTGCCCCTATCACTCAAGGATAAAGCACATCGATGTACGTCATCACTGGATCCGAGATGCTTTGGAGAATCGCTTGATGCACTACTAGAAAAAGCGGTATTAGCGACGTATTTTAGCGACGTCAAAAGAAACGTCGCTAATAATATATAAATTAGCGACTCCTTATTAGAACGTCGCTAGACGTCGCTAAATGGTGACATTTAACGACGTTTAGCGACTTTAATTAAGATTTTAAAAGATAAGTCGCTATAAGTTCAATTAAGGTCGCTAAACGTCGCTAATATGTCTAATTTAGCGATGTTTAGCGACGTATATAGCGACCTTTATATTAAAAATATTTAGCAACGTGTTTAGCGACGTCATTGACGTCGCTAAAATTTAATTTAGCGACGTATTTCTTGGACGTCGCTAAACGTCGCTAAAATTTGGTTAATTAGGTCTCGGTTTCATTTTTCCCCATCTGCTGAAATTTCGAAAAGAAAAAAATTCCCCCCCCCCGCGCTCCGTCGACCCGCTATACACCGCGACTACTCCGGTAAACCCTACTCTCTCTCTCTCTCTCTCTCTCTCTCACAGGACACATGTGACATTGACACAAACACGACACACACACAGACACTGACACTGACACAGACACGGCACACACACACAATGACACAGACACTGATCAGGACCTAGGGTTAGGGTTAGGGTTAGGGTTAGGGTTAGGTTTGTTGACATGGGGTTAGGGTTAGGGTAAGGGCCGACTGGCCCAAGTCGACGAGAGAGGTAACAGCAGCAGTGAGCACTGCTTACTAGCAGTGAGCAGGGGGAGACTTGAGGCACATCAGCCCAATGTGCAACAGGCAACTTGGGGAGGCACTGCACAGCTGAACATAGTGTGCATTAAGGTTTAGGTGCATTGTAGTTGGTTGTTAGCTTCTGCAGGCAGGTGTGAGGGGGTCCTAATACAGTGTAAACACTGCATCCTTGTGCAGCAACTTACTGAGCCAGTCAGCAACTAGTGCAAGGCAGGATGTGGATGTGTTTGAGATGGGGTTTGAACTCGTATGATTTGAAGGACATGAGGGCAAGTGTCAGATATAACACTAACATCTGAGAGAAGATTGGGTATTCATAGTGATACTATAGTGCACACATGAGTGTGTGGCTCGGGATAAGGGGTAATCAAATATTGAGGAAGAAGGTAAGCAGTAGCAGTGGGTGACTGATTTAAAGAGGTGTATTAGTCAGGTGTTTGAGTGAATATATGTGTTAAAGAGAATAAGTAATAGGTGTGAAGGTTGAGCATTCATATAGGTGTATCCCAGATCTGGGAGTATAGATGGAGTGTTTATATGAGTATAGATGGAGTGTTTATATGAAGTATAGAATTTAGAGTACTTAATAGGTGTTGTTGGTACCAGGTGAGTTTTGATTACAGAATTCTTAAGAGTGTATGTGTGTATCAGTGTGCCAGTTTGGGGGGTTAGATTTTTTTACTAAAGGGAGTGCAGTAATCTGCCGGTAAATGTGAGTGAGTACAGTCATAATGCATGGGGTTATCCATTTCATAGAGCAATAGCCCGTGTACTTGGGAAACTTTTGATGCAAAAATTATTCAAGCACCAGGTGCCTTAGTGCAATGCCATGACTGCTTTTCCCATAACGGACACTGACCTAGGAGTGTGGTTGGGGGCAGCTGCAGTTCTATAGTATGACACACTATTTGTAGTGTGTTGACTGCACACTTATAGTGCAGTTCATAGTACTATGGGGTTGGGGGCAGCTGCAGTTTTGATAAATGAAAATATGTATTATATCAGTTATGATTTTTATAGTACGGTTAATTTTGCATGTAATAATTTATATGATACATACTGTCAATTTTGCAGAAGTTTCTAGAAATGGATATGAATTACTATCTGCGTCATCGTTCGTGGATGTAC
Source organism: Iris macrosiphon (assembly GCA_036927795.1). NCBI lineage: Eukaryota > Viridiplantae > Streptophyta > Magnoliopsida > Asparagales > Iridaceae > Iris > Iris macrosiphon. The sequence goes on from JAYESA010000004.1 coordinate 346,994,705, forward strand.
AACCGTCATCCTGATGACATGTGCGGTGTGCGGGATGAATTCATTGAGGGTGTACAGCAGTTCCTGCAGTTCGCAAAGGCGTTCCCTCAATACATGGACGGTACCAAAATTAAGTGTCCGTGTGTGAGATGTCGCAACAGGAAATATCATCCTGAAGTGGAAGTTACATATCATTTATACTCGAAAGGCTTTACGCCGAATTACTATCAGTGGACCGCGCACGGAGAACTTGTATCTCTAGCATCGGATTCGGAGCCCTATGTGGAGCCGTATATGGATGTTCAAGACCACGATGCTTACGACGACGCGTTGGTGAACATGGTTTATGATGCGGCGGGGCCTAGTTTCAATCCTGACAATTATGATGCGGCGGGACCTAGTTTCAATCCGGACAATTATGATGCAGCTGAGGAGGCACCGAATGCCGATGCTGCAAAGTTTATGGAGTTGCTTGAGAATGCAAGGACTCCACTATATCCTGGTTGTGAGGATCATTCACCGTTGGAGGTGGTTACAAGATTATTGAGCATCAAGTCCGATTTTAACATGTCGCAAGAATGCTATAATCGACTGCTCGATTTGATTATAGAGATCTTGCCCGAGGGTGCAAAGTTGCCTAAAGACTTCTATCGATCTAAGAGGATGGTGAGATCGCTTTGGATGGGATACGAGAAAATCGATGCATGTCGCAACGGGTGCATGTTGTACTACAAAGACGACAAAGATGAAGATGCGTGCAGATTCTGTGGTGCTGATCGCTACAAGGCCACTGTTAGAGGAAAGTCTGTCGGTGCAAGGAAGCCTACCGATTCGATGCACTACTTGCCTTTGACGTCGCAGTTGCAGCGGTTGTTTATGGTTAAGGAGACTGCAGAAAACATGAATTGGCACAGGCGAAAACAGATCGAAGGAGTATTGGATCATCCATCCGATAGAGAATCATGGAAGAACTTTGATCGAGAGTATCCATATTTTGCCGAGGAAGCGCGTAATGTCAGATTGGGGCTCTGCTCTGACGGTTTTACCCCATTCGGACTTTCGGGCTCCCAGTATTCGTGTTGGCCTGTGATCGTCACTCCGTACAATCTACCGCCTTGGATGTGCATGAAGACTCCGTATATGTTCCTAACCGTTATTATCCCGGGTCCGAACAATCCGAAGAGGAACATCGATGTGTATTTACAGCCTTTGATAGATGAGTTGAATCAGCTGTGGGAAGTCGGTGCCAACACGTACAATGTTTCTAGAAAGCAGAATTTTCAGATGAGGGCAGCACTTATGTGGACCATCAACGACTTTTCGGCCTATGGAATGTTATCGGGATGGAGCACCCATGGTCGTCTCTCATGTCCGTATTGCATGGACCGTTCTCAGGCTTTCTGTTTGAAACACGGAGGCAAACCGTGCTTCTTCGATTGTCATCGACAATTTTTGCCGAAGGATCATCCGTACCAGAAACGACGACGCATATCAGGAATCTAATGATGCAATACTCAAAGTATTCAATGCATCCGGAAAGCCCTCGGGAAAAATGAAGAAGAGATATTTGAATGACGATGAGCTAAGGGCTGCTCAATTGTATATATTACTCAATTGCGACGAGGATGAAGTGGAGAAGCTAGAGGGGTAAGTAATTAATACGTCCACGTTTACATAATCTCAATGTAATAGTATAAGATACTATTATGCTACTAATTAGCAGTTGCTTCATTGTTTTTCAGCACATATAATGATGAGTTGAGGTCGGTTAGACCCTACATAACAGACGAAGAAGTAGAACAAGATATGAGATGCCATTTTCCTTCTTGGTTGAGCGCATATGTAAGATGCTTGGTAATTACTTTTTATTTCTGCACTTGTAAAACAAATAACTTACTATCGCTACTTTGGTATTTAGGTCGATCGTCTAATATCACCCGAGACTGAATCTATTAGGACTCTAGCCAAGGGACCAATTACTGCCGTAAAAATATGGCCAAGTTTCTGTGTGAATGGGTTCAGGTTCAAGTCAACAAATGCTCCTATCAGAGACAGCTTTCTGGATCTTGATTCCACGAAAAACAGTGGTTTGTGTATCAAATCTTCAAACTACAAAGATGTCAATCCGGGCAATAATTTTTTTGGCATCTTACGAGAGATTGTGGAGTTGACATATAATTATGGCCCAGAACCTGCTAATATCGTGCTATTCAGGTGTGAATGGTTCGATCCGATTCAAGATCAAGGTTGAAAAATTGACAAGCATGGCCTTGTGGATATAAACTACAAGCGTAGATATCAAGGCTACGAACCATTTGTCCTATCAAGTCAGGCTCAGCTCGTGTACTTCACAACTTATCCTAGACGGGGGACAGCGAGGTCGGATTGGTGGGCAGTATGCAAGACTAAAGCTAGAAATACCTTTGACATTGACGAAATAGCTTATCAGGAGGACGATCTACCTCTTGTAACAAATATTGTAGATGTGGACTCAACGGAAGTTACTCATTACACGAGTAATAATGTAGAAGATGTAGAATTATCCGAAGAGGACGACGAAGTAGATGAAAGTGAAGACGAGGAAGAGGAAGAGCAGGACGAGGAAGGCGAACAAGATAAATTTTCTGAAGATGATTGAAAATATAAAATATTGCATGTAGAATGTAACTATATTTGGACTGTAAATATTGCATGTAGAAGTAGATGTTGACATTAACGAATATATGTATTATATTTTGACTGTATAATGCTTTGAGATATGTATCACATTTCGACTGTAGAATGTAGTATATATTTGTGTTTCTCTATATTCATCATATGTTGTTATCAGATATGACAGGACGACGCGGAGGATTCGGCAGGTCCCGAGGTAGACAGAGTGCCACTCCGGTACTACCTACTGTTGGTTCCGGATCATCGTCGCCCAGTACTCCAGTATATCGATCAGTCACTTCTCCAACTGCGACGACATTGCGTGGCATCACTCCGGGGACGAGTAGTTCCAGGCGTGATAGTACTCCCTCGTCCAGCGTTCCTCCTGCTGACGGAACCATGGAGATAGATGAGCATGTAGAGGAGGTCGTGCCGACGTTGTCCCAGCATCAGCAAGATCCTCCATGCGCACCACCGGAGGAGACGAGGACAGAGATTTGGGCCGACGGTACAAAGTAAGTCAATTAGATGGTTTAGTATATATTTGTGTTTCTCTTTATTCATCGTATATTGACTTTTTCAGTAATCTAAATTATTATCTCTGTATAGATATCGTCCATCGTCGGTTCAGAGACGCCTGGGCCAATTTCTGAGGAACAACTACGGTGACCCTTGGATCAACTACTCTGAGGCTCCGGAGGAGAGGAAGGCGTTCTGGTTTGCGCACTTCCAAGTAAAAGTATATTAAATAAATCCTCTAATTTATGCATATTCATGATGCTAACTTAATGAATTATTTATTGTAGCAAACATATTTTTATCCTCCGCACCGGGCCGAGTTGATCGAGCGGCTCTTTCCTACCGTTGCCGCCAAGCTTATCCGAGATGCTCTGGATGACCAGAAGGCTCATGATCGTGCTGGAAAACCGATCGAAGGTTGGATCACGCCTGAGCAGTGGACTGCGATGAGGGCTAGATTCGACGATCCGGCCTACAAGGAAAGGTCTAAGAAGGCCAAGGCGGCTAGGCAGAATGCTGCCAAGTGGTGTGGTGGCTCGATTCCGATGACGGAACATTTTCGTCGTTTGGTATGTTTTTTCTTTTAAAATATATTATTTTAATATAAGTACCATAAAATGGTACTTGGAAAAAATATTTAAGTTTAGTAATAAAAAATATATTTTTAATAGGTACAGAGGGGTGAGGATGCAAACATGGTGACCGTCTTCTTGGCCACCCATCGCAAGGACGGAAATCTCATTGATGAGAGGGCCTCACAGACCTATGTAAGTATTACTTTACTTTGTGTTTATTTTAATATAACATAGGCAATTATTGAGTTTCCAAACCTTTTCTAGGCCGAGTATCTTAGGCTTCGTGAGCGGGCGACTGCTAGTGCACCTACACTTGGAGAGGCTGGTGCTTCGTCGCAGCCCGGTCCATCTTCGTCGGCGGACGACCTGTGGGTGACCGCAGCTGGTGGTCTCCAGAGGGGTACGTACTACGGTACGGGCTCCTATGGCGCCCTGGTTGCGACGCAGTCATCTAGGGCCTCCCCGACAGCTGCGCATTCCACACACCCCTCGCAGTCGCAGCCGTCGCAGTCGTCGGCCAGAGTCCAGGAGGCCGTCCAGGAGGCCGTTGACCGTCAGATTGCGTCTCTCCGTGGCGACTTGCTGCGAAGTATGGAGGACCAGTCCCGGTCCCAGCCGTAGGCGGACGATCCGATGCTCATCGCACGATTGGATATGCTCGACCGCAGCATGACGGAGCTACGAGAATTGACAAATGATATTAGAGCCTCCAATGATCGCAATATCATGGAGCTGCAGGCGTCACAGCTATCGATGGGCGAGAAGCTGACGAGGATGCAGGATTCAATGGGTGATAGCAGTACGAGGCTGTTATCTACCCTGGATTCTTACAACCAGCGACTCGCAGACTTGGAGCGGGCACGGCCTCCACCGACGTCACTGCCTTCTCCATCGACATCGGTGTCGATTCCACGGGACGAGTATGAGGAGTTCTTATCCTTCAAGCGCGCCGGTGGTCAACCTCTTGCAGATCCGTAGTAGTATAGTTATTATTATTATTATTTATGAATTATTGATACTTCAACAATAGACATGATGTATGATGCTTCTTGTGGTCTTTAATTTTTTAGTTAATTTAATTGGATTATATAGTTATCCACATTTAATTGGATTGATACTTCTTGTGGTCTTTAATTTAATTGGATTATATAGTTAACTAGATTGAATCATGTTGGTGTGTATGATGAAGATGATGTAAAACTGCAGAGAATCACCAATGTTTGCTTCTGGACACTATTTTTTTTAAAAAAAATTAGCGACGTTATTAGCAACGTTTAGCGACGTTAAGTTACGTCGCTAATTAGCGATGCTGTAAAATATCGCTAAGGATGTCGCTAATGACGTCGCTAAACGTCGCCAATTGCTGACATGGCAGTATAGCCAGGTCATTAAAGACGTCGGTGTAACATCGCGATAGACGTCGCTAATCAGCGACGTTTAGCGACTTTTCTAAACGTCGCTATTTAGTGACTTGGCGTCGTAAAACGTCGCTAAATTTAGCGACACATTAAAGTCGCTAAAAAACGTCGGCATAGCGACGTTTAGTGACGTTTTTTGTTTTAGCGACTTGGTGTTTTCCGACTGCTTTAAAACGTCACTAATTACGTCGCTAAACCTAATTAGCGACAATTTTTGGTTATTTAGCGACGTTTTTAGACGTCGCTAATTTAACTTTTTCTGGTAGTGATGTATATTAAGAAGATTGATACAAGATAAAATTCGTCTGACATAATGACGAATCATCTACCAAAAGAGAAGCATAACTTATGTCGTAGGAAGGCAAGTATGACTACTGTTTGAGAACTTTCTCCTCATGAGGATGGAGGAGAAGATTGATGGGAACGGGGTCCATCCCCATGATGAATAAACATGAATTTGATCCATGAAAATCGGTCACCCATGGTTAGGTTCGGCCAAGTACTTAACCATTTTTTTGGGTGCAGTTTCTGTGACAATATATAGTTTTGGAAGGCTATTTTGAAGCTGTTGCAGTCATTATCTGGCTCGGTCTTCGATACAAAAGTTGTTGAGAAAAGTTTTCTCTTTCATCCAGGCTTTGAACCAGGTCATTTGGAGATGTATTGAAGAACTTATGACCATCTGAATTAGCATATTTATTCATATTCTGCATGCATTCAGCTTGCATGTAACATTGATGATAGATGAACGAATCTTGGGAGAAGCAACGAATCTTCCCTTTGGACTTCTCCATGCAACGAATGTGATGTACCCAAGAGGCATATCCTCCCTATAAATAGAAAAAAGATGGTGAATGTTGAACATAACAAGTAACAAGAAGAACAATACACAACTTGTAATCCTCACACTTGTAATCCACCTCAAGTGAGTTTGTGAGAGAAAGTGATCCTCATGTTAAGTTGTACCTACTTGAGAGAAGGCCATTGTAATTTTTCATTTGATTATAGTGAAAACGGTGAAGAAGGGGCGGACGGAGGACGTAGGCTCAAATTGAGCTGAACCTCGATAAATCTTATGTGTGTTCTCTCTTAACTTCTCTTCTCTTCCATTTTATTTATTTTATCTCATCACAAAGACGAAAAATGTCTTATTTTTCCCAACAGTATTAGCATATCTAAGTAGAAGTCAAAATACAAATACGTATACTAGTTAGTTGTAATGTACGTGGTTTTCCAAATCTTATTGTATGTTAACCTTTTTTTTCCCGACATAACGTTCGGGACCATACTTAACGCTCTGTACTTTGTGCACACTACATTGCATGCCTTTAGGCCCACTGTTTCCCAACTTCCCCGATTTATAAATGGAAGGAATAATATGTCCCCGTGGATCGATCCACTGATCTTCTTCCACCCAGTCAGAATTTTATACCTCGCTTCGGTAACTACAAGAGCCACTCGAGTTCAGTATTGTATGTTATTCATAGATGCTATTAAGTACCTGTAAAACATATTAAAGTATATTCTTATAAAGTCTTTTTGTAACTTTTTGTGTTGGTACTTGAAAGTTATAGTTCAAGTTACAAGATATTCTTTGTCAACCCTATGTTATTTGAGTCTATTTTTGTTTATCTATCAAAACTAGGATGAATGTTTAACTTTTCACTCAAGAGTTGCCACATGTTGAACCATTAGAAAAAACTAGAGTGAATGTTTATCAAACTACTCCCAAAATCGTTTTAGTCTGGATGAAAATGATACGTGATAACTGTTGAGTGGAAGGATGAACATCAATCTTATTCAATATGAATAACCTGTCAAAATCATCTTTATTTTTAAAAATATCACTTCAAAATTAATTTTATGAGTTGGAGGCTAAGATAATTGACATGTCACATGTCCAATATAATGTTGTGATATTATACAACTTATAAGATTGGTCATATTAATATGCTACGTCATTACTCAAAACATGATCCAGTGTAAATGCATTCATGGCAAACCACTTCTCATGCACAAATATGAAAGAAATTGTCAAACACAATAGTTCTTTTTGGGCGAGAAAAAAACCTATAAGTTCAAGTTAATATTGAGCTAATGCGCCAACTAACGGTCAAAAAAAAATCAAAAGGAAGAGTTTTAACTAAAATCCAAAGAAAAGAAGAAGAAAAAAAATGCAAAATGACCTTAAATAGCTGTAAACAAAAGCCACAACTCATTGTTAAATCGGGATTCTCGAAAACTTTTTACTCTAAAATGTCATCCAACCAAAACCCAAATAAAATTAAAACCAAATAAATAAAATATTTAGTTCCCTTTTACTTTAATAAATAGGTCCTAGATGGTAAATATTTTTTTGTTACGTCACTTGATTTTTATTTTTGTTGTTTATTGATACTGGAACATAACAGAAAACGATCAAAATTTTCTTGTTACATACACACCGAGAGAAAAACGTGCAAGTTTTGTCGTTTTGTAGGAAAAAAAAATCAATGCTAAAGGATATAAATAAGAAACGACAACCATCAGTGTGTTATAGTTAATGTGTGTGTCGGACATTTTTGTCGTATTCTGAGATAAATAATGATGAGAAAAATAATTCAATCCTTTTTTTTTAAAACAACCAAAGTTTCAGGTGATAACAAAATCTATCAAAATTTTAACATTTCTGAAAGAAAGAAAAACCTGTCAAAATTGCAATGTACCTTAACATGCGTTAAAGTGGCCCTAGCATTAGTCATTTTTCTCCCTTCTAAAAACTTATACTTCTAGTATATTATGCTTAAAGTTAATTTCATGTCACATAAATAAACACTACCTTAGATTTCATCTAAATGTCAGATATATAATGTGAAAGCACATTAAGCACACCTAAAATAATTACCATGGATGAGCCATATTCACACCAACCCCCTAATTAGAAAAGAGGGGTTTAGTGATTGGTCGACTAGTTCAAGCGAATCTGAAAATCATCGATGACCTACATGCACGAAAACTTGGATGTGTATTTCAAACCGTGTTTCCCTTCCATATATAATAACCATGTTTTGCTAGCCACATAAGTAACGACTTTCAGATAACAAAATAAAATTGTAAGCACTAGCAAGCTATATTTTCTGTTCTTCATCATTACAACAACAAAGCATTTATTCCAAATTTATGGATCAACTAGTTAAATCAACTTCTTCCATTCAGCAAGTTAAAAGTCATTTCCTCTATAATGTTAACAATATCAATATTCTTCTTTTAACACTTCAAACCATATTAGACTATGTCCACCTCTAGTTCTACCAATTTTATTAACAACTATATTATTTTTCCTCCTTACGGGAGCATTTATGGCTCTGTGTTGTACATGTTCAAACCATATGTGTTAAGATTAATTAGATTAGATACTAATTAGATTTATGATTATTATTTTCTCCTCTAAGGATACATATTTCTTCTCCTACTTCTATATGGATATGAATCCGTTTTCCATCTATATATATTCATACTTGTATTGCTCTTTTATATAATCTATTAATAAAATCAATATTGTAGGATTTGTCTCATGGTATTAGAGCCTATAATTTTTCAATCATCAATTTATCCACTTTCTCTTCACCGGCCAAAATTTTAGACCGTCATCTGTGGTTGAAGACATTCAATTTTCTTAGTTGATTTTAGTATTTGATCGCTCAGTAGAAGAATACAGGAGGTCAATGACACCTTTCCAATACCACTGCTCAATTTAGCAAAAAGAAGAAGTGTAACAATTTGCTTAGTAGATTTGCTATCATCTAGCTTAGCTTTTCCTGAAAGCTTCTTAACTACAGGCGAAAATACTCAACAAAAGAAGAAAAGATTAAGTAGTTTTAGGTTTTCTTTCTTTAAGAAAAAAAAATGTCTTCATCGGAACAATTCCGAGATTTTCTTCCAACTTTCACAGATTTTTCGTTGATTTCTTCTCATGATTGGATTGAGTGGGCGCCTCGGTCTGGACCACTCTACATGGTAGTCGTCTTCTTGGTCATCTTGATGGTTCTATCCAAAGGCCACCTGAACTCGCCACTGATGATAAAACAGAGACTCGAAATACTATTTATGTCGCTCAGGATACTTGGGACTACCACGATGAGGGGATTGTTATTTTTATTATCTCTTTTGTTGATCGGTCACTTCGTCCAGATCTTGAGAATATCCAGTCTACTGCTTTATTATGGGACCATTTGACTACTCAGTTTGTTAAGTCGAGTGGTGCTCGGGAGTATCAGTTGATCACCCAAGCTACTGTCGCCAGATAGGGGATCACACTATTCTGGAGTTCGCCAGACCAATGCGGGGTTACTGACGTGAGCTACTAAAATTGGAGGGTACTGGTTCTTATTCCGTACGCACACGCACTTGTCGGGAACGTCGATAACTTTTTTAGTTTTTCAAGGTCCTACGTCCTGAATTTCAGTCCGCAAGCGGTCGGATCATTCAGAATAATACCACTATATATGCTGCTATCTCTGAGCTTATAGTTGAGGAGACTCGTATGTGTTCTCTTTCTACTGACATCTCTATACTGACTTTCGAGTTCTAAGACTATTCTTGTTGCTGCCCCGCTTTCTCCGTCTACCACTTTCAATAAGGCTCGTGCTTCCACTTCTCTTCGTCCTTCATGTACCTATTACAGAAGGCTTGATCATTCTGCTACCGCTTGTTATGCTCATCAGTGATCTGGTATGATATGTGCTCACTGCCAAAAGCTTGGACACTATGTCACGCCCCAGTCCCAAAATATCGAGGGACTAGATACGTGGCATTGGCCAGCAGTACACACCGATGGACAACCCAATTTAATGGATCCATCGGGAATACTTAAGCTGTAATATAGGTCTACAACAATAAGTCAAAAACTAATCTCATCCACACACAGAATAGTAAGAACAACAACAAATAAAGGAAAGTACATCAATGTCCAGTCACAGCAGAGTATGTCGGAGAACAACCCGATAAAAGTCTAAACACTGGTTCATCAGACCAGAACAAAGGAGTCCATAATAAAGTATCTGATGAGTACAAATAATATAAACTCAAGAAAAGTCTTCAGCCATCACCTCTGCTTCTGAGTTAGGTTCTTCTTCAGCAACAACTTCTGGTACAGCTTCAGCTCCTGTCCCGTAAACCTCGGGATAATGCTCTTCTGCTAAACCTGGGGACATCATCCATTCCAGGTCCTCAGGGGACATAGCAAGGTACAAATAATACAAGCCAAGAATAGATGCAGTAAAATAAAAAATGAAATAAACAGGGTAGCTACATAACCATCTATGTGAAAATGTAACTGAGAGCAACACTAGTACTCAGGCTGAGACTGCTACAAGCTCTGTGTCGGGGAGCCGGTAGCAGCAATATCTAGTAGTGGTCTAGCTCTGCTCGAGAGTCTACAACCTCACAATAGTAGTATATATATATATATGGAACAGCCTGTAGCCTGTGTGTCTCTCCCCACCCAATGTAACCACACGTCTCATGTCCATGTCACGTGAGATCAGAGCTAATGCAACAGTCATAATCTAAGAATATAATAACTATGTCCATCCTGTATCCTATACAGAATCACCTTGAATATCTCAGAAAGATTCTTTCAATGTAAGGTGTCAAGTGTCCTAGGTTATGATGTACTTGATAAACAAGCACGAGAATATAAAGGGTTTCGAATGTCCATCACTAAATGACATACACAACTCCGCGTACGGGGTTGGCACCCGACTGTAATCGGACACTAAGTATGTCATACGGTCCTAGGTTATATCATGTACTATAGTCACAGAAAATAAAGCAAGAGAACAAAATGAACTAATAAACTACAAATTTATGGCAAGGTACACTTGCCTGGGGTTGGAATACCAGTAGCGGTCCCTATATCAGTGGGTCCAGCAAATGCTCCTCCAAAAGCTGAAATGAACATTACCAACAGTCTCAGAACATAGAAAATAGCTAGAAACGCCTGTCCTTAAGTCCAGTTTGGACACAAGGGCAAAAATGATATTTCTGGGCCAAAGCGGTTCCATATGTGGGCCGTTTTGCACCGAAAACTGAGTCAGGGTCAAAGGTCTCCAAATCAGTCCAACTTAGTGTCAACAAGTCAGGAACGTTGATACGAACCCAACGGAACTTCCAGAATTGGATTCCGATGAGCCGTTCTCAAAATCGCCCGTCAAGTGAAGCCTGTGGGGCCCACGACACGCGATTTTTCCAACATTCTCATAATCGAACCAAACTTGACCCACAGGACCAACGTATTGCTACGAGTCCGATGGTGTAAGTTTCTTCTCGATCCGACGTGTATACACTAATTTACAGCTAAATACAGAAAAGTCAGATACGGGGTGTTGTCCGCGGATACGCACTGATTCCGGTGTGCACGCACATCCGAATCGGCTTCTGCGAAAGCCCGCACGTCCGTATCAACGACCCGCACGTATCGGTGAAGACCGCACGTGACCAAGTCGTCCCGTTTGACGGGGCGTACCCGATTCCGGGGTGAAACAGGGCTTAGTTTTTCCTGTTTTTGGATCACGGTTCGCGATCACCACAGGTCGCGATGCCCCGAGCGGTTCATCCGGGCACCGAGAGGGTCATACAGGCTTCGTGATGCAATTTACGAAACATGAAACAGAGCTACGAGTCAAAAGTTATGGGTACCTGATCAAGGCCTGAAAACCAAGTACGAATCATGTCCGACACGCGTCTGAACTAGGGTTGTGTCCTAGACCCGTGTCCAAGCTGTATCCCGGCTATGTCTGGGTTCTGCGACGTGTCCTAGTCGCTGGTAGCTCGCTGGCAGCCGTGGGGTGGTCGTCGACCGTCTGGGCGGTCTGTTCCGGCGCTGTGGGTGGCCGGACGTCACCTCGGCGGAGGAGGGAACTAGGGTTGGGTTCGACTGAGTCTGGGTCCGGCGGGTAGTCGCTGGAGTAAGGTGGAGGGTTTCGGTCAGTCGGCTCCGGGAGACTGAAAGGCTGAACAGGGGAGGTCCGGCGTCGGGATCACCGGAGAAGGAGATGTCGAAGGGGGTTTTCCGGCTGGTAGTCTCGGTTTATATAGGGCTCTAAGGGAAGGGAAACCGACGGAGGTTCGCCGGAAGGGGAAGAGGACGGGTTGCCCGTTCCAGGGGAGGGGAACGGTGGCGTCGGCGGTTGAGGGAGCCGAAGATAGTGCATCGCCGGCGGCGGTAACGGCTGCCGGAGGAATTCGAACGGTTAGGGGGTTAGGGATTCACACAGTTCGGGTCGGGCCGGTTGCTGGCGGGTCGGGTCTGTCCCGGATCTGACCCGCTAGCCTGAGCGGTCCGGGTTGGTCAGACCGGCCGGTCCGGTCCTGTTTAATCACTGGGTTGGTTTGGTTTATTAATTAATTTAGTTTAATTAATCAGTTAATTTTAACAATAGTTTTTAATGCTTTAAAAATTCATCCGGAATCCAATAAATTCCTGAAAAAATACCTCATGCCCGGTTTTTAATTTTACACTAGAAAATATAATTTTTATTACATTTTAATATTATTTAATATCTTTTAAAAAACATTTTAATCAGTCTACCTTAGTTTAGAATTATAGAAAATGCTAATTAAATTCCAGAAAATTAAATTTAAAAATTCTTAAAATTTTCAGGTGATTACAATCTACCCCCCTTAAGAAAATTGCGTCCTCGCAATTTAAAGATTAAACTACTAATGGAACAGAACTTACAGGAATTACAAAAATTTTCTTAAGATATACCTGCATCCTCGAATAAGTGGGGGTATTTCTGGCGCATGATATCTTCTCTCTCCCAAGTTGATTCACCAGGAGAGTGTTGCTTCCATGCCACACGAACCAGTTTAATTGTATGCCCTCGCAGTGTCTTCTCACTGGTTCCGAGTATACCCACCGGTTGTTCTTCATATCTCAGGCTTGGACCTACGGCGATCTCAGAATGATCCACTATGTGACTTGGGTCAGTCACATACCTTCTTAACTGTGAGACATGGAACACATCATGCACTCCCTCTAAAGATGGAGGTAATACGAGATGATAGGCCACCTCACCAATGCGCTCCAGAATATCAAAGGGCCCAATGTACCTTGGACTCAATTTACCTCTGCTCCCAAAGCGAATGGTTTCTCGAGTAGGTGAAATCCTCGGGAATACATATTCTCCTTCCTTGAACTCCAGGGGACGTCGGTGTGTATCAGCCCAATGCTTCTGTCTGTCCTGAGCTGCACGAAGATAATTCTGGATTTGCTTCACCTTCTCCACTGTTTGCATTACTAACTCTGGCCCCAATATTTGACGCTCTCCGACGTCACTCCAGCATATCGGTGATCTGCACTTCCTACCGTATAACGCCTCAAAAGGTGCCATCTTGATGCTTGCCTGGTAACTGTTGTTATATGAGAACTCTACCAAATGCAAATGATCTTCCCAAGACCCTCCAAAATCTAACATACAGGATCGCAGCATATCTTCTAAGATCAGGATTGTACGTTCTGATTGACCGTCTGTCTGGGGATGGTAGGCAGTGCTGAATTTTAGTCTGGTGCCAAGACTCTCTTGCATGCTTCGCCAAAAATGAGAGGTAAATCTCGAATCTCGATCTAATACAATACTAACCGGTACTCCATGTAATCTTACTATTTGTCGCATATACATGTCGGCTAGTATCTCTGTGGACTGTCCAACTCTAAATGGTAAGAAGTGTGCCGATTTAGTGAGTCGATCCACGATAACCCATACCGCATCTTTTCCACTGGGGCTCCTTGGGAATCCTGTGATGAAGTCCATGGTGATATGTTCCCACTTCCATTCTGGTATGGGAAGCGGCTGCAACATTCCTACAGTCCTCTGATGCTCGGCTTTCACTTGTTGGCAGACTAAGCATTTAGCTACAAATCTAGCAATCTCTCTCTTCATTCTATGCCACCAATAGTACTGCCTTAGATCTCGATACATCTTTGTTCCTCCTGGATGAATAGAGTATATGGAGCTATGTGCTTCAGTCATTAACTCCTGTCTCAGTTCTCCATTTGGAACATATAGACGTTCTTCACACCTTAATATTCCATCCTCATGTATGCGAAGTCTCGTCTGCAAGCCTGCTTCTGTCTTCTCTTTGAGTCTTCGAAATCTTGTATCAGTAGGCAGAGCTTCTTTAATCCTTTCCACGAGTGATGACTTCACTTCCAGATTAGCCAGCAAGCCACTCTGTCTTGGTAGAATAACCTCTATCTGAAGCTCCTGTAGATCTTTTAATAGCTCAGGCTGCACCGTCAAGTAATAAGCTGTAGGCTTCCTGCTGAGTGCGTCTGCTACTACATTTGCCTTCCCTGGGTGGTACTGCAGATCTATATCAAAGTCCACCATCAACTGAAGCCAGCGTCTTTGCCTCATGTTAAGCTCCTTCTGAGTATATACATACTTCAGACTTTTGTGTTCAGTGAAGATTTCTACCTTCTCTCCATAAAGATAATGCCTCCAAATCTTTAGTGCAAATATTACAGCAGCTAGCTCCAGATCATGCGTTGGGTAATTCTTCTCATGGACCTTCAACTGTCTTGATGCATAAGCAATAACTTTACCGTGTTGCATCGAAACACATCCCAGGCCACTACCTGACGCATCGCTATAAACAACAAAACCACCTGACCCTGAAGGAAGAGTTAAGACTGGTGCTGTTGTTAGACGCTTCTTCAATTCTTCAAAGGCCATCTGACATTCTTCTGTCCATGCAAAGTCCTGATCTTTCCGTGTCAACTTCGTCATTGGCTCCGCAATCCTTGAAATTTTTTTTACGAACCTTCTGTAATATCCAGTAAGTCCTAGAAAACTCCTCACCTCAGCAACTGATGTCGGTGTAGGCCAAGTCTCAATAGCAGCAACCTTCTCTGGATCAACTGACAGTCCTTCTCCTGAGATAATATGCCCTAAGAATGGCACCTTATCCATGCAAAACTCACATTTACTGAGCTTAGCATAAAGCTTCTCCTGCCTCAACGTCTCTAGCACGATTCTGAGATGCTCTTCGTGCTCTTCGTGGCTTTTGGAATATACCAGAATGTCATCAATAAATACAACCACAAATTTATCCAAGTATTGATGGAAGACTCGGTTCATCAAGCTCATGAACACAGCAGGCGCGTTGGTTAAACCAAACGGCATTACTAAGAACTCATAGTGTCCATACTTGGTCCTGAAGGCTGTCTTCGGAATATCTTCCTTCCTCACCCTAATCTGGTGATAACCGGATCTAAGATCAATCTTCAAAAATATCCTAGCTCCACTCAATTGATCAAATAAGTCATCAATGCGTGGCAAGGGATACCGGTTCTTAATGGTCACAGCATTTAACGCCCTGTAATCAATGCACAGGCGAACTGTTCCATCCTTCTTTGGTACAAAAAATATAGGTGCTCCCCAAGGTGAAACACTGGGCCGAATGAAACCCTTCTCCAGAAGTTTATCAACTTGCTTCTTCAACTCTACTAACTCCTTAGGTGCTAGTCTATAAACTGTTGAAGTGATAGGCTCGGCTCTTGGAGTTAAGTCTATTGTGAATTCTATTTTTCGATCAGGTGGTAGACCTGGAAGATCATCGGGAAATACATCCACAAACTCTAATATAACTCTTGGGTATTCTGACTCCCCTTCTACAGATAATGCCCTAAGAGTTGGCTGAACACCTTGTTCTACAGCTCCTCGAAGAAATTCAAACTCTGAGTGTCCAGGTGGTCTGAATATAACTTTTCCAAGCCAACAATCAAGAGTAGCATGATACTGACTTAACCAGTCCATACCAAGTACCACATCATAGTCAGGCATAGAAAAGATCAGAAATTGGGCTTTTATCTCTCTTCCACAGACTACTACTGAACATGATCTACAGATATCACTAACAGGTATGATTCCACCTCCCGTAAGAATTCTCTTAGTCTTCGGAAGGGGTGCAGTAGCTACTCTATGGGTGGCTACGAAGCTAACAGCTATAAATGAGTGCGATATCCCAGAATCAAATAAAGCTACAACAGGTAATAAAGCTACTAAAATGCTACCTGCTATAACTTCTCCAGCAATAGCTTCTTCCTGAACAGCCAATGCAAAAGCCTGACCTCGTCCCTGAGCTGGACCCCTCTGCTGACGAGCCTGTTGGAATAGAGCTGCTTGAGGTGGCAATGGAGGTCTTGGCTGAAATCCTCCTGGAGCTGGTGGTCTGACTCCTCCAACTCCCGTCTGCTGTGCTCCCACTGCTGGATAATCTGGCCTTGGTGCAGGTAGAGCTAGTCGTGGTGCTCCCTCTCGGCGTTCTGTGCAGTCTCTGGATAAATGCTGGTTGGAGCCGCAAACCAGGCACAGTCCCAATTTGCGTCTGCACTCCTTTTCAATGTGACCCAACTTGCCGCAGAAATGACAAGTAGGTAGGGTTCTTTGTGCTGCTCTCTGCGGTAGATTCCTCTGGAGTCGCTTTGCAGAATTCCCTTGTGCTGCCTTGGATGGTACTGAGGTAAATGGCCTCTTCAGACTTGACTCTCTCCTGGTGACGCGCTCCATGCGTCGTGCTGCAGCAAGGACGTCGTTGTACGATGTAGGGGCAACAGATCCAATCAACCTCTGAAGCTCGAACCTGAGTCCATCAAAGAATTTCTCCGCCTTCTCTTCTTCGGTAGGAATTAGAGAAGGGGCGAAACGACCCAGGCGAATGAATTCAGCATTATACTCCTCCACCGTCATGTTGCCCTGGATGAGGCGGTTGAACTTATCTCGGAGTTCTGATCTAGCAACGGCTGGGATATACATCTCTTGGAAGAGTCTGGAGAACTCCTCCCAAGTGACTCGGTCATGTCCGAGCCTCCTCTCTTCAGCTAGCCACCAGTGGTGCGCGTTGTCCGTCAGTTGCATTCGGACAGCAGTCATCCATCTCTCCCGCAGAAGTTCTGCTGCTTCCAACTGATGTTGTGTATTGGTGAGCCACTTATGCACTTCAGTTGGTCCTTCCTTGCCCGAAAAGGTACGGGGCTTGAGTTGACGGAAATCAGTGATAGTTCCCGTCGCTGGTCGCCTAGCTTGCGGGTTTGCCTGCTCTAATGCATTTACTAGGCTGGTTCTCAGGTTCTCTGCCTCCTGACACTGCGCCTCCTGTTGAACTTGTTGTTGAGCTTGCATCATGGCATAAAACATCTGGAACATTTGCTGTCCGTCCATTGCTTGCCCTGGTGGGAAGGCAGGCATCTGTGGAGTGAACTGCGGCGGAGGTGGGATGTCGTCACGCCTGAACCTTGAGTTATGCTGCTCAGCTTGTCCACTTTGAGAGGATTGACCTCTGTTCTCTGGTGTAACTCCATCTCCATAGGTAACCACAACGTCTTGTGGTGTACTCAAAGGAATTTCATCTTCATTTCTTAGGTCCATCTTTCACTCTGCACCCAAAAATTAAACTTTATGAGAACATTTAGTAGAATCAAGCAGGATGCAAATCAAGTACTTAATTCGAATGCGATAGAGAGTTTCAAAAACGATTCAACAAATGGATGAGATACTATATCCTATCCTATCCTTTTACAGGTTTCTTTGGCCCCTAAGTTGAAACCAAACAATTTCTCGTTGACCTGCATGGGCAACCACAAAAACCATGTCACGCCCCAGTCCCAAAATATCGAGGGACTAGACACGTGGCATTGGCCAGCAGTACACACCGATGGACAACCCAATTTAATGGATCCATCGGGAATACTTAAGCTGTAATATAGGTCTACAACAATAAGTCAAAAACTAATCTTATCCACACACAGAATAGTAAGAACAACAGCAAATAAAGGAAAGTACATCAATGTCCAGTCACAGCAGAGTATGTCAGGGAACAACCCGATAAAAGTCTAAACACTGGTTCATCAGACCAGAACAAAGGAGTCCATAATAAAGTATCTGATGAGTACAAATAATATAAACTCAAGAAAAGTCTTCATCCATCACCTCTGCTTCTGAGTTAGGTTCTCCTTCAGCAACAGCTTCTGGTACAGCTTCAGCTCCTGTCCCGTAAACCTCGGGATAATGCTCTTCTGCTAAACCTGGGGACATCATCCATTCCAGGTCCTCAGGGGACATAGCAAGGTACAAATAATACAAGCCAAGAATAGATACAGTGAAATAGAAAATGAAATAAACAGGGTAGCTACATAACCATCTATGTGAAAATGCAACTGAGAGCAACACTAGTACTCAGGCTGAGACTGCTACAAGCTCTGTGTCGGGGAGCCGGTAGCAGCAATATCTAGTAGTGGTCTAGCTCTGCTCGAGAGTCTACAACCTCACAATAGTAGTATATATATATGGAACAGCCTGTAGCCTGTGTGTCTCTCCCCACCCAATGTAACCACACATCTCATGTCCATGTCACGTGAGATCAGAGCTAATGCAACAGTCATAATCTAAGAATATAATAACTATGTCCATCCTGTATCCTATACAGAATCACCTTGAATATCTCAGAAAGATTCTTTCAATGTAAGGTATCAAGTGTCCTAGGTTATGATGTACTTGATAAACAAGCACGAGAATATAAAGGGTTTCGAATGTCCATCACAAAATGACATACACAACTCCGCGTACGGGGTTGGCACCCGACTGTAATCGGACACTAAGTATGTCATACGGTCCTAGGTTATATCATGTACTATAGTCACAGAAAATAAAGCAAGAGAACAAAATGAACTAATAAACTACAAATTTATGGCAAGGTACACTTGCCTGGGGTTGGAATACCAGTAGCGGTCCCTATATCAGTGGGTCCAGCAAATGCTCCTCCAAAAGCTAAAATAAACATTACCAACAGTCTCAGAACATAAGAAATAGCTTGAAACACCTGTCCTTAAGTCCAGTTTGGACACAAGGACAAAAATGACATTTCTGGGCCAAAGTGGTTCCATATGTAGGCCGCTTTGCACCGAAAACTGAGTCAGGGTCAAAGGTCTCCAAATCAGTCCAACTTAGTGTCAACAAGTCAGGAACGTTGATACGAACCCAACGGAACTTCCAGAATTGAATTCCGATGAGCCGTTCTCAAAATCGCCCGTCAAGTGAAGCCTATGGGGCCCACGACACGCGATTTTTCCAACATTCTCAGAATCGAACCAAACTTGACCCACAGGACCAACGTATTGCTACGAGTCCGATGGTGCAAGTTTCGTCTCGATCTGACGTGTATACACTAATTTACAGCTAAATACAGAAAAGTCAGATACGGGGTGTTGTCCGCGGATACGTACTGATTTCGGTGTGCACGCACATCCGAATCGGCTTCTGCGAAAGCCCGCACGTCCGTATCAACGAACCGCACGTATCGGTGAAGACCGCATGTGACCAAGTCGTCCCGTTTGACGGGGCGTACCCGATTCCAGGGTGAAACAGGGCTTAGTTTTTCTTGTTTTTGGATCGCGGTTCGCGATCACCACAGGTCGCGATGCCCCGAGCGGTTCGTCCGGGCACCGAGAGGGTCATACAGGCTTCGTGATGCAATTTACGAAACATGAAACAGAGCTACGAGTCAAAAGTTATGGGTACCTGATCAAGGCCTGAAAACCAAGTACGAATCGTGTCCGACACGCTTCTGAACTAGGGCTGTGTCCTAGACCCGTGTCCAAGCTGTATCCCGGCTAGGTCTGGGTTCTGTGATGTGTCCGAGTCGCTGGTAGCTCGCTGGCAGCCGTGGGGTGGTCGTCGACCGTCTAGGCGGTCTGTTCCGGCGCTGTGGATGGCCGGACGTCACCTGGACGGAGGAGGGAACTAGGGTTGGGTTCGACTGAGTCTGGGTCCGGAGGGGTAGTCGCTGGAGTAAGGTAGAGGGTTCCGGTCAGTCGGCTCCGGGAGACTGGAAGGCTGAACAGGGGAGGTCCAGCGTCGGGATCACCGGAGAAGGAGATGTCGAAGGGGTTTACCGGCTGGTAGTCTCGGTTTATATAGGGCTCTAAGGGAAGGAAAACCGACGGAGGTTCGCCGGAAGGGGAAGAGGACGGGTCGCCCGTTCCAGGGGAGGGGAACTGTGGCGTCGGCAGTTGAGGGAGCCGAAGATAGTGCGTCGCCGGCGGCGGTAACGGCTGCCGGAGGAATTCGAACGGTTAGGGGGTTAGGGATTCACACAGTTCGGGTCGGGCCGGTTGCTGGCGGGTCGGGTCTGACCCGGATCCGACCCGCTAGCCTAAGCGGTCCGGGTTGGTCAGACCGGCCGGTCCGGTCCGGTTTAATCACTGGGTTGGTTTGGTTTATTAATTAATTTAGTTTAATTAATCAGTTAATTTTAACAATAGTTTTTAATGCTTTAAAAATTCATCCGGAATCCAATAAATTTCCGGAAAAATACCCCATGCCCGATTTTTAATTTTACACTAGAAAATATAATTTTTATTACATTTTAATATTATTTAATATCTTTTAAAAAATCATTTTAATCAGTCTACCTTAGTTTAGAATTACAGAAAATGCTAATTAAATTCCAGAAAATTAAATTTAAAAATTCTTAAAATTTTCAGGTGATTACACACTCAGTGGATGAATTTTTTCTGCATCACCCACATTTAAAAACTCAATTCCTCAAGTGAATGAAGACAAATGGTTCCGCCTTGTCTCGTTCTCCAGTACCTCAGACTCACTTTGTTGATAGTACTCAGACATCGATATAGCCAAGTGTCGGCTCATACCTCAGACTCACATTGTTGATCATTTTACTTAGTTAGAGCTCCAGCTCAAGCGTCAGCCTGCCTTCGCTGGCTTCTCTGTATGTATCTTTTCTGTTTCAACTGGCCGGAATAAAGTTGGAAGCATTCAACTGGATCCACCACAAGAAACGAGCCCACAATATAGCCAAGTGTCGGCTCATATGTCCCCCCATCCCTCTCTAGTCATGTATCCCACCTCATTTGGGTACATGGCATACCCAAGTGATTATGCATACCATCAAGGCATTTATAATTCTTAAATAACATCATATTACTACAATCAGATATACGGAACAACTTCATCATCTATTGTTGCCCGCAAACGTATCTTTACCCCTACATGGGATACGCTATGCAAAATTCGAGGGCAAGCTTTCAGTCGCCAATGCAGGCACATCGACCAACATACATGTAGTATCCTATAGTCCACACAGATGGATCCTACGCTCCCTCACTGCCCTTAAACTTTTAGCTTCATCCCCCACCGCAAGCAAGCCAACCCGTTAACAACGCAAATTTCAGTTTTTGAAAGGCACTATGTGACTTCAGATTATATTGGGCAAACTCATGTTGTTTGACCCACAATGAGTTTGAAGGGGGTATTAAGATTAATTAGATTAGATTTAGGATTATATACTAAATAGATTTAGGATTTGATTTTTTCTCCTCTAAGGATACATATTTCTTCTCCTACATCTATACGGATATGAATCTGTTTTACATCTATATATATTCATAGTTGTATTTCTCTTTTCCATTAATAAAATTAATATTGTAGATTTGTTTCAACCTGATTATTTGATTTTCTCCCATCTCGTCCTAAATTTTTGTTACCTTTAACTTTCCACCGATACAGTAATTTTTTATGATTATAAATACATATTTTTTGTATTTTGGTGAGTATTATCGTTTGTATCACTATGCATGTTACAAATTTTTTTGGTTTCTATTTTTCGACCCAGCCTAGCGTAACACATTTTAGTTATTATTATTATTATTATTATTATTATTATTATTGTTGTTGTTGTTGTTGTTGTTGTTGTTGTTGTTGTTGTTGTTGTTGTTGTTGTTGTTGTTGTTGTTGTTGTTGTTGTTGTTGTTGTTATTATTATTTATTTTTCCATCATTAGGGTTAACTTAGTCTCGAATTTAATACTAATAATATTCTAGTCATTTATCGTTCTACCCCTCTCACCAACTATGACACCTCACCATGATGTATTGGCATTTCCTTCACCATACAAACTCTCCTTCAATTCGGTCTATGACACATAAACCCTTATGTGTCACAATTCCATCTTTATTCCATGGTATAACAAAACAACCTCTTTCATTTCATCCTTTCCTTAACCACACTCCACCCATCCACCCATCAATAAGAAGAAGAAGAGACATTACCTTCATAATACTAGGCAAGTGCTACTTGTTACCACAAAAAATGTTTGTGCTACTTGTTACCTCCAAAAATGTTCTTTCTTATTTTTATCTATGCAAATGATATTTTGTTAGACTTTTATTGTCATAAAGTTAATCATGTTAAATAAATAAAGTAACTTCATACTAGAAATACTTCGAGATATTTTCAACGATATATGATATGTCATATTTTTATAACCAGAGGTATCCGTACCATTAAGTTTAAAATTTCGTAAGTGCGTAGTTTTTTCAAGACATATTCTGTCGTACAGTTTTCTTCCGAGCTATTTTTGTATAAATATATTTTGTATAATATGAGTTTATATTGAATATAATATTCCAAGTTATATTTGAAGTTATATAATATAACTGATTTCTCATTTTGGAGCTATGAGTTATGCTCCATTGAACACTGCGTCATAGTGTTGAATTTTGTTTTATGACCAAAATGGGATACACCTTGGTAGATATTTGTGTTGGCCAAACCTTAAGCTCGAATGACCTGAAATTTTGCATATATGTGGAAAACTCATATATGAAGGATATACAATTAGTAGAATTCCATAATATTGTTCATAGATGGGAGTTATTCACTACCAAATTCAAGACATGAATTTTATTTTTGTGCATTTGAAGACAATCTGAAGATATAATCTAAGTTATAATTTCGAACGACCCGAGTACAATAATACAAAAGTACTCATTAGAGGGCCATATACCTCATCCTCATGAATAAATGCACAACAGTTTATTGATCCAACATTTCAACTAGCTGTAATAATTCAAGTTACTTCTTTTACCTTATCTTTTATTGGAATGCTATCGATGCGTTACAAAGGTAGCAATATAAATTCTTTTATTAAGTGTGAATATCAAGGAGAGACCACTCACCATGATGAATTATCTTTTTGTCCCATTTATGCAGATACCAAACGATTCTTTAGAAAGATTATTTGATGTGATTCATAATCTTCATAATTGATATAGCCATAATGTTTGCTATGAAAATAGTTGTGCTAAGTTTTTATTACAAACTTTGAAATTATTAAGAGTACAAAGAATCTTATACAAGAATGTCACTACCAAAATAATATATATTAGCAACGTTTAGTTCTGATGTCACTATATTTTATGAATTTAGCGACGTCCTATTATAACGTCGCAGAACGTCGCTATTATCGACTGTCCACGACGTTCATCTACTACAAATAATATTATGGAATAAGATGTCGTCCGATATCGCAAGATGTTGCTATAGTTTTTATTATAGCGACGTGTAACAACGTAATTTTGTATACGTTGCTAAATATTTTTAAATCAGCGACGTTTAGCAACATATTTTATTTCTTCCCATCCTTTCCAAAAAATTCCCAAATTTTTTCACAACTTGTACGATCGTGCTCCCCTACGACCCCCTTTAGCTCCATAGCCCCGGCGCCGACTATGCTTCCCCATCAACCCCGGGCACCCCTCCTCCTCCACCATCGAGCTCCTCATTCTCCTCCTCTCCGGGCTCCTCCTCCTCCTCTACTGAGCTCCTCCTCATCCTCTCCGGGCTTCTCGATCCTCTCCGGCTCCTCCTCCTCCACCGCGAGCTCCTCATCCTCCTCTCCGTGCTCCTCCTCCTCCTCCACCGATCTCCTCCTCGTTCTCTCCGGGCTCCCCTCCTCCATCGCGAGCTCCTCCTCCTCTCCGAGAACCCCCTCCTCGATCAACCCCCTCCTCTCCGGCCACCCCCGCCTTAAGTAAACCCAAACCCTAAATCTGACACACACACACATTTATACTAACCCTAACCCTAACTCAGACACACATATACATGCGGACACACACACACACACACACACACACATACACACACACACAGATACTAACACTAACACTAACACGGACACACACACACACACACATGGACACGAACACACATGGACACACACCCTAGTTAATACAAAATTTGGTTGCATAATTAGGAAATTTGGTTTCATAATTAGGAATTTGGGTAGTACATAGCTATTTGTATTCATGTGTGTCCATTTAGATAGATATTCTTTATTTGATTCTCACTATGATTTATAGTAGTTTGATATAATTTTTATTTTGAATTTAGTATCGTATGGACACACACGCACTAGTGTCAATTAGAAGTTTATATAAGTATCGAGTGGTAGTGTCCTTTGGTGGATGATGGTGTATTTATACTAGTGTATCTTGTGTGTAAGTGTGTGTTCAAGAGAGTCCGTATCAAGTATAGTTAGTGTCATGGATATTTAAAACTGTATCCTAATGTCAAGATACAAGAGAGTATCAATGTGATATTGTGTACCATGGTATGTGATATCCATTTGATACACAAATACCTAGATTTTTAGTGCTTAGAGTATATGTTGGTACCAAGATACCAAGTATCAAGTATAGTTAGTGCCTAGAGTGTATGTTGGTATTAAGATACCAAGTGGCAAGTATAGTTAGTGCATGGGTATTTGAATCTATATCCTAGTGTCAAGATTATAGTTTAAAGTATCGATTGACACCAAAGCATACGGCTGATATAGATACTATTTGGCATGTCCTGATCCGATACTCGATACCGATACCCGTTCGGCAATCAAGTGTCCATTAGAGTTCTACCAGAAATCTAGTAGACTTTTAGAAATATAGTATAACTCTAATAGCCTCAAAAGACTTGCAGAAGTAAAAAAAATTCGGAGAATGGCTCACATTGAATACTTGACATCACACATATTCTTTATTAGTGTTCACATGTGTATCCATATTTGCAGCCATTTGGATAATATACTTGTATGATGTTTATTCATCTTTGCAGAAGTATCTAAAAATGGATCTGAATTACTACATGCTTCAATGTTCGTGGATATACAATCGTTATCCTGATGACATGTGCGATGTGCAGGATAAATTTATACTAGGAGTGGAATAATTCATGCAGGTTGCCAAGACGTTCCCTCAGTACATGGATGGCACCAAAATTAAGTGTCCGTGTATGAGATGTCATAACTTGAAATATCACTCAAAAGTGGATGTCACATATCATTTGTACTCCAGGGGTTTCACCCCAATTTACTATCAATGGACCTCACACGGAGAACTTGTGTCTTTAGCATCAGATTCAGAGCCTTATATAGAGCCGTATATGTATGTTCACGACCACACTGATTACGATGAAGGGTGCATGAACATGGTTTTCGATGCTGCCGGGCCTAGTTTTTACTACCAAAAAAAGTTAAATTAGCGACGTAAAAAAACGTTGCTAAATGACAAAAAAAATGTCGTTAATCACATTTAGCGACGTAATTAGCGATATTTTACAGAAGTCGGAACTCAGCACGTCGCTAAAAGGAAAAACGTCGCTAAACATTGCTATACTGACGTTTTTAGCGACTTAAATATGTCACAAAATTAGCAACGTTTAGCGACGTAACGTCGCTAAATTAGCGACATGCTAATCTGTCACTAAACGTCGCTAATTAGCGACTTATGCAGCGACGTATTCAGCGACGTATAGTAACGTCGCTAAATGTCGCTAAATTTTTATTAAAAAATAAAAAAATGTTAAAAATTACCAATCTCCTGCAATTTATGAATTTCTAATTAAAAATAGACCCGGAGCAACCCTTTGTTGAATTCTCTGGGTTCGCCTACCCCTTCGGTGGAACACTCAACACCGGTAAATTAACATCATTTAATATGAATAAAAAGTATCACAGTCACACAATACACACAAATATTATAGACAGACCTGGAGCAGCCCTCCATTGAATTTTCTGCGTACGAAATAACACAAAAAGTATATAAAATATCACAGTCACACAATACACACAAAATAAAAGTATTACAGTCACACTCTACGTACGAAATAACACAAAAAGTATATAAAATATCACAGTCATACAATACACACAAAATAAAAGTATCACAGTTACACAAAATGCATAATATATAAGTATCACAATTACAGAATAACCACAATAAAAGTATATAAAACATCACAGTATCAATCTCGAGGATATCGAATACGCTGAAGCACATAACAATCCCTCAGATACTGTGCATAAATAGCGTCTATGTGATCAATCTCCGCTATAGGTGCTGGGTGACTGGAACTCTCCGTCTGAGATACAGCCGCTATAGGTGCTGGGTGACTAGAACTCCCCGTCTGAGATATAGCAGGTGGTATCTCTTCCTCCTTAACATTCACTTTCTCCTTAATAGTAGGAGGCATTACTTCCTCCTTAACAGTAGGAGGCATCACTTTCTCCTTAACAGTAGGAGGTGTCTCTCTCAAGCGACATGCACGTGCTCGGGTCATGGGTGTAATCTGGTAAGATAGATGAAAACAAAAAAATAATTGATAACATATATAAATATATTGTCTAATATTAAATATTGTGTAAATTTTAGCAACGTTAACTCAAACCACAAATTGATCTCTGCCACAACTATTTATCTTAACTTTGGGATGCATGTGATGGTCTTCCATGTTTGCCTCAACATGATTAAGGTTAAAGGCTTGGTTTGGTTTTGCTACTACTTTTCAAAAAACCCTAAACCTAAACCT
Organism: Iris macrosiphon; assembly: GCA_036927795.1. Taxonomy (NCBI): domain Eukaryota; kingdom Viridiplantae; phylum Streptophyta; class Magnoliopsida; order Asparagales; family Iridaceae; genus Iris; species Iris macrosiphon. Next base: position 347,021,552 of record JAYESA010000004.1, read on the forward strand.
AACCCGAGGTCAAAAACCCTAACCCTAACCTTAACCCAAGGTCAAAAACCCTAACCCTAATCCCAGGTCAAAAACCCTAACCCCAGGTCAAAAACCCTAACCCTAACCCTAACTCCAGGTCAAAAACCCTACTTATATCTTAACTATTATCAACTGATACTAATATATATATATATATATATATATATATATATATATATATATATATATATATAAACAATACTAACCACTAACAATAACTAATACTAATACTATAGTAATCCGAACTTCACTTAACAGGTTACATATACTAACTGATATACACTATGCTAACTAATACCTTAACCCTCCTCTACTAACTATATCTAACATAACCAACTCCAAATAATAACTAAATGTATAACCCACCTTCCTTGCCATCAATACTAATCAACCACATTCTCACAAACATACACATACCCCACACTTACCTGCATAGTACTCTTACTGATGCTGCTACTCTTTTCACCATACAACACATGTTCAATTATCTATTCCTGGCTTCATCTCACTGGCACTTAAGTTATTGATTGAAACTACACCTACACATGACTGAATACTAACCGAGATATACCACTTAACCTTAAACTTCTAACTTAATACTAACATATGACTAAGCTAATCTACTCCTAAATGGTATATAGATTACTAACTCATACTCCCCTGTTCATATATCTATCTACAGGTAACATTCCTCAAAATAGTTAAATATTGTAGTGTTGTAGTTGATGCAACCATCACCACGACTGATGTTCAAATAGGGAAGAATTCCTAGACAAAATCTCACTCTACTTCCTAATATACTAATTGTCATATTAACTAACTAACAATAAACTAACACAACTTAATACTAACTATCAATACTTAGTATCATCTAACACATTAACACCAACTAACAGTTAACAACTAACTAACTAATTTACTGTTATTTTCAGTTACAGACCTGAACATATTCCTCTCTCCCTACTGATGTATCCATCTCTAGCCATACGGTGTTAGTCCCCAACTTGCCTAGTATTTATTGTGCATCACTGCTACCACAACTATTGCAGCTTCAAATTCTATTAAACAAGTGCATGACATTGCCCTTGCCACACTGCATCAGTGCTTAGCCCCCTACTAGTCTCTAGTAGTGTCCCATATTCATACATATACACCCAGCACACAAAGCCACTAACACTCGATCACTTCCCATAGTCACTGCCAAAAAACCCCTCATACTACTACTACTAATACTTGCATATGGCAGTGATCCACAAGTAGTGAATTTAGACACTACTACTGCAGTAAATTCTCCATGACCCGACTGATGTTGCCCCCTTGTAGTGTACTTGAAGTGCACTACTACTACGGTTGTATTTGATAACAAATTTTTGATAATAGAATATGTAGGTCTACTGAATATTAGACACTTTTTCTGCAATTGTCAGGGTGAGAAAATTTATCTATCAGGAGAATGTCGTCCGCTGCCTAATCTGAAGTTTAAAGATCTTTTCTACAATAAGATCCTTACTACTGAAACTTCTTTTGGTTGACAAAGGCTGAGCACATGATTGAAATTTGTAACCTTGTCACATCAAGTCAATTTGCTTATAATCCTTTAGTTCTTAGGTTCCATAGTGACATTATTTCGTAGTTCAGGGCACCTCTCTCTTTCCCAAAAGAGATTAGAGTAGTTGTAATATAAACTAGTGACTGAAAGTGCTCAAAATATAAGAGAATTCAACCTTTCTTTGTTTCCAACAATGTATGTTCTAACTGGGAGGAAATCTATAGTAATGCCTCTTTTTAGGATCAATAACAGAAATTATAAAGAAACAAATAAAAATGATGTTGCACGAATACCGACACGGATACATATAAGGGCACACAATCAAATACGGGATACAGAAATTTCAAATAGGTAAAATAAGTATTCACCTATTTTCTGTGAATACAGATACCGATGTGATACAGATACAGACCATTTCTCATGTCTGTACAACATAGCTTAAAACATAAATAGTATCTTTCTTTTCCTCTTCCCTTCAATCTGTGACATGATGTTGCGTCATGCCCTACCATATCATAGAACCTAAAACTCATGGGGGAAACCATCTATAATTACTTTCCAACTAACTAAAATACAGTAGATGGTCAAAAATCCTAACCCTAACCTTAACCCTAGGTCACGTGTGTGTGTCATGTCAGTGTGTGCGTCAGTGTCTGTAACATGTCAGTGTCAGTGCCATGTGTGTCCTGTGAGAGAGAGAGAGGGAGAGAGAGAGAGAGAGAGAGCAGGTTTACCTAGAGGAGGAGGAGGGGGGGAAGGACGCGGCCGGAGGGGGGTCGCCGGGAGGGAGGAGGGGGCGTCGGAGGGGGAGATCGAAAGAAATACGGGTTTCTAATTTGGGAGAGGGAGATATCGAAAGAAATGGGGGGAAGCAGCCCTAAATAAAATAAATTTAGCGACGTTTTAGCGACGTCACAAATGACGTCGCTAACTTAGCGACGTCTGACACGTCGCTAATGACGTTGCTAAATGTCCAAAAGACATACGTTGCTAAATACGTTGCTAAACGTCGCTAAATAAAATATTTTAGCGATGTTTAGCGACCTAATTTGAACTTATAGAGACTAATCTTTTAAAAACTAAATAAAAATTGCTAAACGTCGCTAAATATCGCCAATTAGCGACGTCTAGCGACATTTTTACATGGAGTCGCTAAATTAGCGACATTTTATTTGTCGTCGCTAAAAAATGTCACTAAAACCGCTTATTCTAGTAGTGTTTGATCCAGACAATCATGATGTAGCTGAGGAGGCACCGAAAGCCATGCTGAAAAGCTCTAGAGTTACTGGAGAATGCAAGGACTCTATTATATCCTGGTTGTGAGAATCATTCACCGATGGAGGTGGTTACAAGATTGTTGAGCATCAAATCCAATTTTAACATGTCGCGTAAATGCTACAACCGACTGATGGAGTTGATTATAGAGATCTTGCCAGAGGGGGCTAAGTTGCCTAAAGACTTCTACCAATCTAAAATGATGGTGAGATCGCTCTAGATCGGATACAAGTAAATTGATGCATGTCGCAACGGATGCATGTTGTACTAAAAATACGACAAGGATGAAGACGTGTGCATATCGGTACAAGGCCATTGGTAGAAGAAGGTTTGTCGGTGTAAGAAAGTCTATTGATTCGATGCACTACTTGCCTTTGATGTCGCGGTTGCAGAGGTTGTTTATGGTGAAGGAGACTGCAGAAAATATGAGTTGGCACAGACAAAAATAAATCGAAGGAGTGTTGGATCATCCATCCGATGGAGAAGCATAAAAGAACTTTGATCGAGAGTATTCAAATTTTGCTTCGGATCCACGTAAGTTCAAATTGGGGCGCTCCTCCGACGATTTTATCCCATTCGGACTTTTGGGCTCCCAGTATTCGTGTTGGCTTGTGATCGCCACTCAGTATAATCTACCACCTTGGATGTGCATGAAGACTCCGGTTATGTTCTTAACCATCATTATTCCGGGTCCGAACAATCCGAAGAGGAACATCGATGTGTACTTACAACCATTGATAGATGAGTTAAATCAGTTGTGGGAAGTATGTGCCAACATGTACGATATTTTTAGAAAGCAAAATTTTCAGATGAGGGTAGCACTTATTTGGACTATTAACGACTTTCTGGACTATGAAATATTATCGGGATGAAGCACTCATGGTCGTCTCTCATGTCCCTATTGCATGGACCGTTCTAAGGCTTTCCATTTAAAATACGGAGGCAAACCATCCTTCTTCGATTGGCATCGATAATTCCTGTTGAAGGATCATCCATACCGGAGGAACAAGAATGTTTTTCTTGTTGGCATTGTAGATAAGGGCAATCCATCGCCAAGGTGGCTCGGATACACGATATAAAAATAGATAAAAGATTTACGAAATGCTATCGAAGAGCCTGCTAAAGGGGTACAAGTGTGACAGATTTGGTCGCACTCATAACTGGACGAAGAGGAGTATATTCTGGGATCTACCATATTGTAGCATCAATCTGATTAGACATAACCTTGATGTCATGCATATCAAAAAGAATGTGTTTGACAACATAATTAATACTGTAATGGACATAAAGGGGAAGGCGAAAGAAAATCTGAAGGCCAGGTTAGACTTGAAAGAAATATGTAAACGTCTAAGGCAATTTTCTCATTGGAGAAGGAGTATAAAGGAAGACTTTGTAGGTGGATTCAGTACCTTAAATTTTTAGACGGGTACGTTTCAAACTTGAAAAGATGCTTCGATCTCAAGGAGAACAAACTGATGGGTATGAAGAGCCACGGTTGTCACGTATTCATGGAGAAGTTAATTTCGATTGTAATTCAGAAATTCTTATCGCAGGTCATCTGGGATCCATTGGCAGAGCTCATCATATTCTTTAGAGATATTTGTTCTACTAAGGTGCTCGTCGATCGTCTATAAAAGAAAGAGAAGGACATTACGGTAATACTATACAAGCTCGAGAAGGTATTTTCTCCTGGATTTTTTGACTCCATGAAGTAATTGCCAATTCATCTTTCTTATGAGCCACGTGTTGGTGGGCCTGTCGGTTATCAATGGATGTACCCGTTCGAACGGCTTCTGAATCACCTAAAGAGAAAGGTAAAAATAAGGCACAGGTTGAGAATTTTATTTGTGAAGCTTATGTTCTCGAGGAGATTATAAACTTTTGCTTAACGTATTTCAAACCCCATGTTGCTACTAATACAACGAGAGCTCCAAGAAATGATGACATATATCAGGAATCTAATGATGCATTACCAAAAGTATTCAATGCGTTCGGAAAGCCTTCGGAGAAAATAAAGAAGAGATATTTGAATGACGACGAGCTTAGGGCTGCTCAGTTGTATATATTACTCAATTGCGACAAGGATGAAGTGGAGAAGCTAGAGGGGTAAGCAATTAATACATCCATATTTATGTCATCTCAATGTAATAGTATAAGCTAATATTATGCTACTAATCGGCGGTTGCTTTATTATTTTTTAGTATATATATAATGATGAGCTGAGATCGGATAGACCCTACATAACAGATGAAGAAGTAGAACAAGAAATAAGACGTCATTTTCCTTCTTGGTTGAGGGCATATGTAAGGAGCTCGATAATTTTTTTTTTGTATGCACTTGCATAATAAATAACTTACTATCATTTTTTTGATATTTAGGTCGATCGTCTAATTACACCCGAGACTGAATCTATTATAACTCTAGCCATGGGACCAATTACTGCTGTCAAAATATAGCCAAGTTACTGTGTGAATGGGTTTAGGTTCAAGTCAACAAATGCTCCGATCAAAGACAGCTTCCTGGATCTTGATTCCACGAAAAATAGTTGTTTGTGTATCAAATCTTCGAATTACAAAGAGATCGAGCCAGACAAAATTTCTTTGGCATCTTACAAGAGATTGTAGAGTTGACATATAATTATGGCATAGAACCTACTAAGATTGTGTTATTCAAGTGTGAATGGTTCGATCCAATTCAAGATCAAGGTTAAAAAATTTATAAACATGGTCATGTGGATATAAACTACAAGCGTAGATATCAAGGCTGCAAACTATTTGTCCTATCAAGTCAGGATGAGCTCGTATACTTCATAACTTATCATAATCGGAGAACAACAAGGTCAAACTGGTGGGCAGTATGGAAGACTAAAGCTAGAAATATATTTGACGTTGACGAAATAGTTTATAAGGATGATTGTTTGCCATTTTAATCAAAAAAGAACTGAAAGAACTGGATTTGATTAACAAACTAAGAGAAAGTACAAAGAAGTCCTAGAAGACAATCTAAGTACAAATTTATTTTCTGGGGGAGACGATGGAGGTTTAGGAGTGTTGCAACTCTTTTTACTCCGTAGACGATCCGATGTAGAAGCTCTTTTCTCTTGCTCAAGTGTAGATCCGCAGATAGCCATCCCTGTAATCCCCCTAATTTTCAAAGAATTTTAAATTAGATTTTTCTGAATTTTCTGGAAATTTCTTGGATTTTTCTGGAATTAAATTCATGTTCTTTAATTATTAAAGGATTTTTAAATGTTAATAATTAATATTAAAATATTATGAAAATAATATTTTATGGTGTAAAATAGAAAACCAGACATAGGGTAATTTTTCAGGAATTTATTGGACCCCGGATGGATTTTTAAAGCCCTAAATACTATTGATTTGATTTATCTAATTATTATTATTATTATTATTATTATTATTGTTATTTTTATTTTCCGGCCCGGCCCAGTGGGCCGAAACCCAGCCCAGCCCAGCCCTAGCTTAGCGGGTCGGGCGGGTCCGCCCAACCCGGATCCGCCGCCCGACCCGACCCGCCAATCCTTCTTCCCCAAACGCCTGCAGCCCCGACCCTGCCGCTTCCGCTCCGCCGGCCGCACCCGCCGCCCGCTCGCCTACCCGCGCCGCCTGGCCTCCCGTCACCTCCCCTTCGCCTCCCTCGTAACCGCCAACCGCCTCCCTTCTTCTTCCCTCACCCGCCGGCGCTCACCCTCCCCGATCACCCTTTAAAACCCTAACCCCATCTCCTCGGCTCCGCCCCTCGACCACCGTCTCCTCGCCGCCTTTGCCCTGCCTCCTCCGGCCAGCAGCGACGTCGCGTCTCCCCTCCGCCCAGCCGTCTTCTCCGGCATAGCCCGCAGCAGCCCGCCCCCAGCCGAAGCCTCCCCTCTCTCCCCTCGACTTCCTCCTAAACCCGCCGCCTCCGGCCAAGTGAAGCCCCGGCTCCTCCGCTGAGCCTCCGGCTAGCACACCTCCGCACTCCAGCCCTTCCTCGGCCTGCTCCGGCGAAGCCCAGCCGCCTGAGCACTAAACCATAATCGAGGACACAGACACGGATACAGGAAGACTGAACACAGAAGGCCGGACACAGGGAAACCCTAACCCTAGTGAACAGTACTCGGACACAGTGTTGTGTCGGACACGAGTAAAAACCTAATTTTCTGAGTCTGTTCAGGTACTTGTATTTTCTTCCTCGTAACCCCATTTTCGATTCTGTCTTTTGCGTTGCGAAGCCTGTATGACCCTCTCGGTGCCCGGACAAACCGCTCGGGGCATCGCGTCCTGTGGTGATCGCACACCGCGATCCAAAAATAGGAAAAAATTATACCCTGTTTCACCCCAAAATCGAGTATGCCCCGCCAAACGGGACGACTTGGTCGCGTGCGGTCTTCACAGATACGTGCGCGTCGTTGATACGGACGTGCGGGATTTTGCAGAAGCTGATTCGGATGTGCGTGCACCCCGGAATCAGTGCGTATCCGCGGACACCGCCCAGTATCCGTACTTTCTGTTTCTAGCTGTAACTTAGTGTACACAAGTCAGATCGAGACAAAACTTGCGCCATTGGACTCGTAGCAATACGCTGGTCCTGTGAGCCAAGTTTGGTACGATTCTGAGAACGTTGACAAAATCGCGTGTCGTGGGCCCCATAGGCTCCACCCGACGGACGATTTTGAGAACGGCTCATCGGAATCCAATTCCGGAAGTTCCATTGGGTTCGTATCATCGTTCCTGACCTGTTGACACTAAGTTGGACTATTTTTGAGACCTTTGACCCTGACGCATTTTTCGGTGCAAAGCGGCCCACATTTGGACCCCGCCTTGACCCAAAAATAATATTTTTGCCCTTGTCTCCAAATTGGACTCAAGGACTGGCGATCCTAGCTGATTAATATTTTCTGGATCTGTTGGTGATGTTTGTTTCAGCAACCGGAGTACTGTTTGGAAATCCAGCTGAAGCTCGAGCTACAATTGGAGCAGTAAATTCAGGCAAGTGTACCTTGCCATAAAATGCAGTTATTGATTCATTTGTATTTTCTTGCTTTAATTTCTGTGACTGTTGTACTTGCTCTATCAAGTTCTTTATACCCAGGACACTTGACACAAAGCATGATATAGAATCTTCCTGATTATTCAAGGAGGTTTTGTATAGATTTCATGATTTAAGCTTATTTTCTTTGAACTTAATAAATGACTGACTGCATTAGTTCTAATCTTGCGTAACATGAACATTGAGAACTGTGACGTGAGATTTCATTGGGTGGGAAGAGTATTACCATATCAAGGCTGATTATATTATATATATATGGTTATCTGGAAGTGTCCTAGTCTCTGACACAGAGCTTTGGCACCTGTACTGGCCCTACGAGAAAACACTGCTATGTTTCTTGTCACTGATCCTGTAGTAGTCTCAGCCTGAAGTATGATTAATAACTCTCATCTTGCATGATCACTTAGCTGGTTAGTTACTTACCCTGTTATTTCTTTATTTCTGCACTGCATTATATTTGGCTTGTGTTTTCTGTACCTTGCTATGTCCCCTGAGGACCTGGAATGGATTATGTCCCCAGATTTAGCAGACGAGATCTACCCAGAGGTGTACAGAACAGGAGCATTACTCGGAGCAGTACCTGAACCTGACGACGAGGTGATCGCTGAGGACTTCTCCTGAATAATTGCTGCGCCATGCTCAGTCTTATGGCAATTAGACTATTTCCTGTTTAACTGAACTCTTTATTTCCTGTCTTTGAGAACTTGTGTAAACAGACTTAATATTGGATTGTTCTCCGATTTTATTTACTTTATCTGGTTGTAGTTAATATTTCTTCTGCTGATGTTGTTATCTTATATCTGTGGATGAGAATAGTAAAATCCTGACTAATGTAATACAACTTAAGTATGCCTGATGGATCCATTAAATTGGGTTTGTCCATCGGTGCATGCTGCTGGCCATTGCCACGTGTCCAGTCCCTCGGTATTTTGGGACTGGGGCGTGACAAGCCCAGTCCCTTGGTCTGGTCTCTTTGAAGCAGAAAAAGCTGACCTTTAGAAATTTTAAGTTGCTCCTATTTATAGCCATCGTGCTGATGGGCTATGGGTGCCGCATACGTCTGTTTGGTGTCCGCATAAGGCTCCTTCAACAGAATATGGTTGCAACTATTGTTGCATGCCATGGGCAAATTGCCACGATCAAAGAAAACATAAAATGCTAAGTTAATTGATAGAATATAAAGTATAAATAACACAATAAATTATAATTTTTTCAGTTCCAGAATCTCATTCTTTCAGTGACCAAATTGAGGAAAATTAATTTCTTAACAATCATTTCACATTAACTAAAGATAAATCACAAGAGTAATGAATTATTATGAAGCAAACCTAGAGTTTTTCTATGGACAGTTTCGTCTTCAGCATTGGAAAATATAATAAAAATTTGAAATAAATGTGTAGATTTTCCTAACTACATCTCTTTACAAATAACCTAGTTGTATCACCACAATAATATTGCTTGTTTTCTTACATCAACCCAAAATACTATTATAAATTTTTTATATAATTAAACTAATTGTCAGTAAACTAACTAATTTCTCAGAGCCTCTGGCATGAAAAACCTTTTGAGGAGCCCATCAGAAAATACAATAGTAAAACTGGTCTCAAATGACTGGGATTTTTTAGAGAACAAAAAATTAAGATTCTTTTTTAATAAATGGCCAAAAATTTTAGAGCTCATACATACCTTGCACATTTGTAGCAAATTAATAATTCTTACTTTTTTTTCCTTTTTCTTCACTAACAGCCGTATATAACAAAAGAAGAAGAAAGATGATGCAAAGTAACTATGTAAAGAAAGATGAGAAAGATGAAGCAAACTAACTGAATATATATGAAGAAACAAAGATAGAACAAATAAGGATGAGAAGATGAATCGATTCTTCTCTTTTTTCTGTAAGAAAATAATTAAATTATCCTTTTTTTCTCCGTTAACCTTCCCTAGTAAAGAAACTGCAAAACCAAAACCGACAGTTCTCCTTCCCAAGGAAACGACAGAACTGGGAGAAAGGTCCAGCCATCCAGATCCACCTTAACTAATGAATATGCCCTTTTTCATTTGGGCCCAGAGTTTTGGCCTACAAGTATTAAGTATATACCAAAAACAATTTACTGGTGCCCCCATTCGGTTGGGGCCCTGGGCTGTGGCCCAGCCTGCCCTGCCCAAGGGTCGGGCCTGCTTGTTGTTATTCAATTTGTTTGTTTATTTTTGCTGTGATAACCTTGTTTGAGATCAATATGTTCATTGTCTTGTACAAGTACAATTTCGACTTATACGATATTACGTCTAGTGATGACTTTTTGGTTCTACGAAACAGAGACATGAGGTTGTGGCGGCTCAAGGTTGGCGTAGAAGCGCTCAACTGAGCACAAAGAGGGTGGCAGCGGTTCATCTGGTCGCAGGCAATGTCTCTATGAGTTACTGCTGCTACGTTGTTTCTTCTGCTGTCTCTAAAGCTTCTACTCCTTCCCAGGTGTAACGGCCCTGAACCGAAAGCATGAATAACTCAAATATTTCAAAATTTGTAATCCTAATTTTCGTATTTAATCTTTATAGTCATTAAAAGCAAATAGGAATTTTTATTTAATTTAAATAATAGAAAATCAGTTAGAGTTATTAAGAACTAATTCATTTAATCAATTATTTATTTCCCCCTCCATAGTTATATCAAAATGAATAAAAACTAAATTATTATATACTAGTATATATATATATACGTGTGTTGCACGTATTTAATACTACTTGTGAAGAGTAAACAATAGTACATTAATTTATTACTACTTGAAAAGAACAAACAATTACATACCTATAAATGTTTTTACTACATGGAAAGAGCAAACAACAATCTCTCTTAACTTTTTTATACATAATTACCTAATCATACATTTTAAATTTAATAAATAATTTTAAATAGTAAATATAAGTAGGGTATTTTTGGAATAAAAAATTTTACATTGAAGCCTCAACTTTTTCCTATTATATAGTAGTATTAGGGGTGCAACTCGGACGGGTTGAGTCAGACTTGGGCTCAACATGAATCCAACCCAATGAATCATAAGCCAAGCCCGAGCCGAAGTCCGATCCGACCTCGGGTTTAACATATGTACCCAAGATCAAGCCCATAGGATCGGGTTGGGCTCGGTGTGGTGGCTAATGCAGGTCGAGTTAGCCATTTCGGTTACGTAACTGTACCGAGCGGGCCTGTACCTATGATTAAAATTTTAGGTCTCATCCACATACTTGACTTTCCTCCTTGATTTTATTCTAAATTCTTGAACTCACCTAACTTTCTTGACCTTCGAAGTAATACTCGCTTAATTCTCTTGACATAGGTTTCCTTATTTCCTCACCTCTTCATATTTAATGTACTTCTCTAATAGTACCTTGAGTATAGCCTCCTACCAGAATATAGGAATCATTATTGTTAGGGTTAGGAGATAATTATGATAACATACCTACTAAAAAAATTAGAATATTGGCAGCTCCTAAAAGTTTAGCATACCTAATGAACCCTAGCATCCAATACCTATAAATTGATTGACCATTATGCCTTGATATTTAGGAATAATTTGAGAGTAGTATAGACACTACTAGGGTTAGTTAGAAATTTGACCATATCGTTTGACCCTAGCATTGAAGAACCAATAGAAATCCAAGGTTGAATATTATGATTAAACCTAGCTTTCATAGTAAGATAGTATTAGAGAACTATAAATTTAGATTCTTGTCTTAATATTGGCAGAACAGTACCTTAGGAAACTAAGAGGAATAAATAGAATATTTTCATGATCATACCTCGAACACAGAGATTAGCATACCATATTTTTTCTTAGGAAACCATGATATTATCAAGAGTCTCTCTATTTAATTTTATATCTTGTTCCTCCGAAACCTTAACGCTCGTAATTTGTGCAACGACTAAAACTTTTACATCATATTTCAATTCGTGCCACCTAACCCTTCTGATTGTAGGCCAAGTAATTTCTTTTATGTTAGGATATATTGTTTGCTAGGATTATAGTTGTTAATCTTGAATTTTAAAATTATGTGCTTAGTAGTTAGAACTTGATAGTTGAGTTGTTCATTTAGATTATGATTTTATGATTATCCTTTAGTTTTAAATCAAGTAATCTGTTCCACATATCTTAATATAGGTTATATCCTCTTTCACTTAGCCAGTAACTTCTCCATTCTTAATATTAGCACTTTTGTTCTATAAACACTATGATTAAGACTTAAGATGATAATTACCTATATAATGCAATAGGATGCCCTAATAAGTACCAAGATCTTTTTTTCGTGTACCCCAACAAGAGTTTCTACTTTATTTACAAGAACAAGATTATTTTCTAGAATCCCCTTAAGGCAGTTACAATATTAGTTGATTCTTGTAAGTGGGGTAGTATGCCTCACAACCTAGTATCACATAATCATTTTGACCCATTAATGAAGTATAATTAAATTACATTAACTATATGCTAGGATAAGACGATAGTGTTTATCCAGACTGTAGAACTTAGAGGCCCATACCCCCATTTGGTCGACTAGAGACTTAGACAATGAGTTAGTATGGCAACTGTAGAGGCACAATACCGGACGAGTCTTATCTTCTTTGTGAACTTGAATTATTTTGTACATTCATTCATTATAATCCAGCGTACTTATATTTTCTGGACTACCTCCGCTTATGCTGCTATTTTATAGCCTAGTTTTGCAAGCTTATTCTTTTATCGAGCTTGTTCATGACATATGTGTTATTAGGGACGCATACTAATACATTATCTAAACCAAAATTAGTGTATTATGGTCTAGCTAACCTTAGTGCGCTTGGCTCGCTCTTCGCAGGACTACTTTACATTGATTGAGATATAGTTGACTCAGCTTGTTAGACGAATATACTTGCCCTTTAGACATGTCCGAGCATATCTTATCGGCTACATAACTGTACTGATATAAGCATGTGAATAAGAATTTACCAAAATAAGATTTCAATCCACAACTGCCCTGACAACTCTTTTTTTGAATTTTTTAATCGCCTTGAACCTCGTACTTGTATTCTATCACCTCCTCCTTGAATTCTTTATTATTGTTTTTTGTCTTCCCCTATTTCGGAAAGACGAACGCTCGTGCTTGGTATAAGTTTGATACACGGAGAGTACTAGATATACCCCATTGGCCAATAGTATTACTTTGTGACTATCTTTTGTAATTAAGGGCATATATCACATGTGATATATTTGGTGTTAAAATTTTTGAGGATTGAATAACACGATTAAATAATTTGAGAAAGTTTTCTTAAATATATAGCTTTATGTGATAGATAGGTAAATTCTAAGTTGGGTAGGAATTGCATTATCAACTTGAGGTAAATTTTTTTAGATTGTGATCAAGTAAGATTAGATTGAGAGATTTAAATCATTTTAATTTTGAGAAATTTTTAGAAGAATGATTAAGAAGATGAGGATTTAATGAATTTTGAAATCTTGATATTGAGGACCAAATATTTATACTTTGAGCACATGATTTAGATTTTGAATATTGGAGATTGAATCAACGATTTAAATTTTAAGGAAAAAAAATAGAACTTTAAACATGAACATTGATGGATTGAATTCAAAATTTTATAGTTTGATGATTTAAATTAAAAGTTAAATTTGATTGTTGGATCACCTATTTGAAATGTTGAGGATAAAAATTGAGTTCAAAATTTGAAGAGTACAAAAATTCATAAGTTAAAAATAGAAATAAGATTTGATTCGAATTGTTTATTATTTAAAATCTAGAGAAGATTATGATAGTTGAAAATCGTGATATAAAATTTGATATGGGTTATTTAAATCTTGAAGATGTTATATGGATTTGACTTAAAATTAGATATTGCTGATTTGAAAATCAAGAAGAGATTACGATAGGTTGAATTTTGATTTGAACAGTGGTTATTTTAATTTTGAAGTGATTGCGATGGATTTGAATAGATTTTGTTATTTAAATTTTTGGAAAAGATTGCGATTGACTTGCCTTATATACGAATGTGAAGGATTTAGCAAATTATTTCTTATTTTTTATTTCGAGGACAAAATTCTTTTAAGTTGGGTAGATTGTAAATCCACTCACCCAAAAATAGGTATCTTGTATGTAAATTATATTTCTTGTATTTGTTTTAGATTATTTTTAAAATTAATTAAAAATTCAATGATTATATTAGGATACTTTATCGTGGTTTGGACATTAATGATATAGGATAGCCCCAAAATCTGTATCGTCCATCATAAGAAGTAGCCTACACAGGAGACACTACCTGTAGGATCTTTTCATGGCACAGAAAATTCGATCATTTGGCATTAGTATGACATTAGCGTAACAACCATAGATTATGTGTTAAATATTTAGATAATTTACATATATAATTTATTTGTGGTTATTTTCCAATCTCAACTTCCTACCATTAGCATCCCATAATTCTCCATGCCAAAATAGGCAATTTTTTCTTTTTGTAAGATTTGCATATTAGTTACTATTATCCTATTTTTTTGTATATCTATTTAGTTATTTACTTAGTTAATTGGATAATATAATTATTTGATTTATTATAAATAGATAAATATCTGATTATTAATTACAAAATATTTTGTAAAATATTTTGGGTGTAGTATTTTATTAAAGCTTTACAAAGTAAAATTTTTTAGAATTTATTTTGTGTGCAAATATTATTTTTAGATTTTTTTTAAGATTATCTATATATGTAAAGATATATATGTTAATAAATATATAGTTATTAATAATAATAATTATTATTATTATTATTATAATAATTATAATAATAATAATAATAATAATGTTTATAATAAAATAAAAAGGAAAAAAATAAGTAAATAAATAAAAAGAAAAAGAAAAAGAAAGAAAATAACAATAACAATAATAATAAAATACAAAACCTAAACCAATTCACTAAACCAAACCTAAGCTAACTCAAACCTTAACCCAATTCCTACTAATCCCTCCCCTCCACACCACAGGAAACCCCACGGTCCAGACTACTCCCCCTCCCGATCTCTCTCTCTCTCTCTCTCTCTCTCTCTCTCTCTATATATATATATATATATATATATATATATATATATATATATATATATATATATATATTACATAACCTAAACCCTAACCCTAACCCTTATCTCTCCTCCTTCCCCTGGGAGCCGCCATGGCCGGCCGGCGACCGCCGCCGCAGTAGCCACGAGCCATCGCAGCCGCCGGCGACCGCCGCACAGCATCCGCGGGCCGCCCGCGCGCGAACTAACACGTGTGCACAGCAGACCCGACGTCCCATATTCATGGTATTATATCTCCCTCATCTTTGATTCTTTTTGCAAGCGGTTTGTCCGTGTACGTTCACAACCTAACCCTCTAGGATTTTCTCCAAGCGGAACGAGTTTTTGTGCCCTGGTTTAGTCGAAAAAATTGACCGAAAAATGGCCGAAAAACTGACTAAAAATAGTCCAAAATTTTGACCTAAACCCCCATGTTCATGCCCAATTTACCACCAACCTGTTGAATATTTTCAAAAATTAATTGAAATATTTTTCTCAATATAACCAAGAATTTAACTGTTCTTTTAATTTTTATTAATTTATTTTATTTGTTAAATTATTCGACCTCCAAAACGACCAAAAACTTGATATTTTAAAACTAAAATTTTGTGATACAGAGTGTGCCCCACCAAACGGGATCGTCTCATCGCGTAACAATTGCACCGAAAGGTACATATAGTATATCCTGACGTGTGGGCTTTCGCGAAAGTTGATTCGGACGTGTGTGTGCGCGTCGAAATTAACCTGTATCCGTAAAAAGTCTATGTATCGTAACTTTTGTAAACCACCACCCTACTTTGTGTATGCTCGTTGGAATGGGACGAAACTTACGTCATTGGATTCTTGGTATCACGCTGGTCCTGTGACCCAAGTTTCATGTGATTCTGAGACAGTTGACCGAGCCGCCTATTCGCGGGCCTCACAGTTTGACTTGAAGGGCGAATTTGTGATCGGCTCACTGGAATCTAAAATTGAATATACCGTTGAGTTCGTATCGTCGTTTAGAATTTGTTTGACCTATAATTTTTCCCATTTAGGGACCTTTACCTCTGGCACGTATTTTTGTGCAAAGTAGGCCCACATGTGAACCCGCTTTGATCCAAAATTACCGTTTTGTCCTTGTGTCCAAATTGGACGAAAGAATATTATTTTTTAGCTATCTCGCTGATTTTGGAAACGTTGGTGATATTTATTTCAGTATCCGGAGACGTTCATTCGGAGGCCATAGTTTCTGATCCTCTATAATTGACACATGGACGTTTACATTACGCAGCTTTCTTGCCAGGCAAGTATACCTTGATATTATACTGTGATTTATATTCCATATGGTGCATGTATTTTATTTATGTTATTTAGTTCATATATTTTAATTGCTATATAAAATGCGCGTCCAAGAATAACTTGGGTGCAACAATGGTAGCGTCGGACCTTGTCTTTATTATATATTTTACGAGACCACCCCATTATCATGAGGCATTCTTATGTTTCATTGGCTGTTACACAATTATTACACGAGTGTGAGTCTCATATAGGACACGAAATTGCATATTTGGTTGTCCACCGGTACGTATGGGACGTGCGACGGATAGGGATAACTGCTGATAGAATTTGCATAATTAGAAGCCTTGGCAGTTATTAGAGATGTCATCGTATCATGGATATGGCATGAATAGAGCATGGGGTGGGAAAAATAATAAGTAAGGCGTTTGGGCTCCTTTACCCTTTTCTTGTGTAACCCGCACGCTCCGCCGGAGATGCGTGGTCTGATGACCCCTATATTATCTACAGGTGGCCTCTGACGTTCAAAAGACGTCATATTTTTTAGGCCCCTGATTCTTCGAGAGAATCATGCCAATCCCATTTTAGCCAGATAGCCCACATGTTGGAAAGTTGTTCTCAAAGTGCATTCATATAGGCGGTTATACGACCCTTTGGATGTTTATTTTTAGTACTTTATTGGCATGCTTCTATGTATCTTGTTAAGTCCCTCTGAGGACCTGGTCCCTTTCCAAGTGTAGACGATCTTGACTATTCGCAGGAGCACGGATCAGGACTTGCTACTTCATTATCTCTTTCGAGGAGGTCTTCCCTTCGAGCATCTTTGATCATTAGATGATGTACTTATTATGTTTACTTTTATATTCTAGTTTGGTAGTGAATTTATCTCCATCCAAATTTTAGTTCTTCTCGACTAGTTCATATTTTGTTCATTGACATATTTGATTATTTCTTTCTTTATGATTATTTTTGTGGATGAGATTTAGTTATGCCATGTGACTTATGACAACTATATACCACTCGTGAATTATTGTTCATAATACAGCGTACGTATGTGTTATAGTTTTCATACATTGGAGTCTCCATATACATACGGCTGGCATGCATACGTATTCCTAGTCCTACGTATTTTGGGACTGGGGCATGACATTTGGGTTGGGTTGGGTGGGATTGGGTCCATCGGGTTTATCGGGCTCTATATGATATTTGAAATAATTTTAATCAATAGTAATATTAAGCACATAAGCAAATAGCAATCAAGCCGCAATCATTACAAAATACTAACTAAAATAAGATTTAGGATAAGGAGTTGAAGAGCTTGGATAGAGAAATGTAGGGTTTAAACTTTTTATTTAAGAAGTATGAAACAATCTTCCATAATATAATGCGGTTTTTAGATGGCTCAAAATTGAGATGTTTAAGCCGTTTGTAATTTCTCATCCTTATCAAATTAATTTAAAAACTTACGAAAAATGCAAAATATCAAACTAACTTCCTCTTTGTTTGTAAATCCTCATCATTATCCAATAAATTAAAAAAATAAAAACTTGCGGAAGATAAAAATTATAGAATAAAAAAAATCCTGTTTGTAAATCCCCATCCTCATTTATTTAATTAAAAAAATTAAAAAACCTATGGAAGATACAAATTAGTATTTTTTTAAAATAAAAGTACCCAACATATTGCCTACCAGTAGAGCTAGAAAATTAAAATTACGAAATAAACAAGTCCAATATAAATTATTCTTGACGAATATATGTGCAACGCACGTACACGTTACTAGTATATAAATATATATAAATTATATATATGTCGGATTTTGGGTTCTTTGGGTAATCCAATAAATGAACACGAGCCAAATCCGATTTTTTATTGGGTTCAAATATTTTCACCGAACCCGAGTATCTTTAACCCTAACCCAAATCATTAACGGCTTTATCTGATCAGACTCAGATTTATTCCACCCAAGTTGTACCCTAAGTAGTATAGTATATATATTAATTTCCTAAGATCTCTTTTAAAAGAAACTAATAAAATCCTAAAGAGATTTCTAGCAAAACTAGAATTTGCATATTTCCTCTCATTCTCTCTTTTGCAATCTAATACTCTTGTGTCTCAGGTTCCCAAATATAATCCGTCTCCCCCTTGGGCTCCTTGTAAGTATGGGTAGACACATCGTTGTTGTGTCATTGCGGACGAAGATCTCTTGCAGTTGACACGAGCGAGTGAGCAATCTATATGGACCCTCTCAATATTGTTAGAAATATTACCTTGATTTTTTATAAACAAAATAACAAAGTGTTAGAATTACCGACATCGGGGGAAGTCGCACACTACGTATTTGTAACGCCCCGCAACCGCACGGTGCGTTACGCTGAGTCAGATTGAATAAAACAATAGCTGGTTACATTTAATTTGTTAGATTTTGGGAAGAAGTATTGATTGAGTTGGTTTCATGTGCAGATGGCTAGCGGAGTTCGATGGGAATCAGGTGTTCGTTCAGAACAGTACTGAGATAACTGGATTGGAGCGATAATGCCATCTTCCTTAGTCCGATCGGTCGGATCATTTGGAGAGAACGACCTGCTCGCACGGTCATACCAGTTGAGTAGATCGCGCTTTGCATTGGACCACGGGTTCAAGGAATCGACCGTATCGTCAGGACATGATGCTTAACGGAATCAAACTATATGAGTGGGCCCTTTCCCTTCTCCTCTACTCCTTCATGCCTAATAATATGGAAAACACGTAAAGGCTCAAACACTTGGACTGGAACTTGGAAATTACTACACTGAGGCGTGCATAGAGTGTACGTCGTTTGCTTGGATAGGATTGTGGCTTGAATTGTTTTGCGCGTATGGATAGTTGGAACTAGAGTTGGATTATCACTTAGGGCAGTTGGTTGAATAATTGGAATTATGCTTGGACAGTTGGAATTATATATCTTGGTTGGAACATCGGGAATTCGGGCGAGCGAGCGTGCATCCGTGCACGAGTATCACTTAGACGCTTTGTCAAGCTAAGCGAGCAGTTGTGGTTCGAAAACGAACAACTGCATCGGCGAGGGCATTGTGCCACTGTTGGGGCATTGTGCCACTGTTGCGGCATTGTGCCACGGGTTTGTTCTGAGCGTGGGGTGTTGCACCCAATTTGAAATACTATGTTGAGAAACGGTATTGTGCCTATGGAAATAACTTGAGATTTTGGTGCCTTGGGCTATATGTTGGAAGAATGGTTATGGAACTTTGGTTGAAATATTTTGGTTGGATATTTGGTTGAACGAGTCTAGGATCGCTTGGTGGGACAAGAATGTTCGATCATCTCGTCATACCTACTTGGTGTTTGCATGTCATGGACAACCTGTGTTGCACAGGATTTGGTTTCCTAGAACTTGATGAGGCTCCGGGACACCGGGACCGTACTGCCATGGAGGAGACAAGGGTAACGCGTCTTGGGCGTGGTGCCGGTACTTCGATACGATACCAGAGGGGGATACCCATGGCTGGATCGAGTAGAACTGCCTATTGATTAGTCCGATCAATATCCTTTATGGCTTGGCCAGTGACTTCATATAGATAAGTGTTGGCTTGATTTACTTTGGTTAGTTTGTGCTTCGTGTAAGCTCGGCCACCTTGTCTCGGCAAGAGTGTGCACTTTGAGATTTGGATTGTAAGTTTTGGTTGAGGATGGATATTGAGGTTGGTTGATGGTTCGATATGTTATCGTATTGCTTGGGCTTGAGTAGGACGGTTTGCATGCTAGTTTCCTTCGAGTTGGTTATATATTGCTTGTCGATTGGATTGAGTTGAATGCTTGCATGCTTAAACTGCTTTACAGCTTTTCTTAACATGTCATCCCTATACCATGAAATGAATCTAGGATTCAACTAGAAAGATCACCATATAACTGTTTGCATTCACTATTTTACTTAGTGTCGGCTTAGACGAGTGGGTTATCCGGCCACCAGTACGGCAGTGTACTGACCCACGTTAGTGGGCATTATTTCAGGTACGCAGGTGTAGTGGCACTGCTTGGATATACGGGACATGATGTATGAACTGTAAGTACCTTTGTGGGCTAGAGAAAGAGCAAGAGTATTTCATCGCCTTTGTGGCATTTCATTTGGACCCTATCGAGAGCTTCGCTACGTATTACTCTGACGTGTGCTTGTTACACAATACTTGACTTTCGTTGCAATTTGGTCATTTCGATGATAACTTTGGTGTTTGACAACATCGCCTTGTACAAGCGCAACTCCAGGCTCGTACGGCATCACGTCCCGATGAGAACGATTGTCCTGCGGGAGAGCTGCAACGTGGTAATTCACGTTCAGCGGAGACTATTGAGCTTGCGGGAGATTGGGGCGTGACAGTAATGTCCTAAGAGATTATTCAATGTCTATGTACAGACATGTTCTCGAATCCTCCTAGAAGTAAAACCTTCGTGCTACTAACAAACGTCACTGCACACAGTTTCGAAAGAGTGACCCGAATTTAACTTTGCCTAGAATGAATAGAAGAAAATTTGACGAAAAAATAATAGTTTACTTTTGGAATCACTACCAGAAAAAGTCAAATTAGCGACGCCCAAAAACGTCGCTAATTGACAAAAAAAGTCGATAATCTCGTTTAGCGACGTAATTAGCGACGTTTTACAGAAGTCGGTAATAATTACGTCGTTGAAAGGAAAAACGTCACTAAACGTCGCTATACCGACATTTTTTAGCGACTTAGATGTGTCGCTAACTTAGCGACGTTTAGCGACTCAGAGTCACTAATTAGTGACGTAATTAAATGTCGCTAAACGTCGCTAATTAGCGACTTATATAGCGACATAACAGCGACGTCTTTAATGACCTGACAGTACTGCCATGTCAGCAATTTGCGACATACAGCGACATATTTAGCGACGTTTAGCGACGTCTTTAGCGACGGCAAATGATACGTCGCTAAGTAGCGACTTATTTAGCGACTTATAAAAACGTCGCTAGATGTCGCTAAACGTCGCTAAATACGTCGCTAATTTTACAAAAAAATAAAAAAAAATTTGTTCCAAACTATTATTCCTGCAATTTATAAATTTCTAATTAAAAATAGACCCGAAGCAACCCTCCGTTGAATTCTATGGGTTCGCCGACCCCTTCGGTGGAACACTCAACACCAGATTAACAATATTTAATATGAATAAAAGTATCACAGTCAATATTAATACACACAAATATTATAGACAGACAATAAAAGTATCACAGTCATAAAAGTATCACAGTATCACAGTCACACAAAATGGGCATAAACAACGTCACAAAATACATAATATATAAGTATCAGAGTATCACAGTAACACAAAATGCATAATATATAAGTATATGAAACATCACAGTATCAATCTCGAGGATATCCAAAACGGGGTAGATACCAGTCCCTCAAATACTGTGCATAAACAGCGTTTATGTTATCAAGCTCCGCTATGGGTGTTGGGTGACTGGAACTCCCTGTCTGAGATACAGCCGTGATAGGTGCTGGGTGACTGGAACTCCCCGTCTGAGATACAGCAGGTGGTATCTCTTCCTCCTTAACAGTAGGAGGCATTACTTCCTCCTTAATAGTAGGAGGCATCACTTCCTCCTTAATAGTAGGAGGTGTCGCTCTCTTGGGTGCCATCTGGTAAGATAGATAAAAACAAAGAATTAGCAAAGAATTAGCTATTGGACCGGAACGGAAGATTTAGATGTCTCACAAAGAATTAGCTATTTGTTGCAGTATAATAATGGTAGTGTTGATGATGGAGATGATAATACGAATGATGATGAATATTTATCCCTTTCAGTTTTGAGAAAGGTGATTATGGACATTAATAAATCATCTGTATGTTTGTATTGTAAAATAATGTATTTAACATTAATCAATCATGTTTAAGAGATTCTAAAGATAATATTAATCCCAAATACATGTGGCACCTTAGGCTAGAATGTATTTATGAAGATAAGATTAACAAGCAAGATGAAAACATTATTTTTCATTTCTGTTATATTCTACTAGTGATTTTTTTATCATAGGTAAAATACTCGAACTTCTTTTTCATTAAAAAAAAAGGAGAAAGAGCCACTAGTTCATAGGACAATCGATATAGAGTAGAGAAACAAATCAGCAAGAGTGTTTGAATTAGATCAAAATAGTGAATACTTAAGCGATGAGTTTCTAAATCAGCAAGAGTGTTTCTAAATCACTTGGGTCAAAGACCTTTCTTCTTAGCTCAGCTAGTATGCCTTAGTAAATATTATGAAGGAGAGAGAGCTCCTGCTTATGATAACTACAGTTAGAAAAATATGATAACTGTAACATGGTAACTGTAACACGGAGAGAGAGAGTAGAGAAGCATCGATAACTAATTAGCAAAACATGAGTTCCAACTAGGTAAGCAAAGTTGATTGGAATTTGTAGTGTCAGATCCTCAAAACTACCTTTGATTTAAGTGTAAACAAAAGCAAACAGCAAGTAAAAGAAAAAACCAGAATTGCAAGCACAATAATTAGATAAAAAATTAATTAATCCTCTGATTGGAAAAAGACATGCATGAAACAAAACTAACCAGTTTTTCAGTATATATATATATATATATAGTCATTGTGATCGTGATATTTCTCCAGCCTACCATCTGGAGACTACTCAAGGTTTCCTTTAGCTCCAATATGATTTTCAACACAATCTCTCAACCATCTTGAAGATTGCCTCGATTTTGAACAATTAGCGGAAAGAGGTTTGTCGATATGTGTGGCTGTCTTCTTCTTAGGCTATCCAACTGTTAATAAATTCTCTATTGCTAACAATATGATCCACATTCAAGTGCTTCGTAGAATTGGCATTGATAATCAATCAAATAAGACAAGTCAATGTTAAGTTTGCTAAAACTGTACTAGGAGTTCATAAAATAAAAAAAGGGAAAGTTGTACCACATATTACAAGATAATCAATGTGGCAGTTGCACTTTTGTTTTTGCAACAAATATTAATTTAAATGGTGATAGTGATATTCCGTAGCCCTAACCCCTGATCAAAAACCTAACCCTAACCCTAACCCCTGATCAAAAACCCTAAACCTAACCCCTGATCAAAAACCCTAAACCTAACCCTAACCCTAACCCTAACCCGAGGTAAAAAAACCTAACCCTAACCCTAAACCTAACCCTAACCCTAATCTGCGACTGTGTGTGTGTGTTTGCGTCTGTGTGTGTGCGTCGTGTGTGTGTGTCTGCGTCTATGTGTGTGTGTCGTGTGTGTCTGTCAGTGTCTGTGTGCGTGTGTCGTGTTTGTGTGTGTGTGTCGTGTCTGTCAAGTGTGTCTTGTGTCAGTGTCACATGAGAGAGAGAGAGAGAGAGAGATTACCTAGAGCTCGAGGAGGAGGAGGGGGATGCCGGAGTAGCCGCAGCCGTGGAGAGCAGGTCGCCGGAGAGGGGGGGCGGGGGAAATCGAAAAATTTCAAAAATTTTGACAGATGGGGAAAAGAAAACTGAGCCCTAATTAACCAAAATTTAGCGACGTTTAGCGACGTCAACTAACAACGTCGCTAAAATAAAAATTAGCGACGTCAAAGACATCGCTAAATACGTTGCTAAATATTTTTGATACATACGTCGCTAATTACGACGTTAAACGTCGCTAAATCAGATATATTAGCGACGTTTAGCGACCTTAATTGAACTTATAGCGACTAATCTTTTAAAATCTTAATAAAAGTCGCTAAACGTCGCTAAATGTCGCCATTTAGCGACGTCTAGCGACAATTTTTACGGAGTCGCTAATTTAGCGACGTTTTTACTAGGAGTCGCAAAAATATGTCGCTAATCCCGCTTATTCTAGTAGTGAATACAGGATCGAAATATAACATAGGTGCTAAAAATTGTATATACATCTCAACTGAAAAAGTGAACATATATAGATAGGTTAAGCCCCAACTGATGGTTGTTAATAAGGAGTGAAAACCGGATCTAAAAGGACTTGGCACACGGGAAGAAATAGTCATGGGAAGTTGGATTGAAATGGTCATAAAAAGTTGCTTTTTTTTCTTCCCACGAGAGACATACAACCAGCAATCCCCCACCCCCACCCCCACCCCCACCCCCCCAACACACACACACACACACACACACAAATTAACTTCCGAAAAATAGATATGACAATTAAAAAAAATAGCGTTGAGAATATCTAAACTAGTATATACAATGCATAAATAAGATGGACTACAGCCTTGAATATCACTTAGTGACAATTATCTTTGTATGAAGAAGTGCTTGATGGACTATGCCTTAAATCGGACTTCTTGAACCAGATTCAGAAAATAATACGCATAGTATGCTAGAGGTTCTTGGGTCTATCGGATGACGCTTTATTTGTCCATGCGCACTTTTTTCTTATTCATGAGAGTTGTCTAGGATCGCCATGTCCCATAGTCGCGGCCTTCACGACCTCTCATATAGGTAAGTCCTCAAAGGGTTGGTGATCAGTGTCAACCCTGCATAATAATGCTTGAACATATTAAGGGTTTTAAAACTCATCCTAACCGGATCACACAGGAACACTGTCACCATAGGAATGTGGTATCATTGTACAACATCGTACAGCCACTTGGGCATTAATTTATGAGAATTTAATTTTTGGGTCAGTGTTCCATAATAGTCACCTGAGTACAGCTTGTTTTTACCCATTGAACCGGCTTCTTGGGATCTCCAGTCAGACTCGGTTGGGTTGCCACTGCTGGTGACTTACTTATAGGCTTAACCCCACCCCCTCGATGATAATATATAGGATTAATGTCCAAGATAAACCCTTCGTCAAAGGATCTGCATGGTTCTTTTTTGACCTTTATAGTCAAGAACCACAGTTTTGCCTTTTTGACTTTAAAGTGCAACTGCATGTACCTGTTCATCTTAGAACTTACAGAAACATGCTTTAGTAGTTTTAAAAGCAGATTAATTATCATAATTTATTAAAAGAAATGATAGGTACATAAATTTATATATACATAATATGTGTCTAAGCCATTCAGCTTCAGCACAAGTTATGTTTAAGGATATCATTTCGGAGTCTATGATACTCCTAGCTATGATAGTTTGTCTCGTGGATCTATCTTTTTATGAGTATCTAAGTTATTCCACATCTAAACCCTCATTCTCCTTCCATTGGATCTTAGTGTTCTTAGTACTTTTATATCTGAAGAATATGTCATGTAATGACTGAGGTAAAACACATAAAATTATGTGAAACCAATTTAAGTCTATTTCTTTAGGAGTTTTGGTTTGACTATGCAAGATATTTGGGTTACTCCTAAATCGTACTCTGTGACATCATAATCATTTAACATAGGTGTTATCTTATCAATTACTGCTATCTGCCCCAAGGTAGTGAGTCAAAATCATATTTTGGCTTTGCCATCTCTTGGAAATAACCATTGAACTTTTCAGTCTTGGCAGTAGAAAACTCATCTTTATCACCCATATTGACAATCTAATGTTCAGCAAATATAGTTTATTGAATCAATATGACAATCTACAGTACTAGATTAATAGTTTGAATGATTTTTGCTAATCGACCTTAACAAATCTTTAGTCTGTCAAGTGTTGATCAACTTAGGTTAGCTGTAGGGGCCGGTTCTCAGCTAGCGGTGGTCCGAAAACACTAAAACACCGTATCGCTTAGGGCTATTTATACCCTTTCGACAGAAGGACCCTTTCAGCTTTAACCCAAACTAATCTTCACTTTAAAACAAAGATTCAAAGGGATTTACAATATCACTAAACTATTTTCTTTTGACTAAATGTTTGAATGTATCCAAAAGAATTATAATGTCACATAATATATGCAAACCAATGTTTGCCTATCATAATCTAACTATTGTGACAGAACAATATTATGATTTATTTGTCTGACTACAAATTCTAATATTGTGACTATGGTCATTTAAAGTTAAAACATGTAAATCGATTAAGGGAAAATATTAATCAACATCACCATAATGAATGGAATATGTGAATTGCAAATATGAACATTACCTCTCTACATGATTTGCAAATATGAACATTACCTCTCTACATGATTGGAGCAATTGGGTACTTCTTGATTTCGGCTTTAGTAATAACACTTCAGAAGAAATATTATTTTGCACATCAATTTTAGATAGTTTCATTATTCTCGCTAAACATCCATTAGTATGCAAGAATTTTGAAAATGAGATATACAAACATCAAGTTATGAAATAGAACGAAGAACTTTTGTATTACTTCATCCTTAGCATGTTGAGCCTTACCCAACAAGTCACAATATCTAATGCTTTTGATTTGGAGAGAGAACATTACAATGATCATGTTAGGAATAAGAGTGTACATAAATAAATTAGTATTACTGTCACCGTTAACATGTTGCTTATTTCCTAAACATTTAAAAATATTTCTAATGATTCCAGTCTTTAGGAAAATAGAAGTCAGTTTGCATATTTAACAAGAAATATAACTTGTAACAAGAAATATAATTTGAAACGGTGCACAACTTGTTCATTATGGTACAATAAAATAATTTGACTATGACTTTTAACAGTAAAGATAATTCAACAATATATGAGATGCAAATACTAACAAACAATATTTGTTAACATTATGATATCCAATTTAAAAGATGATTATCCCGTGATATCATTAATGCTGACTACTCCTTACAATACATCCCACTAATGTTATAGAAAATTCAATTCCATGAATCTCTTCAACATACACAACTACCAAGCCTATTTAGATTTTGGTAGATGTCTGCTGTAATGACCAAGTGTGGATCATTTAAATAAAAATTGCTTAAGCAGCAACAGTTTTTGAAAACAATTTTTTTTTATGTGTCTCAGTCTACTTTCTAAGTTAATATTACCAACGATACAACCTAATTCAATGCACATATGTGATTATGATACCATAGTTCTATTGAATCTAATCTACCCAAGTAATAAATAAACTAACTCTGTGAAACAAAGACCCTATATTGATCAAAAAGAAGGATAACTTGTAGTAACATTTGCTTACAAGCCAGAAAAAAAAAAAAAAAAATTTCGTATTGGAAGTACTAACCATTAACTCTCTAACATAAATGAAGAGTGTGCATGCGTTGAGTGAACATATAATAGCAATATTAAAATTACACAAACATATTTTCTAAAAAATAAAATTGTAGAAATGATATTGGTTTATCACACAACTTAAGGTCAAAATACCATATATACTCTAAAAATCCAGGAACAAGAACAAGCATATTTGTTGAAAACATGTACAACAACATGCATCAATGTTCTTTTATTTTTCATTTACCTAAATAAAATACACGTATCGAATTATACATGTAAGTTAAAAAAAAATGTATAATTAAATTTCTTTGTACGCAAAATTTACGGACTTAGCGTCTCCTCCTAAGTTACAACAGTATCAAACACCACAACACATTAAATAAATCATAGCTTGCAATAGGAGCCATTCGGTTGACACTGACTTATGGCACTTAGAAACAATCTATTTAGGAACTTAACAAACAATAAAAATATCCATTAATAGGAAGCACCGGTAACAATTGACACAAACTCCTCAGTGTGTACCAACATATACATAACAGTGTGTATCAAACATTTTGGTATGTTAAATATAATAATTAATCTCTTAGATTGTTGAGAATATTATCTTGATTTTCTGTAAGCAAAATAATAAATTGTTAGAACTATCGACCTCTGGAAAAGTCACGCACTACGTACTGTCCTAAGAAATTATTCGAGATTTATGTGCAGACTTGTTCTCAAATCCTCCTAGAGATAAAATCTCCGTGCTACCGACTTCTCGTTATCGCATACAGCTTCGAAAGAGTGATCCGAACTTAGTTTTGTCCAGAATGAATAGAAAGAGATTTAACGTAAGAACAATGGTTCACTTTTGGAATGGAGGATCAGAATATAATGTAGTGCTGAAAATTGTATATCTTTCTCAACTGAGAAAGAAAACATATATAGATAAGCTAAGCCCCAAACTGATGGCAATTAACAAGGAGTGAAAACCGGATTTTAAATAGTTATGGAAAGTTGGATTGAAATGGTCATAGAAAGTTGATTTTTTTTTTTTTTTCCTTCCCATGAGGTTAACAAACTAGCAATCTTGAAACAATAGCGCTTTTTTTTGTTTTGTGTATGCATAGTTGGTTAAGGAATCAGCATCAGTCAGCAATTCTCCATTGGGTGGTGATATGCATACAAATTTATACTTACAATCTTTTTATAACCGTCACGTGACGTCCATATGGTTTCCACGTAACGGCTATCCATTGGAAAAGAGAAAAATTGTAGAATCGGATGACTGATCGGATGATCACTACTGGAAAAAAAACGTGAACACACGTGGTAGGAGTAGTATACAGTAATTAATTCTAGTATTGTAATAGTAATTAATTCTAGTATATTTATTAGTTCGATCCAGCCGAAAGTAAGGACAATGCTGCGCTTCGATAATTAGTAGGTTGGACGTTCAAATCACGAGGAGGACCTATTCTACTCTAACTGGATATATATATATATATATATATATATATATTTTTGGACGAACGAAAGTACATTTAGTTGCAATTTGGCCCAATTCTAGCTGCGATGGACATTGCTCAACAACCTGTCTTCTCTTCGGTCTTTGTCGTCGAGCTCCTTTACATCCCCCAAAATGTTCATTAACAATAAAAGCAAGCAATTAAAATCTATGGATCCCAACGTACAATAACTATATACAATTATTTAGTGAATTAGGACTGCATACTAGGGGGTGTGCATCGATTGGTATAATCGACCAATTTGGTCACAACTAAAATCGAATCAAAGCTAATCGGCTTCATAATAATCACAGTTTTGAAATCGATTGACTTAGTTCTGTTTAACTGATCAGTTTTAATCATAGACAAAAATTAAAAAAGAAAAAAGAAAAAAAACAGTAAAACACACTTGGCATGATAGATAATTTAGAAAGACAGTAGAGAATATGATAACAGAAAACTCATATCAATATCAGAGCATATTCGTAAACACAGATAAATATGGTCTAGTGAATACATTCATTTATTTTAGCATTGGCAAATATTACAGCAATGAGCTTTTATCTCATTTAGTTGGTTCAATATAGTAGTGGGATCGGTTTTATTAGGTTTTAAACGATTTTTGGAATAACCAAATTGTAACCGAAACAAACTAGTCGGTTATTTAAAAAAGTACAGCCGAAAGCAGTTCAATTCTATTTGAACCGGTTCGATGTGGTCGGTTTAACCCACATGTGCACAACCCTACTGCATATCCAGCTTTTCCATTAAAACCAATTCTTTTTTGTGCTCCACGCAAGGACAGAACCAGAAAGTTAAGCTGGAGTGGCCTGCAGTAGACTAGGATGGACTAGACATGGACTGACTAATATTAAAAAAAAAATGGATTGGACCCTAACCTACTGTATGGTTCCGCCTCAACGAATCTAGTTTTAGTTACTTTTCCAGAATATATTAATTCCTGTCCAAATAGGAAGTCTTGGAAAATCATAGCTACTACATAATAGCAAACTTATAGCTAATGTATATATACTGTTGTCAGACACTTGGAGAATTTTCTAAACAAACATTTATTTTGAATATGTTTTCTTTTAAATAAATATGTAGATATCTAATTTTTAGATGGTGTCCGTTCTTGATCTCTTATTCTTAGAGCATCATTAGTAAGGCCCATCACAATTTCTAGATTCTAGAATCAGAATGTAGAAACTCAATTTCTCTAGAATCAGAATGTAGAAACTCAATTTGTAGAATAGTAAGAACTATTTTAAGTTTCAATTTCTAGTCCATCCATAGGAAATATAGGTTGCGTCTGAAAAATCCTAGATTCAGAATGTAAAAAATTATTTTGTAGAACAGTAAATCCCAATTTTGAGTTCAATTTCAAAAAAAAAAAATTATTTACATTATTTTTTTTATCACATATTCTTTGGAACCAAGGAACATTTTATTTTTCTCTACTATTCTTATACAAATTTAACCCATTCAACAATTTTTTTTTTTAATATTGGATCTGAAAATAAAATTTTGAGCACCATCTACTGATGATGCTCTTACATTAAGCTTCATTACACCAAATATTTGCAGTCATTCTCTTGTCTATAATTGAGGGCGAACTAGATATTCGATTTAGGTCGGACTAGGATGAACTTGAATATTCTAGTTATGGACTGGCTCAAGAAAAAAAAAATTATATAAAAAATTAAAATTTGGGGTAGGTCAGCCTGTACTTGTTTCCGCCATGTACTTGTTTCCGCCATTGTCTACAATAGTCGTACTGATATAGGTGTGTACTTCTTTGTATGTACAAAAAATTTACCGTATCGATAATAATTTTATATTAATTAAATATAACGATAGAAATTTTAAAAAAATTAAAATTTCGATACATATCGTCAACTCAGATGGCAAAATTTTGAAGAACTTGATTTTGCCAATTGGGTTGACGAAAATTAGACAAGAATCCGACGTGTACTTTTTTTTGGAAGGGAGAGGGTATCTTTTTGCCAACTTAGTTGGCGGCACAGTTGGCAAAAATTTGGTGGGTATGTTTTTTTTTTTGTTTTTTATTTGGTTTTATGTTTAGGGTTTGATTTGGTTTAGTTTTTTGTGTTGGTTTGATTTGTGTTGGGTTGTTTGTTGGTTTTTTTTTTTTTTGTCGGTTTATTTTCTGGGCATGTTCATAGTAACTCTAGGTATGTTCATAGTAACGTTCATATTTTTACAACGGCTTTTTTTTCTCATATCTATAAATTCCTTCTGTTATTCATTTCTCACTCAACCCACTTATACTTTCAAACAGAAGCTACTTCAGCCCAATCACTCTGTATTTAGAAGCTCATTCTCACGTGATGGATCAAAGTTTAACAATATTATGTTCAGTTGGAGGTGTGCTTAATGGGTTAGTTTATGAAGGAGGTTTAACTGAAATTTTTTTAATTGATCGAAATATTTTGTTTGATAGTTTACGTAATCAAATTGTTGAGCAATGTTCTATTGATTATAAATTTATATTGGTTCATGTTCATTTAACTAATTGTATAAAGTTAGTTAGTGAGCAAGCATAAAAATTTATTCTAGAAGTTAATGTACAAGGAATGTACATTAATATTTATATAACTTCACCACCACCTAGAAATAATATTGTAAGTAGTATACGTGCTCCTAATCAAGTTAATACTGCTCCTAGTTCTTCTCATCAAGTTATTTAATTTACTGAACAAGAACATATAGTAGATGATGGTAATAACGACGATGAAAACAGTGATGATTTAATTGAAAATTTAGATGATGAATTTGATGGCAATGTTGATAGTATTAGCATTTCAAGATTAATCATTGGAAGAAAATTTGATAATCATTCTGAATTTAGATGTTTTATTAGTGAAATAGCAATTGCACATAATTTTACTTGTCATGTTACTTTAAACAATGCTAGTGGGATTGTATATAAATGTAACGATTCAAGTTATAATTGGAGAGTATATGCTAAAGCAAGTGGTAAAGGTGAAGGTTTTATTATTACTACGCTAGAAAATATACATTCTTGTTTATGGGGACTTACAACATGTTCTCATCCATTAGCTACTACTGTATGGGTTAAAAATAAGATTATTGATAAAATTTGAGATAATCAGTCGTATATTCCACCGCATGTTGTAAATGATATATATAGAGAACACGAAATATATATTAAATATTGTAAAACTTGAAAAGTTAGAGAACTTGCTCTATCCGAAATAAATGGTGGTAGTTATATTGATGCATATAGCAGTCTTGAATAATATGGTTTTAGAATTATTGAGACAAATACAGGTAGCCAATATTTTATACAGACTACAGAAGACAATAGATTTAAAAGAATTTTTATTTGTTTTAAGGCATGCATTGATGGATTTTTAAGGGGATGTTTACATGTGATTAGTACTGATGCTACTTTTCTTTTTTCTAGATATCAAGATATTTTATTTATTGTTTGTGCTTATGATCCAAATTATCAATTATATCATATTGCTTATGATGTTGCTGAGAGTGAAAATACTAATTCTTGGACTTGGTTTTTAAACGGTTTGAGAACATATTTTCAAAAATATTTTGATACATGGAATATAATTTCTTTTGTATCAGATAAACAAAAAGGATTGATAAGGGCTATGCATGATATCTTTCCAGAATCGTCTTTTTTTTGTATTCAAAATTTTAAACAAAATTTGAAAAAACTCTTCAGATTTTCACATTTTTAACATAGTTTAGATTATCTGGCTAGATGCTATAATGAAACAGATACGAACTATTGTTTGGAAAAAATTAAAGATGAAAACATAGATGTTTACAACTGCCTCGTTGGAGTAAATGATGAAACTCATATTTTTTCACACTGGATAATAGCATATTCTCTTTGTCCCATATTAGGTATTCACACGTCGAAACTTGTTGAATGCTTCAATAACTGGGTAAAAAATTTATGTGATAAACCAATTACGACACTACTTGATGGAATTCGAGCCAAAATTATAACACTTCAGTACAAGAACAGACAAAAAGCTAAAAATTTTCAAACTGATTATTGTCCGAAGATGTTACAAACTATGGCTCTTATCATAAAAGAAAAACACCGGCTGCAAAACGTTGAATATAGTTAGATATTTGTTTGAAATATTATATTGTAAAACAAATAGAACATATGTTGTAGACTTAGATGAAAAATCGTGTTCATGTTTAAAGTGGTATCATACTTTGCTTCCATATGTACATGCATGTTATGCGTGTAAGTCTAAAATTATTAGCATCGAGAATTTTTATCCAGGTATTTTCTCTAAGCAAGCATTAAGAAGTGTATATGAGCCGCACCTGGAGCCAATTCCAGTCCCCTACAACCTCCAAAATATATTGGTTAGAGAACACATTGGAGTACCAGATGTACGACGTAAGGCGGAAAGACCAAAGAAGAACCGGATCAACGCGAATGATCAAGCTTCAAGAGATCTTCGATGTAGTAACTGCAATAGTTTAGGACACAATAGAAGGAGATGTACAAACCAACCAAGAGAATGAAGGCATTGTCGTAGATTTCTAAATAGTTTTATTTTATGATAACAATATGTACTTTTATTGAAATAGAAGAAAGTTACATTCAAATAAAGTTGATACTGATATAACAATTTCATCGACCTCTCTTGGCTAATTCCCGATAGTTCGGACGATCAATCTCTCTTAGATTGAGTCGGTCCCTCTTTTCTCGTGGATTCTCCGGGGCCGCATCATCACCTCCTTCTTGACTGTCCTCCACTTGAGATGGCATCAGTGCTGATGGAGTTGTCAAGATATGCGTATAGCTGGTAACTCTGGAGGCGAATAGGCTATCCCACTGAGAACCTTCCTCGGGGGCCCACTCAGTAGTGCTCGCATCGGGCGTCGCCTGAGAAGTGCCCCAGTCAGGCCAATGAGAAGTGCATACACCACTCCACTGAGAAGTGCCCGCACTAGACCACTGTGTAGTGCTCGCACCGGCCGTCGCATGAGAAGTGCCCCAGTCAGGCCAATGAGTAGTGCCCGCACCAGTCGTCACATGAGAAGTGCCCTCACCAGTCCAATGAGGGACATCGTCATCTTGCAGTGGCAGACTATCATCATGATACCAAACTGAGGTATACTTCCTAGGGGGCGTGCTTGTCGTTGTGCAACAAGACCCTGAGAATAATCTTCTGGAATAAGTAAGGGAGGGTTCGGAGGAGTCGGTCCTCGTTGCATAGCAGCCAAAAATTTGCCAACCGCTGTGTGCAACGGGTCGTCCATTGGATGATTTTGGTATGCGGTATTTAAATTTGGAAGCTGAAATATTAAATAGAATTCAATAGAGGACATAAATAAGTACTACGGAGATAGATATTTTCATATAAAAATAACATACCATCCCTTCTACATAATCATAATAGCCACGGACACTATAATCATCTATGGCTCGATGTTGGAATCAAAACTCTTGGAATTGGTAAGCTCTGTTGCTGATAAGAGAAGCTCTCCACCAAGATCCATATGCATCATCACCGTAGGCTGCACCATTACAAATTATGAGCATATGATTTCTTATAATTTTTAAAGTAAATTTTGTTAAACTTTTGGAATAATTTACCATCATCAATAGAGGACATCAATTGAGACAAATGTCCCACATGATGTGTCTCAAATCTAGAATTTCATCCATGAATCAATCTGCGTGCTCTGGTGGTTGTATTGTCTTTACCACGATTGAAACATGATGGCTCATCAGGAATGTGTTGTATCATCCAGAACTGTCGCATAACACGATCAGCTGGATGATACATGATGTTATCGTAGAATATTATGAAAAATCTATGTAGACTCAATCCAAAGGCTGTTGTTTATAACTCAAGAGGATTCTGTCTAAGCCGGTAGGGTAAAAAATTTACATATTTTATGTCAACAAAATTATAAGATAATAAACATATTGACTGTATGAAATACAAAAAATATATAAGAGACTATAAAAAATTTACCTTGTTAAACCTTAGTGAATCGAATTAGCCTCGATATATTGCGATAACCTTGTGAGCACATCGAGTTGGATCAGCTGTAGCCGTCATACAGCGTAAAGCTGATGGGAAGACACCATCTTCGGTATCAATACGGGAGACAGGCCTACCGATACTGAAGTGCTCGTAAGACCAAACCTAGAAAAAATATATCATGTAAGTGTATATATTTCTTTAGTAAATAAAATTAAATAAAAATTTTATACCTGTAATAATGTCATACATCCATTCAAATATTTCTGTCTTTTATCCATTGAAGTAAAATATAAAAAAAATTGACATAGAGTTGTACAGATATGCCAACACAGAAACTTTCCATGCATGACGGGTAGGTTCTGTCAGATTTTTCAGAAAAGGTAAAAAAATATTATTTGCCCAAAATCCGGAGTTTGGAAACAAAATTTCGTTGATTAGACCTAGTAAGTAGGCCATGGTGCAAGCAGTAACCTAAACATATAATAAAAAAAGGATATCAGTTAAACTAAATAAATATATATTACATAAATAATAACATTAAATGTTATACTTACTCGTTCCGCATCCACTAAGATTTCTTTCTCACCAATACAATGTAGGTGCATAAAGTTGTGGCGGAGCCACGAAAGCGTCACGAAACTTTTGCCATATATGGTAGGCGGCTCCACGCCTAAATACTTTCTAATCACAGTTTTGGCGCAAAATAATTCATCATTTTCAAATATTATAGGTCCACCTATTGTAACACCCTGTTTTATTAAAATATTTTAAATAAATTTCTAGATTTTTCGATAATTTTTACCTAATTATTATAAATGTCCTTCAGGGATTAATATGTTTATGTATTAAATTAAGTAGTAAAATATTATAAAAATTATATTTTTGGGTGTATAATTAATTATTGGATATTGTGTAATTTTTTAGAAATTTATTGGGCTCAAAAACTATTTTTAAATTAGCTAAAATACAGTTTTTGATTGAACCAGAATAAACCGGATTGAACCAACGTGAACCGAACCAACCCGAACCAAATAAAAACCCAACCGACCCAAACCCTACCCTAATGGGTCGGGTCCTACCCGACCCGACCCGACCCGATAACCTAATCCCAAATCCCCTGTACACAACGATCCCCCGCTCTCCGACTCCGCCGGCCGCACGACTCGCCCCCGCCCCGCTCCGCGGCCCACGACCCGCCCCTGCCCCGACTCCACGGACCCACGACCCCCGTAGCCACCTCCCCCCCCCCACTCGGCTCCCCTATTTAACCCCCGAGCCCTACACCGCTGCCACCACCACTTCACCTCCGCCACCCGAGCTCCCCGGCGACCTCCGGCTGACCCGAGCCCCCTCCGCCGTGACCCCGACGACGGTGACGCCGACCCCAGCACTGCCACAGCAGCTGCAACACCCGGCGCCGACGAGCACAGTAACCGCCGCCGCCACCGCCGTGCCCCGTCGCGCCGTCATGTCACAAACAACAGCAAGGTATACCTCTTCCCGCTCGCTTAACTCCCTATACGTCGATCCAAATTTCGTTCTATCAAATCCTATGCGAAGACCACGTGACCCTCTCGAACACCGTGTAATTAGTTCAGGGTATCGTATCCTGTGTTGGTCGCAAACCGCGATGCAAAAACAGGAAAAATAACCCACATTTCTGTAATTCGAAAACTATCCCGGAGCCCCATGTTCACAGCCATTTTTCTTCCAACCTGTTTATTATTTCTAAATTTTGTTTGGACATTTAATTAGACAACATAACTGAGATTAGAACCCTGTAATTAGTTTATTTTGATTTGTTGTGTGCTATATTTTATTCGTGGATGAAATCGACCAAAAACTTGGTTTTAAATCCCAAAATTTTTTCGAAACTGAGTGCGTTCCGCTAAACGAGGCAACTTTGTCGTGTGCAAATTATAACGAAAGGTGTGTATCGTCAATGCGGACATATGAGATTTCGCGAAAGTTGATTTGGATGTACGTGCACACCGGAATCAACACGTATCCGTAGAAAATACCCCGTATCGGGCATATTCTGAAACTTATTGTAACTTCGTGTGTGCTTGTCATTTCACAATAAAACTTATGCCATTGGATTCGTAGCATTACACTGGTCCTGTGACCCAAGTTTGTTTCAATTCTGAGAACGTTGATGAAACCCCATAATGTGGGCCCCACGGCTCCACTTGACGGGCTATTTTGTGACCGGCTCATCGGAATTCAGTTCTGGATATTCCGTTGGGTTCGTATCATCATTCTAAACTTGTAAACACTAAGTTTGACGAATTTGGAGAACTTTATCTCTGGCACATTTTTCGGTGCGAAGTGGGCCACATGTGGACTCCACTTTGACCAGAAACTGTCATTATTGCCATGTGTTCAAATTAGACTTATGGATAGTCAATCCTAGCTATTTCATATCTTTTGAGAGTTATGGTAATATTTATTTCAGCATCCGGAGGCGTTCCTAGAGATTCCACATACACCGGAGAAACTGAAGGAATTCAAACCCTAGGCAAGTGTACCTTGCCAACTTGTAGTAATTCATGTTATAGTATTTGCTTGAGTTATTTATATATATATATATATATATATATATATATATATATATATATATATATATATACTCTTGAGAAGTGCATGTTCAACCTAGGACCGTGAGATATTGCTTAACGTCCGAATAATATTCGGGTGTCGACGCCGTATACGGAGTCATGTAACGTCACCTAGAGAGTTGATATTACGATCCTCTATTTGCGTGCTTGCTTTATCAACTACGTCATACCATAGTACAATTGACACTATTCATGAGACAGAATCTTTCCTGAGTTATTCATGGTGATTCTGTATAGGCTTACATGATTCGTGACATAGACCTTGCATTTACATAGATATTATTATGACTCGCTGTACTAGCTAGAGGTCATGATCTTGCGTGTTATGGACATGAGACATGTGATTATATTAGGTGGGGAGAGACACACAGGTTACAGGCTGATTACATACATATATATTTATTATTGCGGTACCGTAGCCACTACAGAGCTAGGCCCACTACTTAATATTACTGCTACCGAATCCCGGACACAGAGCTTGTAGTGGTCTCAGCCTGAGTATGATTAATGCTCTCATTTGCATATCACATAGCTGGTTATATAGTTTATACTATTGATGCATTTTGTATATTGCATTTATTTTGGCATGTTGTTACTTGTACCTTGTTACGTCCCTCTGAGGACCTGGTCCCTTGCCAGTTTTGCAGCATAGACCGTTGCGGAGCCTGCCTGGAGTTGATGATGTGTGTTGCTTTTTCTTGCAGGAATTGGTGCCAGGTACTTATATCATTTCTTCCGGAGTCATGGTTATTATTCATTTTGTTTATTCATCTGCTGATTTAGCCTAGTTTTATAGACTCATATTCCTTTCTCGAGTCTATTCGAGCTTATGTGTTACTGGCGGCCGACTTTAGCATATGTAGCTCATTCTTGTATATTTTGTTCATTGTGGATTGAGGCATAGATATTTATATTTACTTGATTATATAGATAGTGACCATTCTAGTACAGCTTATACGTATTCGAATCGGACCAGAGTCTGGTCGAATGCGTAGATTGCATGTTACGTATTCCTAGTCCTACGTATTTTGGGACTGGGGCGTGACACCCATAATAGATAATCCTAAGATATTTGCCACATCTACTAGCAAAATGGTCATTTCTCCGAACGGTAACTGAAAGGTATTTCTTTCGTTCTACTACCACTCAACTAAACTGAAGGTCAAGTCTCGATCGTGACATAGAAAATGTATCTGATCAATATGATCAAAACAGAATACGTTCACCATACCATGTTGTTCTTCAGTCAATATCCAGTACCCAATGCATCTTCATAACGCCATGCGACATGCTCTTGTGCTCGAAACGTATCAGGATAATCGTATTGCTATATATGACATATATAAACGATATTATTATTAGACATGTAAAATAATATAAAATATATTTACTAAAAATAATTTAATTTCAATATACCTATCCAGAAAATATTAGGCTAGAAATATGCGACTCACGTAGCTGGATAATCATATATGTGGTAGGTCCTTCCGGAATACATCCATTATTTTGGGTACCCATCTGCAATATTTAATACTTAGTGTTAAAATATGTAATCAAATATTTAGTTTTAGAATGGCTACTATCACGAGGATTATAATTATAATAGTTAAAATAGTAACTATAATTACATGATTACAATTATAATTAAAAATATTACAAATATGGTGTCTTCTTCTCTTCTCTTCTCTTCTCTTCTCTTCTCTTATCTTCTCTGCTTACTTTCTCCTCCTTTTCTCTTCTCTACTTATTCTTCTTCTCTGCTTCTCCTTCACTTGCATGATTTCTTCCTCCCTCTCCTTATAATACGAACACACCAACACCCACCAACCTTATTAAACCAAATAACTTATTAAACTAACTACCCACATTTAAACCCATATTTAAACCACTATTGACTAAACCGAATACACAAACCAATACCAACCATATTTAACTAGAGAGCCAACACATTTAAACCATCACAACCAACCATTGAACTACCACAACCAACCACTGAACCGCACTAAACTGGAGAGACCCAATTTTTGCCAACTGAGTTGG
Source organism: Iris macrosiphon (assembly GCA_036927795.1). NCBI lineage: Eukaryota > Viridiplantae > Streptophyta > Magnoliopsida > Asparagales > Iridaceae > Iris > Iris macrosiphon. Next base: position 347,061,085 of record JAYESA010000004.1, read on the forward strand.
CAAAAATACACCCCTCTCCCGCCCAAAATATTTACACATCGAATTATTGTTCGATCCTTGCCAACCCAGTTGGCAAAAATCAAGTTCTCCAAAATTTTGCCATCTGGGTTGGCGATATGTATCAGAATTTTAAATTTTTTAAAAATTTTATTGTTATATTTAATTAGTTTAAAATTATTATCTGTATAGTAAATTTTCTGTTGTATGTATGGTGGGAATTCATTTGACTGTCTGCAAAAGAGATGAACAAACTTTTTTTTCCTCATATGTAGGGAAGGAAAGATAATGACAACCCCCCTAATTAGCTTGCTAGATGCTCCTACTTTTCTTCCATCACACGAGAAAAAACATATATTTAATCCTCGACATCACTTCGGTTTGAGAATATTTTGTGAGCCTTTTCGACAGAGAATGAAATAAAAGATCTCAAGCTAGTTTCGGAGTTTCAGAAAAGATAAAATTAGTTTATAAACGAAGAATTCATCTCCAACTAATGGTTTTATCTTATCTAAAATAAGACAAATTTAAATATTACTTAATGAAATATGTAACTCAAGTCGGTACAATCTATCCACATTTTTTATTTGTTGAAGACTCTCATAAAAGAAATCAAACAGATGTCATCTGAGGGTCCAACTCTACGAAAGAATTTTTATCGGGGAACTCATATTCTTACTCGGGGTTATCTGTTACTCGGGGACAGTCAGGTAGAAAGGAGTTCTTACTCGGGACAACCTAATTTTGACTTGGGGCTAGCCAAGCTCCACGCCCCCTGTAACGTCCCGCAACCGCACGGTGCGTTACGCTGAGTCGGATTAAATAAAAAAATGCTGGTTACATTTGAATTATTGGATTTTGGGAAGAAGGATTGATTGAGTTGGTTTCATGTGCAGATGGCTAGCGGGTTCGATGGAAATCAGGTGTTCGTTCAGAACAGTACTGAGATAGCTGGATGGGAGCGATAATGCCGTCTTCCTTAGTCCGATCGGTCGGATGATTTGGAGAGCACGGTCATACCAGTTGAGTAGATCGCGCTTGCATCGGACCACGGGTTCAAGGGATTGGCCGTATCGTCAGGACAGGATGCTTAACGGGATCGAACATTGTGAGTGGGCTCTTTCCCTTCTTCTCTACTCCTTCATGCCTAATATTATGGAAAACACGTAAAGGCTTGAACACTTGGACTAAAATATTAGGAATCACTACACTGAGGCATGCATAGAGTGTACGTCGTTGGCTTGGATAGGATTGTGGCTTGAATTGGTTTGCGCATTGGATAGTTGAGCTAGAGTTGGATTATACATTTGAGGCAGTTAGTTGGATAATTGGGATTATGCTTGAATACATTGGAATGATACATTAGGCGTTGGGGATATCGGGAATTCGGGCGAGCGAGCGTGCATCCGTGCACGAGTATCACTTGGTTGCTTTGTCTTGCAAAGCGAGCAGTTGTGGTCAAAATCGAACAACTGCATCGGCGAGGGTATTGTGCCACTGTTGCCGTATTGTGCCACTGTTGGGGCATTGTGCCATGGGATTGCTTTGAGCATGGGTGTTGCACCTAATTTGAAATACTATGTTGAGAAGAGGCTTTGTGCCTATGGAATAACTTGATATTATGGTGCCTTGGGCTATATGTTGAGGTTTGGTTTTGGAATCCTTGGTTGGATATGTTGGAAGAATGGTTATGGATGCTTTGGTTGGATATTGGTTGAACGAGTCTAGGATCGCTTGGTGGGGCAAGAATGTTCGATCCTCTCGTCATACCTACGTGTCTGCACGTCACGGACAACCTGTGTTGCACAGGGTTTGGTTTCTTGGAACGGGATGTGGCACCGGGGCACCGGGACCGTTATGCCATGGAGGAGACAATGGGCATCGCGTGAATGGGCGCAGTGCTGGTAGTCCGATACCACCAGGAGGGAGTAGCTGCCCAACCCTGGATCGGGTAGGACTGCCATATTGATCTTGGTCCGATCAATGTCCTTTATGGCTTTGTCAGTGACTTCATATAGATAAGAGTTGGTTTGCTTTACTTTGGTTGGTTTGTTGCTTCGTGTAGGTGCGGCCACCTTGCCTCGGCAAGAGTGTGCACTCGAGATTGGAATATAACTTTGGTTGAGGAAGGATAATGAGGTTTGGTTGATGGTTCATTATATTATCGTGTAAACGATGGCTTGAGTAGAACGGGTTGCATGCTAGTTTCCTTCGGGTTGGGTATATATTTGCTTGTCGTTTGGATTGAGTTGAATGCTTGCATGCTTAAACTGCTTTACCGCTTTCCTTAACATGTCATTCATATGCCATGAAACGAATCTAGGATTCAACTAGAAAGATCACCATATAACTGTTTGCATTCACTTTTTACTTAGTGTCGGCTTAGGCGAGTGGGTTACCCCGTTCACCAGTACGGCTGTGTACTGACCCACGTTTGTGGGCAATATTTCAGGTACGCAGGCGTAGTGGCGCTGCTTGGATATACGAGGCATGATGTATGAACTATAAGTACCTTTGTGGGCTAGAGAAAAGAGCAAGAGTATTTCATCGCCTTCGTAGCATCGCCTTCGTGGCATTGCCTTCGGGGCATTTCATTTGGACCCTATCGAGAGCTTTGCTGCGTATTACTCTGATGTGTGCTTGGTACACAATACAACGACTTCCGCTATAACTTGGTCGTTTCGATGATAAATTTGGTATTTGACAATATCGCCTTGTACGAGGGCAACTCCAGGCTCGTACGGCATCACGTCCCGAAGAGAACGATTGTCCCGCGGGAGAGCTGCAACGTGGTGATTCACGTTCAGCAGGGACTATTGAGCTTGCGGGAGATTGGAACGTGACAAATTGGTATCAGAGCGCCTGGTTTATTTCCTCGGACTTGGTCCTTCGTTTCATCACAAACTCTAAATAGCTTCCGCGTGTCGTTTAGCTCTTGGCTCTACTCGGTGCCGCATTGGATGTTTCATGCAATAAGTCTATATATTGCTGGTTGTGGCTGCATGCTTTTCTTGGTTGCGTTGCCTTGGTTGGTTTTCGTAGGATCGCTTAGCCTCGTTAGGCGTTGTTGCATTCGTGCAGCAAGTTGGGTGGCGTTGTTACATTTGTGCAACAAGTGAGAGCTTTCGTTGGGTTGGCTAGGCTTGTCGTTGGGAAGATTCTGATTGCCTCAGTGGATCAGTTGGTTGGCAAACGAGATTTGGTAATACGGCATGTTGTGGGTATGAGCATTCGATGAGAATAAATCGTTGCACGAGTTGCTCGTGTAGCGATTGTGTTGGATAGAAGTTGGAATTTTGGCTGTGGCGCATCGGTTGAGCATGTTTGAGTTTGGCTCGGAAATATCAGAATAAGTTTGCACGAGTTGCTCGTACAACAAATGTGTAGAACAGTTGGGTATTGGGTTGGACTACTTGGAATATGATCGTTGCACGGGTTGCTCGTGTAGCGAAAGTATCAGACGGTTTGGGAATGGCTTGAAGCATTGAGAATGGAACATAGCATAAGTTGCATAACGAGATTGATGGAAAGAATTGGATGATTCAGGCATTGGCTGAGTTTTATGTCAGACTCGAATTGGGAAAGGCATGATCATGCATGAGGGATGGTTCGAACGAATCTTGGATCAGTGCAAAGAAATCGTAATACGAGTAGCGACTTGATTCGGAGTGGTATATGGGATACCTCATATTGAGCAAGGCATTGAAAATATTTTGGTTGGACATCAATGGGAATTGCCTGAACGGACTCGGGTAACGGGAATACAAGTTTGTTGGTGCACATCGGCTGAGTTGGAAAGAATGAAAATGAAGCAAGCGATATTGAGTTGAGCATATCGAGAACGGACCTGTGAAAATGGAAGTATCGTTGGGCTTAAGAGATGGACGAGATCGGAACGAACAGTTGGGTTATGCTTGAGCAAAGCGATGGGTTAATTGAAGGATAGCGAGCACGGACTACGATATTTGGGCAACGCATTTGAGCTGTTGGTTGAGTAATGAAACACGATCTTGGTTTGAAGGGACAATGCGATGGATTCACACAAACTTGAAGATTTTGGATATTGTTGCTCGAGAAGTCGACTCAGGTTTAGCGGAAGTAGAATTTTGGACAAGATGGTGCAACAATGGTAGACGGATTCTCCGAAAGATGTGAACGGATTGTGGCAACAACGGAAGGCAAAGATTTATGGCGGACAAACTTTAAAGATAGCTAAAAATATGGGAGCAACAATCGAGCAAATCACTGTGCTACTCGAATAAGTTGGACGTGCATTATAGGACGCGACAAATGGTAATGAATTTGAGCAAGTCTTGAGTTTCGAGAATTATTGCAAGTGGTAATGCGAGAAGACGAACATGGAAATTCAAAATTTTGATGGATTCAGGGCAAAATGACGGATTGATGGAAGACGGTTTTAATGAGCGCAGTTCTCAAACTGTGGCTCGGATAGATAGCAAGACTCTAGATGGTTAAGCGATATTGGTTTGACAGATCATCAAAGGTAGTGCATGAAATGCTCGAATTTGGAAGTTTGTTCGGATGGAATGGTTGGATTTTTGATTCAGATTTGCAGATGAGATATAGCATGGTTCATAGTAACTGTCCATCATGATGATTACAATTATCGAGCGTAGCTTTGGGACAGCTGACCCTAGCGACTTGTCCGTCGAATCGGAGATGAATATTGTTGACCCATAGAACGACCCTTGAGGCAGCGTATTTGGGGATGCGTCGAGGGTTGATGTGAGCGATAAGATTTGGCTTATTGACTGAGTGTTGAATTTGAGAGACCCTTGGGATAGTCTTCAGCTGAAGATGCAGCCGGAAGATCGGAGCGATAGTGGAAGTAGCCTAGTCAACTGATGAGATTCAGAGTCGCAGATTTTTATCGATGGCATTGTTTAGGATAATATAAACAAGAAAAGATTTGATGAATACGGAAAATGAGGTCTTGTACGAAGACCCACCCTTCTTTTATGTTTACAAACAAGATTGTACAAATTTGATCCTACGCGAGGATGTCTATGTATAATTTATTTAATCTGGATGAATATTGCTATAGGTGTCTGATCTGCAATCGATCACTTTAGCCCTTGGACCACACGATGTTTGAAGAAGTGCCGTGGAAGACAGGTGGCAGCTTCGAGGGTTGCTGAAGAGGGTGGATGCCCGATGCCAAAGTCGACGATCCCTTCTCTTTGCCTGAGCTCTGGACTCTTCTCTCTCTCTCTCTCTCTCTCTCTCCTCCAATTTGTCCACCTTCTTCCTCATTGATAGAGGTCTCTATTTATAGAGTTTTAGTGACAGTGACCACTCAATCGGTGTAAAAACCGAGTAGTGGAAAGTACAGCACCCTTTTACACAACGGTTAAAATAACCAAAGCCTGCATATAGATGATCCTTTGAATGAGCGTGTGACGCGGGTCCAACTAAGGGACAAAATGCGTATAATCGCTACGAAGATAACGGCATAAAAGCCACATAGGTAGGTATCTATCGTGTAGAAGAGGTTGGCATAGAAGCCAAATGTCTGTCACCATGGCATAGAAGCCAAATAGTTATCAAACCGGCATAGAAGCCGAAATAGGCGTAGAAGCCGAGCGGTCATAAAGGCCGAGTAGGCGTAGAAGCCGAGTGGTCATAGAGGCCGAGTGGTCATAGAAGCCGAGTGGTCATAAAGGCCGAGTAGGCGTAGAAGCCGAGCGGTCATAAAGGCCGAGTAGGCGTAGAAGTCGAGCGGTCATAAAGGCCGAGTAGGCGTAGAAGCCGAGCAGGCACCGAAGTTGAATAGGCGTAGAAGCCGAGCGGTCACCGAAGCTGAATAGGCGCAGAAGCCGAGCGGGCACCGAAGCTGAATAGGCGCAGAAGCCGAGCGGGCACCGAAGCTGAATAGGCGCAGAAGCCGCTGCGTAACGTGCCAGAGTGATGATGTGGACGTCTTTAGCCGAAATTACGGCTCTTGGAGATATAATCAAATCCCCACCATTAATTATGGAGATTTGCCATCATCCGGTGCATTAAACGCAGAGGCGTGTTTTGAAGGTCTGTCACTTGGCCTGCGCATGGTGCAGAGACGTGTCTCAGGAATCTGTCAGTATTCGGCGCATTAATTGGCAGAGACGTGCCTTGAGAAACTGTCACCGCTCTGTGCATAAAAAATGCAGAGACGTGCCTTGAGGGCCTGTCACCGCCCTGTGCATAAAAAATGCAGAGACGTGTCTCGAGTCCCGTACGGGGTGCAGCTTTTGACGTGGCAGTCGGTTTGTCTTCCGCGGAGCGTAAGGGGCTCTCATCTGTCTGTGTAAAACTAGGCAGCGTATTCCTCTGTGTACGTAAAAGTGGTTTACGCAAGGGAGATGGCAGTAAATGACAGTCTGGGTTGCAGTGCTGCGCCATCATCATAGCAGTCGCCTGGGTAGTCGAGCAGTATCCCTTTGTCAGAAGTCGAGACGTCAGGTTCACTGCAGGATCTGACAGGTTCATTGCAGGCTTTGACAGGTTCATTGCAGGGTCTGACAGGTTTACTTTGGAGAATACGAAGCGTCCCTCGTACACTTCAATGCTGCACTAAAAGAGGATGAGTTTTACGCCATATAGGCGACGAAGCCCCTGTTTACGCTGAAGCAGCCTGGACGTACTGTCCTACGCGGATGGTCCTTGAGCCTGTATTCTACATTATGCTTTGGTGGAGAAGCTCTGTTTGCACGTTTGAAGGCTCTGAAGTCCTCTGTTTACGCTGCTTTGCATCAATATGCTGCATAGAGTTTCCAGCGTATTTTTCATGCTTCTACAAGACCCCCTTCAAAGCTTTTAAATTCCTCGTAATTTGAAACGCTTTGAATGAAGCATGGCCCGCTCCTCGTAACTCGAAATGTTTCTGAATGGAGTTTTGAAACGGTCGAGGCTGACTTTATGGCGGATTCATTGGGGATCGGTGCTTTCTCTCGCCTATAAAAAGGCTGAGGAGTTCTCCTGTTCTTCCCACACTTCCTTTATCATACAGAGATGATGGCCGGAGTCCGTCGGGTCGATTTGAGGAAGAAGGAGATCATGCTCTTCCAGCATGTAAGGAGCCAAAAAAGACGGCGTCTTCGAGCAAATGTCCTCTACAACGATGGATCATGGAAGGATAGCATAGCCTCCTTTGCTCGGGATAATCAACAACTTTGTATGGTGGTTCTTCGGGAGAGACGAAGAATCGTATTTCACCACACTGCTTGCAAGTGGCACCTTCTCCTGTTACCTCCGGTGACGAGAGTCAGACAGACTAGCTCTGTCCCGGCTTGAGTTGCGGTGGTCTGTAGGACAACAGATTTACCCTGCTTTCCTTCTATTAGAGGATGGGTCTATGCCCAGTTTTGTATCCTCCCGCCACTGATCATCTTTTTGGAAGAAGAGGAAGACCATCACCAATGTGAGAACCTGTCAGAACAGCTCCTCGGTGCGATCTTCAGACGATGATGAGGAAGCCCTTTGTAGACGGGGTTTTCCTCAGATATAATCATGAAAATGAAGAAAGAAAACCCTTGTAGACTGGATTTCCCTCATATGTAATCATGACTTTAATCTTTAATAAAATCGTCTTTCTTCTTTATATGATCATCTTGCCATACTTTGCTGTGAAGTCTGAATGTGTGCAGCTTTGACACGTCTGATTCTTTACGCCGACTCTGTTTTAGAAAGAGTGCTGGGTCCTGTCCTATCTTTTACGCATAACTAGGGATGCGTAGAAAGCCGCTTTAGCATTCGAGTGTTCGAACTGTCCTGCTATTTTAGGAGTGAGGAACCACGTAGAATCCTGAACTGTTACTTCTGATAGACAGAATTTCTTTGTTCAGACATCATCTTCAAGAATGATTTCTCAGAAATCCCTTGGAACAGGGCGAGAAATGGCTGTCAAACTGATTTGCCCTCTTGGTAGATGAAACGTTCAGACTGGAGTCTGGATGAACCTCGAATCGACCCATGAAGAAGAGTAATTTTTAAATGTTTGAACTCTGTATGCTTCGGGTACTTGGGATATCTTGAGGTCAAGAAGGAGTATCTTCTGTGTGAACTCCTGTAATTGACAGCTTTAAGGATCGTTCAGATGTACGCGTACTCTGGCCTTCATATCTTTCAGATGTGCGGGAAGTCATGGAGCGCGGAATCATAAGTTGGCAGCCTCTGAGCGTAAACTAAAAACCATCTAGCATGAAATCATAGACTTTGTAGTTCCTGAGCGTGAAGTCGTAGGTTTGTAGCCTCTCGAGCATAAAAGCTACCAAGCACAAAGGCATCCAGGCGTAAAACCCGACTTGTAGCTGTCGAACGAAAAGTCGTAGATTCGTAGCCGTCGAGCGTAGAAAGCTCTTTAGCGTAGAACTATGGATTTGTTGCTTCTGGAAAAAAAATTCCGAGCGTGAAGTCGGGGATCCGTCGCCTCCGAGCGTAAACTAAGTGCCACCGAGCGTGAGATCATCGATTTGGTACCTGCTGAGCGTGAAGTCGTAGGTCTGTAGCCTCTCGAGCATAAAAGCTACCGAGCACAAAGGCATCCGGGCGTAAAACCATAGACTTATAGCTTGCGAGCGTAAAACCGTAGATTTGTAGCTGTCGAGCGTAGAAAGCTCCTTAGCGTAGAAACCACGAACCTGGTTTGCGCGAAAAACTTTTCGAATTCGTCGACTGTCCGCCTTCTCTGAAAATAGGCTGACGTGGGACCCAATCATAACCGAATATTAATTAGGAGATTTGGTTTGGGGTCCGAGGAGTCCATTCGAACTCTATATATATCCCAAGTTTCTGAGAGAAAAACTTTCCATCCGTCTTCTGCGAGAGAAAGCTTTCGACTGTTCGAGTTCTGTTTCTTCTTCGAGTCTTCAAAGTCTCCAGTAATGGCTTCGAAACAAACCTCCTCCACTAAGGGAAAGAAGGTTGATTCCTTTTCTCGTTCTTCGACCCAAGCGAGAGGGTCTCTGGTTGGACAAGGCAAACTTTATTCTGAGCGGAGCATCCCGCTGACGAGTAGTGCACCCGGCTTAGAAGGTAGAGCTTTTGGGAAGGAGAGAATGACTGAAAATCCTTCGCACACGTTGAACGTGACCGCGCTAGGTCATCTTCTGTGCTGATAGCCTCTTTGAGGAAGATGATGCACGGAGACGTTTCATCTTTTTACGCCCATATTCCTAATGTGTCAGCGTAAAAACTCCATTTTTTCTGCAGTCGAGCGTAAAAGCTTTGACCGCCGAAAACTTGGTGTACAGCATTAAAATTTGAGTTTTATGCTTGTGGATGGAAATCTGGCATAAAGCTCAATTTAATCAATCTGGCATAAAGCACAGACCGTATACTACCAATCTTGACTTTTATGTTGAGGAAATGGATTCTAGCGTAAAGGTTCAAGTTTCACAGTCTCGGCGTAGAGCACGGACTGTTGATCGGATGCTGCAAGTCCCGAAATGTCTAGTTTTAGGAACTGACGTGTTTCTTTTGTACTTTCACAGTTAACTTGCATGAGTCTTCGCTAGCTGAAGTGATGGGCTCTGCCGCCGGGATGCTGCACTCCAACTATCTGGAGGATCTGTCGCACGTGACATTTCCTATCTCCGGGCCCCAATATCCCGAAGGAAGGGCAATTCTGATATCGGCTCAGGGCGAGCGAATGTTGCTAAGCATGATCAACGGGGAGCCCCTAACGTACGTAGACGGGGAGCAATACCTGAAGCCGGCTTTCCTCTTCGGAGATATGATCGATAAGCAGTCCCAGACAAAGCCTAAGAGAGAACTCTGAGTTTTCTCTGCCGTTGATTTTGTCTTGTATCTGCCTAGTTTGCCGAGAGACTACCCCATCTCGGCCTTCTTCCATGCTACGTATCCCAGGAAGATGTCGTGGACGCTGACCCCCGATCTTCACGGCAAGCCGGGGAAAATCTTTCATCTGAGAGGAGCTGACCAGGGGTCGTTTGTCAGCCGCCCTTCTGGCTCTGTGACGATGTTCAGGGGGCTATACCCGGGCAGTGTCCCGAGTGAAGACAGTTTGGTGATCCAGCCGGTCCAGTTACCGACCTTCAGTAATAATTTTTATGGGGCGTGGGGGAGTATACCCTAAGGTGAACCCTCGGTGTGGCGGGTGGATCACCCCTTCAAACCTTTGATGGGCTCGTTTAGTTGATTGGGCCTTGAAGCATTTCCAGACCGAGTTGGAGAACATTGGTCTGTTTGCAGCTATGAGCGCTACCGGTGTTGGGTTACCTCCTAACCCTAACCTGTTCCTGGCACTGATGGAGCGATATATTTCGTTCACCGGGACTTTTGCCACTCCTCTAGGGGAGTTGGGATTGGCCCTGCATGAGATGGCAGAGATCTCAAGACTGCCGATGGGGGATACTCCATACGAAGAGTATGTTCCCATGAACCGGAAGCTGGGGGGTTCAGACCCTCGGGTAGTGGAGGTCTATCAGGAGCTGATGTGCCACTACCTCGCCTGTCCCGCTTTTTATTATGAGCCCTCAGATTTGGCTCATATCAGTAAATGGACGTCTTATCTTTTCTTCCACCAGTCTAGGACTGCTAAGCCGGAGAAGGTATTGGAGGGCAAGGATCTGCCCGTGAATCCCCTGAGTGCGCTTAATGCTCAGGTAGTTGACGATCTCATAGTGGATGCTGGTGCTCCGGACCGGTTCCTCGACGAAGGGACGGGGAAGTATCCTGAAGGCACTAAGGCCTATAGTTATTTGAGGCGCTGTCGCAGGCCTCTGTCCAGGGAGGCTCAACTGGCTGGCTTCCTCTCTATATGGCTGCGCCGAGTAGTACTGCCTGGCGTCGCGTCTGCGGACCGCATTCACCGCAATACGCTGTGGCCTGCAGTGCGTCTGGTGTTCGGGGCAAGACTGGGCTTGCTCCCTGTCATGGTGTGCCGTATACAAGCTGGCCTGAGGGCCATGACTGACGGGCTGCTCGTCGATGAAGTTCGGCGTGATAGCTTCCCCAGGATAGAATTACCTTACCTGTACTTGATGGGGTGGCTAATTTTTCATAACCCCCGGGTGATGTCTCCCGGTTCCGGCAGTAGTTCGGGGGGTAGTTTCTTGTTGAACTACCGGAAGTCTTCCTGGAACGTGAATACAGTTATAGACTGTCGACGGGTGCTAGGCTTCAGTCATAGTTGGAAGCTTTTATGTACCGTCCCTCCTGTACATCGCAATCAGTCGGGGATTAGGCTCGAGGATTCGGGTAGTGAGAAGACCATTCTTTCTCCCGAAGCTTTTAATTGGTTGGTCTGTATTAGACCATTCCATCTGCTGTATAGAAGCGAAGATCATTGCTTCTTGGAGCCCTACTTGCCCAGTCGGTTTGCCCGGCAGTTTGGGTATGATCAGTTGCACGTGGGCAACGCTGTCACCAACTTCAGGTCCAGAGGTGGACTCATTGATAGAGCGAGGGGATGGCAATATTTTATCATGGGCTGTACTGGAGCAATTTTTATTGTGCCCGTCATTACACTCTCCACGGAGTTGCGCATCCTACATTCGTATGCCCAGTTCTATGTGGCGACGAACACCTTCCATCGTGATTTTGATATGCAGGGAAGCTTTATGGGGCCCTCTTCCAAGCCTGGGGGAAGAGTTGAAGTCCCCTCGGTTTCTTCCAACGAGGGTGAGTCCGTTACCCCGGATGAGCCTCTGGTGTCGGTCCCTAGGGGTGAAGTACCTCCGCCTGCAGGGGCTTTGGCAGTTCTTGGGAAGCGAAGGGCTCATGTTCCCAAGGAGACTTCCCCTCGTAAGAGGAAGAAGAAGACGGTAAATCGTTCTCTCCGGATTCCCGGCATTGATGCTCCTGGAGGCGAGCTCGCATCTTCCCGTGTTGGGGACGATTCTTTGATTGGAGGTTCCTCGCCTTTTAGAGAGGGACCTTCTACAGTTTCGGCTGGTGGTGCCAGGGAATCTCAACTGGACACTGGTGTCATGGCTATTGCTTCAGGTAGTGGAGCGAGGTCACCTTCGGGGCTGAGTATAATAAAGTTCCGTATACCTCTAGCCGGATCTGCAACGGGAGGGACTTCTGCCGTGCCTGCAAGTATACCTAGCGCGATTCCTGTCGATGAGCCTCGGTTGGATTTGGAGGAGGACTTGGAAGACTATCTGTGAGCAGACCCCCTTCCCCAGGTATGATAGCTTGCCTAGCATCATTAAGAAATGATTTAGCTGTACAGGCTGCGGATGCGACATATATGCTGTCGGTCCCGGGTAAATGTCGTCTTCACGCATTTTCTTTTAGGAAAGTTAACATTATGCTGAAATTAACTTCCTTTCGTCCTCTTTTCAGGGGAAGACCTCTTTGGGGAGGGCAGTGTAGATGCGTCCTTTGACTCTGGCGGCGACACGGAGGTACCCGATTTTGAAGATGAGACATTTTCGGGCGCTGGCTTGCCTGTCGAGGAGACTCGGATATCTCAAGAGGAGGACGAGCCTGTTATCGCGACAGTGCCTCCTTTGAGTATGTTGGCCTCTTCGTCCGGTGTTGGCGCTTCTTCTTTCGTCGCAGCACCTGCTGAGGCGACGGCTGTGGCGACATCGTCTGCGGTTATTCCTGGAGGAGAAGTTGCCACAATCGCGGACACTCCCCGCGTTCATGCGGACCTAGCTGCGCTGACCGAACAGTACACCGGTATCTTCTACACCACTTTGAGAACGCTAATGTCAATGGTGTTGCGAAGAAGCTGGACTTTGCGTCGCTGAAGAGATTCTCTCGGTTCTTGATAGAGGCGATCCGGGAATTTGATGATACCGGGGTAGCTGACGCACTGGAGGGGATGGTTAATGGTTTGGAGCAACCCATTAACGAGTACCTGCAGCTAGCTCGAGGCAACATTGAAGCTCTGGTCCAGGCCAGATACGACTCCTTGACTGCGCATCACGTTGAAAAGAAGGAAAGTCTGAATAAATTCCTCGAGACCAACCAGCAGGAGGTGGACAAAGGGAAAGCCGTTTTGGAGGAGACTATCGCCCTCAAAATAAAGTGCCAGGCCGAGCATGATGGCAATGTAGCGATGGTCCACAAACTGGAGACAAAGCTTGCTCAGGCTAAGGAGTGGGCTTCTCAGTCATCGGCAGGTCTAGATGTGGTGAAGGGCCGACTGGTCGTAGCACAACAGAACTTGGCGAGTGCAGGAGTCGCCCGTGCCAGTTTCCTTCGGGCTAGAGCCGAACTGTCCCTCCTGATAGATGACGAGGCACGGTTGGAGCGGGTCCGCACTGATGTCTTGGATTTCGGGGCTGAGAGGATGGCCGTACTGGCGCAGCAGCTTCGCGACCTGACCGCTCCCCCTTCATGATGTACTGTTGCTTTTGCTTTTCAAATGTACTCTTGCTCTTTTCTGGGAATAATAAAGAGGCTCTTTATCTGACTTTGTAGACCCATTATTTCGGAATGTAAATGACAGGTTTGAGTGAAAGTGATATCAGAGGTGGTATGGACGTGATATACTTTCGGTAAGTTTTAGCAGAGCATATCTATTCAGAGGTCATATGGATATAACAGAATATGATCCAACTAGTTTCATTTTGGAAGTAGTTTTGTCAGAATGAGATCACCTTATTCTACTTGAGCAGAGCATAGTACCTCTTTAGGAATTTGCCATTGATAGGAGCCATTAGCAGGTCTCCATTAGGCTGGGCTAACCTGTAAGCGCCGTTTGAGAACGTTGTCTCGATTACGTAAGGGCCTTCCCATTTGGGCTAGAATTTGCCTTTACTCCTGTGAGTAAGAATCATCGGTCTTCTTACAACTAAAACCAGCTCGCCGACTTTGAATACTCTTTCCTTTACTTTTTGATTAAAAGTTCTGGAAATGCGTGCTTGGTAGAGCGCGATGCGCTGCTGAGCTTGGAGGCGTTTCTCGTCTAATCCTTCTAGCTCTTGAAGCCTTAACAGGTCATTCTTTTCTCGAGTTAACTCGTTGGCTACGGCTATCCTGAGTGACAGAATTTGAATTTCGATAGGAAGGACTGCTTCATTCCCGTAGACCAATGAGAATGGCGTGCAACCTGTCGGTGCTCGTACCGTTGTGCGGTATGCCCAGAGACATTCTCCTAGCTTCTCGTTCTAATCTCTTTTGTCCGAAGAGACGAACTTCTTTAAGAGTTTCATAATGTTTTTGTTGAAGGCTTCCGCCAACCCATTAGCAGCTGGATAATATGCCGTGGAGGCCATATTTTGTATTCGATTTTTATCGCAGAATCGGTGAAACGCATGGCTGATGAACTGAGGCCCATTGTCATGGATTATTCTTCGGGGAACCCCGAAGCGGTAAATGACGTGATGCTTGATGAAGCTGGTCACGTTATATGTCTTTACCTCAACCAGAGGGATCGCCTCTGCCCATTTGGAGAAGTAATCCGTGATGGCCAGTATGAACCGGTGACCTCTGGAAGAAGAAGGGTGAATAGGGCCAATGATATCCATATCCCATGCTTTGAAAGGCCAGGATACAACCGTAGGATGTAGATGTTCGGACGATCGATGTATGAAGTCTGCATGAACCTGACAGGCTCTACATCGTCTAGCATACTGGATTGCGTCTGCGATCATAGTGGGCCAGTAATAGCCCATTCTTCTGATACGATTATGTAGCTTAGGACCGGGTTGATGCGCCCTGCACACGCTGTCGTGAGCTTCACGGATAATTCGATGTGCTTCACCACCAGAGAGACATCATAATAATAGCCCATCATAAGACCGGCGATATAGGCATTGCGACGATGCATCGAAATAGAAGCGTAATGATCGTCTTTTGACAGATATTGCTTCTTTAGGATCTTCCGGCAAGATTCTGTATGCTACGAAATCTATAAAGGGACTTTTCCAGTCTCTCCTGGGCGGATCTGCGTTTACCGCATGGCTATGTTCTATGTGAAAGTTGTTTTTCACACAAAATAAGTCTCTATTAAGAAGGATTACCGAATTCTGCCTTCTAATAGGGGTGGCTAAATCTGCAGCTAGACTGGCTAGGGCATCAGCTTCCAGATTCTGAGATCGAGGTACATGCTCCAGGAAGAATCTCTTAAATGTCATGTCTATCTCGACCGTTGCTCGGTGATAGGGGATGAGGTCGGGATTTCGGAATTCATATATTCCTCTGACTTGATTGACGATTAGCAGAGAATTACCGAAGGCTTCCAGCGATTCGACCCCCAGCTCTTTACCGACTTGGAGCCCGATTAGTAGAGCGTTGTATTCCGCCACATTGTTAGAACGGGGCTCGCTAAGAGAATATGCTCGGTAGATAACGAGTTTATCATGAGTGACTAGGAAGATCCCTACTCCTGAAACCATGTTTCCCCTGGGACCAGTCCTGGAGGCGCCATCGAAGAATATTTGCCATGCATCGCCTTCTGTTGCGGAATTACACTCTGCAACTTCGTCGGGAATGTCCTCGTACAGTTTGGAGGCTTCCGGGATCGGATGAGCAGCTAGAAATTCAACCAATGCTTGGCCTTTGACGGACTTCTGAGGGATGTACACCATGTCATATGTCACGACCCGATTCCGTAGAATCGTTTGAGGCATCCCCCAAATCGTGACCGCCGTACGGGCCTGGGGTTGCGCCCGCACAAGGCTTTAATGATTTGCATAGCAAGCACATATTCAGAGTACGCAGATAAATTGAAACACAAATTTGAAACATGGAAAAGTTCTCTTTATTGATAATGAACATCTATTACAAACTCTTGAACGAGTCAGCTAATATGCCGAACGGCTTACAAAAGAGATGACTCAAAATGAGATAGCAGTCCTGTACATTATATCCCTTTACTAAACTTCAAAAGATATAGACCTCCTGGCTGGAGGATAGCTTTGCCACGGAGATGCATTTGTGTATGAAGAGTTGCAGCTTCGGACTTCAAAAGGCTTCAAGGGGCGCGGTGAAGATGCGCTAACAGCTGGACTGGATCGGGAAGACGACTTCGGCTCCTCTCTCGGTTCGCCTTGGTGCGGAGAACCTGTTTCAACGAGGGTCAGCATATCGAAACATGCTGGTGAAGGCGAGCTAGCCGAACTATACCAATCAACACGTTGTTTTAATGAAGCATGCATATTTGTGGATTTCTATCTTGCCTTAGTTCATTTACAAGTAAACAGCATACTGAATTTACTGAAATGAACGTGCCACCGTTCGATGGATTTTATCTGCCCGTCTGAATTACCTGCACAATACTTACCATGCCTTCCCTGAAACGAAGACACAAGTTAGTATGCAACAGGTTTAAATATACACGTTGGGATCACTGGATAGAAGCCATAATGGACCGTTTAGTCTTGAACGAGGATGGAATACAGCAAAGATGCGTTGGTGGCTGCAGACTATCCTTGTCCAGATGCGTGAGACTATCGTGAAGTTCAGCCCGGACCGGATCGGTGCCAGTGCCCCAGCGACCGTCCGCAGGAACCCGTTACCTTGTGCACAAGTTGTCCGTGATCAATCGTTCGTGATACGTTAACGTTGATGCATTGAGGCAACGTGAACATGAGGCAAGCAACATTACATGATTCATTTTGCATAGTCTTTCTGACAGTTTATTTCATAACAAGTGTATTTCATGCTTAGCACAATTTATGAAAGAAGATACATTCTAACTAAATTGAAGCATGTATAGAACATTCCCAAACGAACAAGCAAGCATATGAGTAATCGTTCGTGCAGTTTATTGACAAGCATATATACCAAGTCTATTCTCTTTTATCTTGGTTTCTTTTATTATTATTTGGTATCGTTTGATCGGGGCAAAGGAGTGAAGCTTGAAAGCAGGGCTAGCTAATCGGGTTGGTAGCCACTCACTTAGAAGTTGGAAAGAAGAAGGAAAGAGGCGCTTCACGACTCCGCTCGTAAGTCGCCTACTGCTCGTTCACCTGCACACGAATAGCTCGATTAATACTTCTTTCTCTCTTTCCAATCTAGGAATTGAAGTGTAGTTCAATGAACGAAAACAATGAAAACCATCAAAACCGTTCAAGGAAAACAAGCAAATCCCAAAACCAACTCAAAGCACGAAAGCAACAAGCGACATCGAAAACTGAGGCAATAAAAGATAGCAGCGGAGAGGTCCCTCCTGACTCTGCCGCTAAGCCGATCCTTGGGGCGCAGTCCACTGAATATGGGAATCGATTCCGAAGAAACAAATCCATAACGAGGACGAGTTCTTAATTCAATCTATCCCGATCGAACGATACCGTCTTGTGTTTCTTAACCGCGATCTCCGCACCGGGAGAACGGGGCGCTACATCCTACCCAACTAATTGGAAGTTTCGTCCCAAAACTTAAGAACAATGCTTACCGTTAAGGGTGATAAACAGAATAGTTTGGGCAATCACGAATTCGGTGGGTGGAGTCACTGCAAATGAGACATTGCCCGAGTTTCTTGCGGCACGTTTCAACTGTGTGCCCTGGTTTCTTACAATAAGAACATGGTTTCCCTGGGTTTTCTCTTCGTGGACCGCCGTGGTTAGGGCGCTTTGCAGCGGTGTTTCCTCTATCGTTGCCTTGGCGTTTGTGATTGTAGGTACGCACAGCGCCGGTGGAAACGTGAGGATACTGCGGTTCCAGAGATAGGACGTGATTCATGACTTCACGCATCGTTCCATACTGATTATTGACTACGTGCCCATGAATGGCAGGGCGCAGACCGCCTTCAAACCTTCTGGCTCGACTCGCTGCATCAGGTAAATAGGCCTTAGCGAATTTTGAGAGTCGGTTGAATTCGGCGGAGTACTGCTTCACCGTCATACTGCCCTGCCTCAGTTGCACGAAATCATTTTCCATTTGAGGTTGTACTGGAGGGGGTATAAACTCCTCTTCAAATGCGACACAAAAAGTCGTCCACGAGATTGCCTCCTCTCCGTGATCAAATTGGAGAGATCGTCGATGCACGTCCCACCAATCGTGCGCGTTAAGGCGGAGCTGTAGTTGCGCGCAGTCGACGCGCTTCTCTTTGGGAACTTCTAGCAGAGCGAAGTGATCTTCAAGCTCGGCTAGCCAATCTAGAGCTACCACTGGGTCCTCAGTCCCGTTGAATGGGGTGTTGCAGACTTTCTTGAAGAGTCCCAAGTTGAAGGCAATCACGTCCCTCGGCCTTAGAATTTGTGGCGTCTCTACTTCAAGCACGGGCTGTTCCACCGGAGTCGTTGCTGTTGCGGCAGAATGGTTGGCAGCCAAAGTCTGAACAATCTGTTGCAGGGCATCCACCTGCTTTTGTTGGACTGAGAATCGGGTCTCTAGATTGCTCTCGAACTTGGCTTGGCGAGCATCATCTCTTTGTCATTGCGATTCTAACATTTGCATTACCCGCTCAAGCGGGTCGACTTGAGATATGCCTCGCTGGCTCCGAGAGCTTCCCGAAGTACCCAAACTGCTTTCTTGTGTTTCGTTCGGTGCTTGCGCTGCAGATTACGCTGGTACCATTCCTTCAAAAGAAGGTAAATTACATTAGAATCATAATGTATTATGGACTTATTGTATGAATGTATCTCATTTTGGCCTAGCGAGTTCAAGAGTTCGCATAGGAATTTGATCGTTAAAGGAACTTTTCCAGCACGAAGTCTAAGGAACTTTGAATCTGTGCTCTGATACCACTATGTCACGACCCGATTCCGTAGAATCGTTTGAGGCATCCCCCAAATCGTGACCGCCGTACGGGCCTGGGGTTGCGCCCGCACAAGGCTTTAATGATTTGCATAGAAAGCACATATTCAGAGTACGCAGATAAATTGAAACACAGATTTGAAACATAGAAAAGTTCTCTTTATTGATAATGAACATCTATTACAAACTCTTGAACGAGTCAGCTAATATGCCGAACGGCTTACAAAAGAGATGACTCAAAATGAGATAGCAGTCCTGTACATTATATCCCTTTACTAAACTTCAAAAGATATAGACCTCCTGGCTGGAGGATAGCTTTGCCACGGAGCTGCATTTGTGTATGAAGAGTTGCAGCTTCGGACTTCAAAAGGCTTCAAGGGGCGCGGTGAAGATGCGCTAACAGCTGGACTGGATCGGGAAGACGACTTCGGCTCCTCGCTCGGTTCGCCTTGGTACGGAGAACCTGTTTCAACGAGGGTCAGCATATCGAAACATGCTGGTGAAGGCGAGCTAGCCGAACTATACCAATCAACACGTTGTTTTAATGAAGCATGCATATTTGTGGGTTTATATCTTGCCTTAGTTCATTTACAAGTAAGCAGCATACTGAATTTACTGAAATGAACGTGCCACCGTTCGATGGATTTTACCTGCCCGTCTGAATTACCTGCACAATACTTACCATGCCTTCCCTGAAACGAAGACACAAGTTAGTATGCAACAGGTTTAAATATACACGTTGGGATCACTGGCTAGAAGCCATAATGGACCGTTTAGTCTTGAACGAGGATGGAATACAGCAAAGATGCGTTGGTGGCTGCAGACTATCCTTGTCCAGATGCGTGAGACTATCGTGAAGTTCCGCCCGGACCGGATCGGTGCCAGTGCCCCAGCGACCGTCCGCAGGAACCCGTTACCTTGTGCACAAGTTGTCCGTGATCAATCGTTCGTGATACGTTAACGTTGATGCGTTGAGGCAATGTGAACATGAGGCAAGCAACATTACATGATTCGTTTTGCATAGTCTTCCTGACAGTTTATTTCATAACAAGTGTATTTCATGCTTAGCACAATTTATGAAAGAAGATACATTCTAACTAAATTGAAGCATGTATAGAACATTCCCAAACGAACAAGCAAGCATATGAGTAATCGTTCGTGCAGTTTATTGACAAGCATATATACCAAGCCTATTCTCTTTTATCTTGGTCTCTTTTATTATTATTTGGTATCGTTTGATCGGGGCAAAGGAGTGAAGCTTGGAAGCAGGGCTAGCTAATTGGGTTGGTAGCCACTCACTTAGAAGTTGGAAAGAAGAAGGAAAGAGGCGCTTCACGACTCCGCTCGTAAGTCGCCTACTGCTCGTTCACCTGCACACGAACAGCTCGATTAATACTTCTTCCTCTCTTTCCAATCTCGGAATTGAAGTGCAGTTCAATGAACGAAAACAATAAAAACAATCGAAACCGTTCAAGGAAAACAAGCAAATCCCAAAACCAACTCAAAGCACGAAAGCAACAAGCGACATCGAAAACCGAGACAATAAAAGATAGCAGCGGAGAGGTCCCTCCTGACTCTGCCGCTAAGCCGATCCTTGGGGCACAGTCCACTGAATATGGGAATCGATTCCGAAGAAACAAATCCATAACGAGGACGAGTTCTTAATTCAATCTATCCCGATCGAACGATACCGTCTTGTGTTTCTTAGCCGCGATCTCCGCACCGGGAGAACGGGGCGCTATATCATATGGCGTTAATAACATCGCCTAAGTCGCGAGTCGGGAATTAAGAACACTCGGCTTGCTCATCAGTACCCGAAGAGGATTGATCCGGGAGATGATATGAATGGTTTGGCTCATGACATAGTGTCGCATTTTCTGAATAGCGAACATCAGAGCCAAGCATTCTTTCTCCACTGGGTTGTACCGGTGTTCGGCTCCAACCATCATCCTGCTGAGGTAGTAAATAGCCTGCTCGTGGCCCATATCGTTCTTTTGTGCGAGAAGAGCTCCCAGGGAATGATCCATTGCTCGGACGTACAGCACGAACGGTTTTCCTATGACAGGAGGTACCAGAACCGGCGGGCTAGTGAGGTAGTGCTTGATATCTCCTAACGCTTGCTGACAGGCTTCGTCCCACACGAAGGATACACCTTTCTTCATGAGTCGAGAAAAGGGCTGGTATCTCCCGGAAAGGTTGGATATGAACCTTCGGATATAAGCCAGACGAACTTGAAATCTCCTGAGTTCCCTCAGATTGCGGGGCGGTCGCATTTCTAAGATGGCCTTGACTTTATCAGGGTCCACTTGAATGCCTTTGGTGGTGATGTCAAATCCCAGAAATTTGCCACTAGATACCCCCAGAAAGGACTTCGTAGGGTTCATTTTGAGTTGATGTTGGCACATCAATTCAAATACTGTCTTCAAGTCTTGGATGTGACTATCCCTGAGGCGAATTTTGACAGCTACATCGTCCACGTAACACTCCACTGTCTTGCGTAAATGCTTGTGGAATATGTCACTCATAGCTCTTTGGTACGTAGCCCCGGCGTTCTTTAATCCGTATAGCAGTATAGCAGTATACCCCCAGTGGTGTCCGGAAGGCAGTATGCTTCTCGTCTTCAGGATGCATCTTGATCTGATTGTATCCTGAAAATCCGTCCATGAAAGACATACGTTCAAAACCGCATGTATTGTCGATCATGACGTCTGTGATGGGAAGAGGGAACTCATCCTTGGGGCAGGCTGCGTTCAGATCTCGGTAATCGATGCAGATCCGTACTTTCACATTCTTCTTCATGACCGGGACAACATTGGCGACCCAGTCGGGATGTTGTTCTTCGCGGATGAAGCCGCAGGCTATCAACTTCTTGACTTCAGCTTCAATGGCATCCATCATGTCCAGGCGAAACCGGCGTTGGTGCTGCTTCACAGGCTTTGAATCGGGCAGTATGTTGAGTTTATGAGTAGCCACCTTTGGATCAAGACCTGGCATATCCTCATAATTCCACACAAAGACGTTGATATATTCTTTTATCAGCTGGGTAATTTCTTTCCTTTTTTCTTCGGAAAGGTCGTTACTGATAAATATCAGCTTTGGTGAAAGTTTATCCCCTACATCAATCTGGACAACTTCATCTTTAGTAGGAGGTTCTCTCTGCTCGAAGCGGAACTCCCATTGTGTATCCATCTGCTGAGCCCAAGTGTCATTCTCGAGTGGTTCGAATTCTTATTCGTCTGATTCGAAGGAATCCGTTGCTACCATATTTGCTGATAATGTTTGCTCGAGGGCATGAGATAAGCCGGAGGGCGATGAGCCGTCTTAAAAAGAGGAAGAGACATCCTCATTCGACTTGGAAGTCGTAAGGGAGGTGGCATA
Organism: Iris macrosiphon; assembly: GCA_036927795.1. Classification (NCBI taxonomy): domain Eukaryota; kingdom Viridiplantae; phylum Streptophyta; class Magnoliopsida; order Asparagales; family Iridaceae; genus Iris; species Iris macrosiphon. Next base: position 347,083,081 of record JAYESA010000004.1, read on the forward strand.
CCCTAACCCGAAACGGGTTTGTTGATAGTGGGGATTGTCGAGCAGCAGTGTTCGTCTGCCTTTTCCGTAGTTGAGACCTGGTTCCATCCTCAAGTTGTAACCCATATTTTGCATGATCTTCAAGGCTTGCGGGCTCTTCTTCTAGAAAATATGGAGAGTAGCTCAGTCGGTCGAAAACTGGCCGTTTTGCTTTAGAACAGCAACAATTAATCACAATCCTGTGACTATTATAGCCGTGCTCGCTAGGAGGCGTAATAGCCACGCTGGAAGATCCCCTCTCCTTGCGCTTCCGGATTAGATATTTGTGCAGGTTAGGAGGAGTTGCAGAAGAAGAAGACGATGGCTTGTTCCTTCTGTTCCCGTTGGTGGGCATGCGTATGATGGGAATCATAGTCTTCGCTGTGCCACCCGTATACAACAGGTTGGCCATCTGGGTGGCGGATAATCCCCAGGGAAGGTGTCTTTCCGCAACTGGAGCTTTCTTTACGCTTAGGGACTTCGCCTGGCATAATTTGGAGCTTCGCTCAGGTTGGTGTAAAGCTGAGGATGTCCTTAGGCGGCCATCAGCGTCTCGTGTAATTCGGAGGGCGTGCAGATCGTTCCCTTGCTGGCGTAAAGGCCGGAAAGTTGAGTGGTCCGCCGCTCACTTTCCCTTGCAGAGATCATAGGGATCATCTGGTTCTCCGTAGAGGTCAGATATTATTTTACACGCGGAGCGTGTCTTGTACTTCTGATTTGGCGCTGAGGCTTTATCAGAAGTTTTATCTATTCCGCCAGGGACGGGAGACTGAATTTCACACGCAGAGCGCGGAGTATACTTCTGGGTTAGCGCTGAGGCATTGCCAGAAGTTTTGTCTGTTCCGCCAGGGACGGGAGACTGAATTTCACGCGCAGAGCGCGGAGTATACTTCTGGGTTACCGTTGAGGTATTGCCAGAAGTTTTGTCGGTTCTGTCAGAGACAGGCGACTGAATTTTACGCGCAGGGCACGGAGTATACTTCTGGGTTAGCGCTGAGGCATTGCCAGAAGTTTTGTCGGTTCTGTCAGAGACAGGCGACTGAATTTTACGCGCAGGGCACGGAGGGAGCAAGGCTACAACCTCATTGGTCGGAGAGATCAGAGAGATCGGAGAGTCCACAGGAATGGTAGAGGATGTCTTGGGCATCCAGACCTTACGCAGCTTCCTGTTGTTTTGGTGAGAGAGAGTGAGAGCTATCCTTTGTCCGGAGCATATCTTCGTAGGCAGATTGGTCGAACTAGACGACCAGTGTCTTCTTCACGGATCCCACGGATACCGTATCGTGTTGAGCAATAGCTTCCTCATCAGAAGAGAAAGACGTCCCCAGCAGAGTCGCCATCTTGTTTAGGATAATATAAACGAGAAAAGATTTGATGAATGCGGAAAACGAGGTCTTGTACGAAGACCCACCCTTCTTTTATGTTTACAAACAAGATTGTACAAATTTAATCCTACGCGAGGATGTCTAAGTATAATTTATTTAATCTGGGTGAATATTGCTATAGGTGTCTGATCTGCAGTCGATCAATTTAGCCCTTGGACCACACGATGTTTGAAGAAGTGTCGTGGAAGACAGGTGGCAGCTTCGAGGGTTGCTGAAGAGGGTGGATGCCCGATGCCAAAGTCGTCGATCCCTTCTCTTTGCCTGAGCTCTGGACTCTTCTCTCTCTCTCTCTCTCTCTCTCTCTCTCTCGACCCTCCAATTTGTCTACCTTCTTCCTTATTGATAGAGGTCTCTATTTATAGAGTTTTAGTGATAGTGACCACTCAATCGGTGTAAAAATCGAGTAGTAGAAAGTACAGCACCCTTTTACACAACGGTTAAAATAACCAAAGCCTGCATATAGATGATCCTTTGAATGAGCGTGTGACGCGGGTCCAACTAAGGGACAAAATGCGTATAATCGCTACGAAGATCACGGCATAAAAGCCACGTAGGTAGGTATCTATCGTGTAGAAGAGGTTGGTATAGAAGCCAAATATCTGTCACCATGGCATAGAAGCCAAATAGTTATCAAACCGGCATAGAAGCCGAAATAGGCGTAGAAGCCGAGCGGTCATAAAGGCCGAGTAGGCGTAGAAGCCGAGTGGTCATAGAGGCCGAGTGGTCATAGAAGCCGAGTGGTCATAAAGGCCGAGTAGGCGTAGAAGCCGAGCGGTCATAAAGGCCGAGTAGGCGTAGAAGCCGAGCGGTCATAAAGGCCGAGTAGACGTAGAAGCCGAGCGGGCACCGAAGTTGAATAGGCGCAGAAGCCGAGCGGGCACCGAAGCTGAATAGGCGCAGAAGCCGAGCGGGCACCGAAGCTGAATAGGCGCAGAAGCCGCTGCGTAACGTGCCAGAGTGATGATATGGACGTCTTTAGTCGAAATTACGGCTCTTGGACATATAATCAAATCCCCAGCATTAATTATGGAGATTTGCCATCATCCGGTGCATTAAACGCAGAGGCGTGTTTTGAAGGTCTGTCACTTGGCCTGCGCATGGTGCAGAGACGTGTCTCAGGCATCTGTCAGTATTCGGCGCATTAATTGGCAGAGACGTGCCTTGAGAAACTGTCACCGCTCTGTGCATAAAAAATACAGAGACGTGCCTTGAGGGCCTGTCACTGCCCTGTGCATAAAAAATGCAGAGACGTGTCTCGAGTCCCGTACGGGGTGTAGCTTTTGACGTGGCAGGCGGTTTGTCTTCCGCGGAGCGTAAGGGGCTCTCATCTGCCTGTGTAAAACTAGGCAGCGTATTCCTCTGTGTACGTAAAAGCAGTTTACGCATGGGAGATGGCAGTAAATGATAGTCTGGGTTACAGTGCTGCGCCATCATCATAGCCGTCGCCTGGGTAGTCGAGCAGTATCCCTTTGTCAGAAGTTGAGACGTCAGGTTCACTGCAGGATCTGACAGGTTCATTGCAGGCTTTGACAGGTTCATTGCAGGGTCTGACAGGTTTACTTCGGAGAATACGAAGCGTCCCTCGTACACTTCAATGCTGCACTGAAAGAGGATGAGTTTTACGCCATATAGGCGACGAAGCCCCTGTTTACGCTAAAGCAGCCTGGACATACTGTCCTACGCGGATGGTCCTTGAGCCTGTATTCTACGCTGTGCTTTGGCGAAGAAGCTCTGTTTGCACGTTTGAAGGATTTGAAGTCCTCTGTTTATGCTGCTTTGTATCAATATGCTGCGTAGAGTTTCCAGCGTATTTTTTATGCTTCTACATGCATCGCCTCTGACTCATCGTGCCCTGGAAGGGAATAGCATTCATATAAATTGACGACTGTGAAACTAGCTCGTGAAGTTAAAGCAGCGGCTCGTTCAGATCAAATCTTTACGAATACTGGAAGGGACGGACGTGCCTCAGATTTACAAGATGCCTCGGAACTTAGTTTGGGAAGCGTGCTCGTTCGGAAGGCAAAGATGATATTCTATGCTTCGAGGCAGTGGAAGCAGCGCGAAGAACTATTCCATGCGCAACCTAGGAATTGTGGCGAGTGTGTCCACGTTGAAATCATGGCGACACTATCCCTTTGGCGTGGCGGCGAGATCTTCGTGGATCACACGAAACTCAATATAGATATTCACCCAGTGAGGTATTGAGATGGCAAGAAAAAATGTGTTAGACTGAGCTGATCTAAGCAAGTTTGATATTTGGGTAAGTCGCCTAGCTTGGGTAGTATCAGTTGAGATGATCGTTCGGTGCACAAGATATATTTGGAGATGTTGCTAGTGCGGATTTCAGAAATAGTTGGATGGATTGAGTTGGAACACAAACTGATTGAGTCGGTGGAAAATCATCATATTTGTGAATGGTGCTCAATCGAATATGTTGGAATGGAAATCATGATTGGGTTCAATTGGGAGTAAAGCAAATGGATGCCTCGTAACATAAAGATACCCTTGTAACTTGTTCAAATTTGCTATCGCAAAGCTCGGCTGAAATGCATGTATTTTAGGAACGCCTTAAATTTGTGTACGATCCAAAACTAAGCGATACGAAGAATTCGTATTGAGCTGCAAGGAGGATGTGGGAATTCGTAAAATTTATACGAGCGTTCAGCAAAACGAGATGCGGAGTCAGAATCGTGAATATGTGAGTCGCATAGAGCAGATCTATGAAATTGGATAGCGGCATGTGATAGGAATGAGTACCAGCACGGTTCGTAGACGAACCTGATTCTAAGTGGTATAGTATGTAACGCCCCGCAACCGCACGGTACGTTACGCTGAGTCGGATTGAATGAAACAAATGCTGGTTACATTTGAATTATTGGATTTTGGGAAGAAGGATTGATTGAGTTAGTTTCATGTGCAGATGGCTAGCGGGTTCGATGAAAATTAGGTGTTCGTTCAGAACAGTACTGAGATAGCTGGATGGGAGCGATAATGTCGTCTTCCTTAGTCCGATCGGTCGGATGATTTGGAGAGCACGGCATGCTCGCACGGTCATACCAGTTGAGTAGATCGCGCTTGCATCGGACCACGGGTTCAAGGGATTGGCCGTATCGGCAGGACAGGATGCTTAACGGGATCAAATATTGTGAGTGGACACTTTCCCTTCTCCTCTACTCCTTCATGCCTAATAATATGTAAAATACGTAAAGGCTTGAACACTTGGGCTGAAATATTGGGAATCACTACACTGAGGCATGCATAGAGTGTACGTCGTTGGCTTGGATATGATTGTGGCTTGAATTGGTTTGCGCGTTGGATAGTTGAGCTAGAGTTGGATTATATATTTGAGGCAGTTGGTTGGATAATTGGGATTATGCTTGAATACGTTGGAATGATACATTGGGCGTTGGGGATATCGGGAATTCGGGCGAGCGAGCGTGCATCCGTGCACGAGTATCACTTGGTCGCTTTGTCTTGCAAAGCGAGCAGTTGTGGTTCGAAACCGAACAACTGCATCGGCGAGGATATTGTGACACTGTTGCGGCATTGTGCCACTGTTGGGGCATTGTGCCATGGGATTGCTTTGAGCATGGGTGTTGCACATAATTTGAAATACTGTGTTGAAAAGAGGCTTTGTGCCTATGAAATAACTTGATATTATGGTGCCTTGGGCTATATGTTGAGGTTTGGTTTTGGAATCCTTGGTTGGATATGTTGGAAGAATGGTTATGGATGCTTTGGTTGGATATTGGTTGAACGAGTCTAGGATCGCTTAGTGGGGCAAGAATGTTCGATCCTCTCGTCATACCTACGTGTCTGCATGTCACGGACAACCTGTGTTGCACAGGGTTTGGTTTCCTGGAACGGGATGAGGCACCGGGGCACCGGGACTGTTCTGCCATGGAGGAGACAATGGGCATCGCGTGAATGGGCGCAGTACTGGTAGTCCGATACCACCAGGAGGGAGTAGCTGCCCAGCCCTGGATCGGGTAGGACTGCCCTATTGATCTTGGTCCGATCAATGTCCTTTATGGCTTTGTCAGTGACTTCATATAGATAAGAGTTAGTTTGCTTTACTTTGGTTGGTTTGTTGCTTCGTGTAGGCGCGGCCACCTTGTCTCGGCAAGAGTGTGCACTCGAGATTGGAATATAACTTTGGTTGAGGAAGGATAATGAGGTTTGGTTGATGGTTCGTTATGTTATCGTGCAAACGATGGCTTGAGTAGGACGGGTTGCATGCTAGTTTCCTTCGGGTTGGGTTTATATTTGCTTGTCGTTTGGATTGAGTTGAATGCTTGCATGCTTAAACTGCTTTACCGCTTTCCTTAACATGTCATTCATATGCCATAAAATGAATCTAGGATTCAACTAGAAAGATCACCATACAACTGTTTGCATTCACTTTTTACTTAGTGTCGGCTTAGGCGAGTGGGTTACCCCGCTCACCAGTACGGCTGTGTACTGGCCCACGTTTATGGGCAATATTTCTGGTACGCAGGCGTAGTGGCGCTGCTTGAATATACGAGGCATGATGTATGAACTGTAAGTACATTTGTGGGCTAGAGAAAAGAGCAAGAGTATTTCATCGCCTTTGTGGCATCGCCTTCGTGGCATCGCCTTCGGGGCAATTTATTTGGACCCTATCGAGAGCTTCGCTGCGTATTACTCTAATGTGTGCTTGGTACACAATACAACGACTTCCGCTGTAACTTGGTCGTTTCGATGATAACTTTGGTGTTTGACAACATCGTCTTGTACGAGCGCAACTCCAGGCTCGTACGGCATCACGTCCTGAAGAGAACGATTGTCCCGCGGGAGAGCTACAACGTGGTGATTCACGTTCAGCGGGGACTATTGAGCTTGCAGGAGATTGGGGCGTGACATCCCCCCCCCCCCTAAATCCAATAAAAAATAATCTCTCCTCTACACACTCTTCCAACCAAAAACCCTCTCCTCTTCCAACATTTTTTATCCAAAAACTCTCTCTTCTCTCCCAATCTTCTTCATCCAAACAAAACTCTATCTTTCCCCAAGATTTGAAATTTTCTTTCTTGAGATGGCACCCAAAAGAGATTCTCAATCAAGGTACAAATTTGTTCTTTAATTTCTTTAAAAAATATCATTCTCAAAGTGTTTTCCTTATTCTTGTTTTATGAACGAAAACTTCTTCTAATCTATGTTATAAATAATTTAATCGAAGTATATAACCACAATGTATGTTTACGTAGAAATTAATTCGTAGATTTTAGAATTTTAGGGATGAGGGGTCGTGTACTCGGGCCTAAGAACACAGGACTGTAGAAAATTTTTACAGTCTTGTAAGAATACAGGACTGCAAAAATTACCACAGTCTTATGTTTTTCATTATTGTTTCTTAACGGTGTATTTTTATTATTGTTTCTTAATGGTCTTCATAGCCACAACCTGAAGAAGAAGAAAAATCGATGCTGGATCCAAAAGAAAGCGACATACTGCGTCTGAGCGCAGGGCACGCCAGGGAGCCAACGTTGTTGAAAAATCAGTATCAATGATGTCCCGAATGTCCAAAAAGCACGTGATGATGGTTTCGGACCTTCTTCCTCTCATCCAGCTGAGATGACCCGTCCACTTGGTTGCTCTTTGCCGCCCTCGATCGAGAACCATATTGTATATAAAATATGGAATGATCCGACAAGTTAATTATTTCATTATAAATTAAATTTTAAGTATTTTATAGTTAGATTATCTATTTATGTTGTTTAATTTTCATGATAGCCTCCGTCTCTTAACAGTCATCAACCACGGGAAAAAGTGCAACAAATGGGGTTCGATGATTTGAGGGGACCCATGAAGGACAAAATCATTACCACCGGGTTACAAAATTTGTCAAGTTACTTTTACAAGATGGTGGACAATGCCCAGATATCTGCCTTCATAGAGTACTGGCATCCGAAAACCAACAATTTCCATCTCCCAGCAGGGGAGATGACAATCACATTTGATGACGTCCATCACATTCTGTACGTTAAGGTTGATGGTCGTGCAATGATGCATCACTTTTCTGACGGCGACCTTAAATTGTACGACGAAATTATCGGCACTGTCTCAAATTATCTTCAAGTTCCGGCTGATCAT